>CM064487.1:9528616-9966116 GCA_032716605.1 Paralithodes platypus | reverse complement strand
GGGCAGGCAGCTTAGGGAACAACAACAACAACAACCAGTTCTCCCACTTCACTAATAAAATCGTCTAATGATATAGGTTGAAATGCATTATTATGCATAAACGTTCCTAAACATGCACTCACTTCACACACACACACACACACACACACACACACACACACACACACACACACACACACACACACACACATGCTCTGAAGTAGTCATAAGTACACACACAGGCAAACACATACATTTTAACATTATACAAATATACATACTGTACAACTAATCAAACATACATACACACATCAAAACACACTATTGCCAGACACCCTAATCCCCGACCCCGGTGTGGCCATGAATTAATCTCCCCCATGCACCTCTGTCCTGTCAGTCGGCACCATTCCTCCATCCGCCCACCTCACTCTCGGTCTGCCTCTTCCTTTCTGCCCTTCCACCTCACTCGCATACACTCTTTTAGTCATTCTCTCATTTGCCATACGCTCCACATGAACGAACCACCTCAAGGTGTACATTCCTCTTTACACTCCCCAGCACGTCCGCCTCCACACCACCACCATACCACAACGCTCTCGTACATTTGTCCGTCTCTCTCTCCATGTGACTCCACACACACTTCTGAAGTAACTTATTTCCACCCTCTCACTGATTTACAGGGAGTCACACTGGCAAAATTGTGTTTAAAGATTGAAATTAATGAGAAATATTATAGGAAAATTGACATGAATTTGCATTGTTATGGCCTTTGTATCACTTCCAAACACACAAATAAGAACTGTGAAGCATAAATGTAACTATATATATTTTTTTTTTTTTTTTTTCTATGTGATTGAGGGAGGCAAAAGGCATAACTGCCTATAGCGAGTGCCTCCCCCATAGTTGAAAGAGTGACAGGGCCAAAATCAAGGGACGTTCGAGCCAAAATGCCTGGACACACGGAGTTTGAAGCAATTTAAGTCATAGGAAGAGGGAAAGACTGATTCTGGGAGAGAGTTCCAGAGCTCAGCTGTTGAGTAGAAGAAAGTTTGAGAGTAATACAACTAATAATTTAGTAATACAACTAAACATAATGTAATATGTCTTATTGTTTGACACCCTACTGATTATATAACCTGTTGCCTTACCTTGCCTTGTATACAATGAAATAAAGCGTCACGGAAAACAGAGAGGGTAAAGAGAAAAAAAAAACAACATGTGAGCGTGTGAAAGGGTTAGTCAGTCAGTCAATAGCTAGCCCTTACTCCCACAAGGGGTAGGGAGGAACAGCAATAGAACGAGAAAGGGAAAAACAGGTGACAGAACACATCTAACTACCATCTCCAATTGGGTCAGAGACAATCTTGTTACCTTTAATGCTTCCAAAACCCAATTTCTCCATCTATCTACCCGCCGTTAACTCCCAGCGGACTATCCCTTATTCTTCAACAATACAAAAATCAACCCTTCATCTTCTCTCTGTATTCTTGGTGTCTCTTTTTCTTCTGTTCTCTAGCCTCTCTCTTGGAAGGATCATATTACCAGTCTTGCTAAAGCGGCCTCCCAGAAGCTGGGTGTGCTCAACCGCCTCAAGGGGTTCTTTACCCGTGCTCAGCTTCTTGCTCTGTACAGGAGCACAGTGCGTCCTTGTATTGAGTATTGTTCACATGTGCGGGGAGGATCCTCTCACACCGCACCTAGACAAAGTAGAAAGGAAAGCCTTTCGTATCATTAACTCCCGTCCACTCACCGACTTTCTGCAATCCCTCTTTCTTCCCCGCAATGTTGCATCTCTCTCGCTATTCTATCACTACTACAATAATCAGTGTTCCTCAGAGCTCTCTCAGTGCATACCACCTCCTCTACGTAGGGTACGTAGTACCCGTCTTGCAACACAATCCCATCCCTACTCTGTACAGCTCTCCAACTCAAGGGTGGTACATTACTCCCAATCATTCTTCTATTCAACAACTGAGCTCTGGAACTCTCTCCCTGAAACATATAACATACATATAATGTGTATGAAAAGGGTTAACCTATACATGACGCATCAAATATTTCGATGCCACGTTTTATTGCCAGCACTTCACCAATATAATCTGTGAGGCTACACGTGTATGATTCATTCCCATCCGCACAAAGCCAGGGTGTCAAACGAAAGTCGAGTCCATTATTTTTTAGTTTGTATTATTGTTTATGTCAAGATAAAATTATGGTTTATAGTTCAAATTGTGGCTTTGGAAGTGATAAAATGGCCAAAACCTAGTATTCCATGTTAATTGTCTTATATTCCTTCTCATTTTCATTCAAATAATACAAAAAAAATGCTCCGGTTTGACATTCAGCACAAAGACAATGTGGATATAACAGTCAAACATTGCAACAAAATCTGGATAACTTATAACAGCGTGACAAAGGCATCTCAGTCAGTCAGTATCCAGCCCTTACTCCCACAAGGGGTAGGATCAGCAAGAGACACGAGAAAGGAAACAGAGGTGACAGGAGAAGAACACATATAACAGTTTGCCCACAAAAAGCAAGCACACAAAAATTCAGAAACACCAATCACTCATCAGCCCCCGAAATCAATGGCTTCAACTCAAATGTTAGACAAAGGCATTTCATACACATAGTAAATCAATGGCTTCAACTCAAATGTTAGACAAAGGCATTTCATACACATAGTAAATCAATGGCTTCAACTCAAATGTTAGACAAAGGCATTTCATACACATAGTAAATCAATGGCTTCAACTCAAATGTTAGACAAAGGCATTTCATACACATAGTAAATCAATGGCTTCAACTCAAATGTTAGACAAAGGCATTTCATACACATAGTAAATCAATGGCTTCAACTCAAATGTTAGACAAAGGCATTTCATACACATAGTAAATCAATGGCTTCAACTCAAATGTTAGACAAAGGCATTTCATACACATAGTAAATCAATGGCTTCAACTCAAATGTTAGACAAAGGCATTTCATACACATAGTAAATCAATGGCTTCAACTCAAATGTTAGACAAAGGCATTTCATACACATAGTAAATCAATGGCTTCAACTCAAATGTTAGACAAAGGCATTTCATACACATAGTAAATCAATGGCTTCAACTCAAATGTTAGACAAAGGCATTTCATACACATAGTAAATCAATGGCTTCAACTCAAATGTTAGACAAAGGCATTTCATACACAGTAAATCAATGGCTTCAACTCAAATGTTAGACAAAGGCATTTCATACACATAGTAAATCAATGGCTTCAACTCAAATGTTAGACAAAGGCATTTCATACACATAGTAAATCAATGGCTTCAACTCAAATGTTAGACAAAGGCATTTCATACACATAGTAAATCAATGGCTTCAACTCAAATGTTAGACAAAGGCATTTCATACACATAGTAAATCAATGGCTTCAACTCAAATATTAGACAAAGGCATTTCATACACATAGTAAATCAATGGCTTCAACTCAAATGTTAGACAAAGGCATTTCATACACAGTAAATCAATGGCTTCAACTCAAATGTTAGACAAAGGCATTTCATACACATAGTAAATCAATGGCTTCAACTCAAATGTTAGACAAAGGCATTTCATACACATAGTAAATTTAAAAAACAAACTAAAGGGCTCATAGCCCTTCTCCCCTATGCTTAGTCCCATTAGTTTTGACATTTTAAGACGTTGTTGTTGTTGTTCCCCAAGCTGCCTGGTCGAACAGCCCCAAGGCCCCGAGCAAGGCCAAGGCCATAACCGAGCACCTCCACAGAACCCTCCCTGCCGACCACAATAAAGCCTGGGTGACCGAAGCCACTTCATGGCGGGGAGCTGAGGAGGGTGCAGAAACGCCCGGGAAACCAAAGCCCAACCCAGGGCCCTGTGCCCCTCAGCAATTATGAAGAGAAAGTTGAGGGGCAAAGGAAGACGTTCAATCCATTAGTTTTGAAATTTTAAGACAGTCGCCCCATAGTTTGCAAACTTGAAGACCTTTCGTGCCATTTAGGTGTTAATTTTTTTCCTGGAGAGCGATAGCGAGCCTGCAATATAGGAAGATTATTCTACCGAAAATTCACAAACATATCTTGAAGAGGGGTCTTGGGGGTATTGTTTAAGTTTGATGGAGGTCTAAGGAGGAAACTAATAAATAAATAAATCAATAAATACACAAATAACTAAATAAACAAATAAATACAAATCTCCCCTTAACCTACACTAACCGACCCAGATGGGGGAACAAAAAACTCCCACCCACGACTCTGCCTACCGACGATACTCGGTGCAGCCTAGCAAGTGATAAAAGCTGACTTATACGGTCCTTTAAACATTGACCTACTGGGTAGAAACACCGTGTGAGGAGCACTTAAAGGGGTCGTGGGGGGGGGGGGTAATTTTGTTGGTCGATTTTTTTTTTTAATTTATTTCATATATTTTCAATTTCCTCCTTAGACCTCCATCACACTTTTAAGAAGCATCCCCAAGATCCCCTTTCAAGATAATATTTTTGCATTTTTTTCGGTAGAAAAATACCTCCTTAATTACAGGATCGCTATCGCTCGCCAGGATATAAAAACTAAAACTAAAACAAAACTAAATGATCATCCATACTAAAACGATTAACTCCTTCTTTACCGGCGACGTCTTTGTTATTTGCTTTCAGCTACCGTACATTTAGACGATCTTTTGAAGCTTAGGAAGGATATATGGTACCGGTAGCTAAAAAGATGAATTGAGAGTCTGTAGCCTATTATTGAGTAGACATCCTTCCTAAGCTGAACAAAATCGTCTAATTATTGTCAGAATATAATGAAAAGTGCATCACCGGCACAGAAGGGGTTAAGGCCACCCTCAATGCTCCCAAAATACCCTTCCTAAAATCACGTAATCCATCTGTAAAGGGAGATGGTGGAACGCTACCTGGAGAAAACTGGCGCCAAGTGTGTCTACCAAAATTGTCACTTGCATGTACGGATCAATTTCATATAGAAGTTCTCTCTAACTCTCCTATTATAAGATATAGTGCGTTCTGAATACCCCCCCCCCCTCACTCACTCACTCTCTCGATATCAACACGACTAATACAATATAAACTAGGGTGGCTTCAGTGTACCTATAGAAGATTGGCGCCAAATGTCTCAGACCAAATTATCACTTGCAGTACCCCTTGCATCTGTCTCGCCACTCTCCTACATTAGTATCACTCACTCACTCACTCACTCACTCTCACTCTCACTCTCTCTCTCTCTCTCCTTCCACTTTCCTTTATATAGGTTTCTGTTACCTTGACTATAATTGTGTCTTAATTACCTCCCTTGGCTCGTAAGGTCTGTGTGGTCAGTGTATCTATGTAAATCTCTCTCTCTCTCTCTCTCTCTCTCCTACCTTGACTATAATTGTCTTAATTACCTTCCTTGGCTTGTAAGGTCTGTGTGGTCAGTGTATCTATGTAAATCTTTCTCTCTCTCTCTCTCTCTCTCTCTCTCTCTCTCTCTCTCTCTCTGCTACCTTGACTATAATTGTCTTAATTACCTTCCTTGGCTTGTAAGGTCTGTGTGGTCAGTGTATCTATGTAAATCTCTCTCTCTCTCTCTCTCTCTCTCTGCTACCTTGACTATAATTGTCTTAATTACCTTCCTTGGCTTGTAAGGTCTGTGTGGTCAGTGTATCTATGTAAATCTCTCTCTCTCTCTCTCTCTCTGCTACCTTGACTATAATTGTCTTAATTACCTTCCTTGGCTTGTAAGGTCTGTGTGGTCAGTGTATCTATGTAAATCTCTCTCTCTCTCTCTCTCTCTCGACTATAATTGTCTTAATTACCTTCCTTGGCTTGTAAGGTCTGTGTGGTCAGTGTATCTATGTAAATCTCTCTCTCTCTCTCTCTCTCTCTCTCTCTCTCTCTCTGCTACCTTGACTATAATTGTCTTAATTACCTTCCTTGGCTTGTAAGGTCTGTGTGGTCAGTGTATCTATGTAAATATCTCTCTCTCTCTCTCTCTCTCTCTCTCTCTCTCTCTCTCATAAATGTACACGTAGACGCAACACCCTGGCATAGTCCGATAAATTAAATATATACACTCGTAAACAAGCACTATGTCTGCCATGTGTCAAACGGAGGGCACACACACACATACATACACTCACACAAACACACACACACACACACACACACACACAAGATAAACATACATACATACAGAAAGACAACCCCTACAAACACATACATAAATAAACACATACACGACAGGGAAAGTCAAACAGACATGCACACACGAGACACAGGTGCACATTCATTAAAACGACCACACACATACACACACACATATAAAATACATACAAACAGCCATACATACACACACACACACATATAACATACATACAAACAACCGTACAAACAGATACACACAAGATAAGAACACACACACATACATACATACTATACATACATACACACATACAAACAGCCTCAAACACACACCCACACATACACAATTACTATAATAATGTCTCTCCCCTCCTGGGCTCCCATTATACCTTTACCACTGTTCTCTTGCCAACACTCACTCTCTCACACTCCCTCCCTCTCTCTCTCTCACTCACTCACTCACTCACACACTCACTCACTCTCTCTCACACACAATTATACAAGCAACAACCTCTACATACACACACACACACACACACACTATCTCTCTCTCTCTCTCATATACAACCAACAATTTCTACACTCCTAACACAATCTCTCACACACACACACACACAGTCACACACACACACAAACACAGTCACACACACAACCAACTACCTACCTCTACACTCTTAACTCGCTCGCCCAGGAAAAAAAATTGACACCTGAATGGGGTAAAAAAAAAATCTTAATATCGCAAAAATAACGGGGTTAAACGTCTTAAACTCTCCAAACTAATCGAGCGAAACAGGGTAGGTCCAAAAATACCGCCATCGGTGCAAAGAGGGTTAACTTGTTCATCTCTCTCTCTCTCTCTCTCTCTCTCTCTCTCTCTCTCTCTCTCTCTCTCTCTCTCTCTCTCTCTCTTTTACACCACAGCTTTTTATCTATTCCTCTCCCAACTTCCTGTGCAACATTCCGTTCATACCAAAGAACCTGTTTAAGGGGTTAGTGGTTAGTCTTTTCATTAATTTAATAATTGATATTTTAGTATCCTCCTGCCATTTATGTGTCGATATTTCCCTGGCGAGCGATAGTGAGCCTGTAATTTAGCCGGGAAATTATTCTACCAAAAAATTTACAAATTTATATCGAAGGGGAGGTCTTGGGGGTATTTTATTTAAACTTGATAGGGGTCTAGGGAGCAAACTAAAAATCTCTCCTTAAGGTGACCCCTTGCAAGGTAATCAATACAGCCAACTAGACTATATAATGAGAGAGAGAGAGAGAGAGAGAGTATAGGTGACCCCTTGCAAGGTAATCAATACAGCCAACTAGACTTACAAGGTCTAAAATAAATGGTTGCGTGTTCGTAAGCTATGATATGTGAGAGAGAGAGAGAGAGAGAGAGAGAGAGAGAGAGAGAGAGAGAGAGAGAGAGAGAGAGAGAGTGTGTGTGTCAGAGTGAGTGAGTGAGATAAGAGTGTGTCAGAGTGAGTGAGATGAGAGAGAGAGAGAGAGAGTGTGTTTGTGTGTGTGTGTGTTACTCAGTTACTTGTTCGTCAAGGGGAATCCACGCAATGCGAGCTAAGCTCATTATTATCGCGCCTCCTTAACTGGGAATGTATTGCGTGAAATGCATGTTAAGTGTTTTATGTACTGTTGGAATGGCTGTGAATGTGTGTGTAGTCTGTATTTAGCCAATTGGCGACATCGGAAACGAAGGCTTAGGGTGGATCTGTATGGTACCATTCTCACTATAGACGGTACCGTCTCGCCCGAAGGCTTAGGTAGCCATCAGCTTAGGTGAACCATATGATACCCATCTCGCCTTGTACCATTTTTGCCAACCCCAGATGGGACGTCACAACGTCGTCCACTTATTCCAGGTACCTATTTACAGCTAGGTGAACTGAGGCTAACACATGAAAGGAGACAAGCCCAATTTGTCTCCGCCCGGCCGGGGATTGAACCCCCGACCCCTTGTGTGTGAGACGAGAACTCTACCTACTAGGCTACGGGCTGTGTGTGTGTGTGTGTGTGTGTGTGTGTGTGTGTGTGTGTGTGTGTGTGTGTGTGTGTGTGTGTGTGTGTGTGTGTGTGTGTGTGTGTGTGTGTGTGAGAGTGAAAGTGAGTGATATAGATAGAGAGAGAGTGAGAGTGTCAGAGTGAGTGAGTGAGATATTATTATGCTTTTTCCACCAACCAACTTCACATATATATAAATTCAATTAATTAAATCAACAAATACATGTGGCACTCCAAGGACTCGAACCTAGGATACTCACATTGAAACTCTGCGCACTTATGCATTACGCTATCAAGACAGTTAACCCTTTCGCTGCGGGTGACGTTCTGGAATGTTTTGGCAAGTTACAGCAATTTCCAGGCTTTAACACTCCACGAGCGGCTAGGTCGGTAACTTCTACTACCTGGCAAGCGGGTGGTTTTACCCTAAACGACCTTGTTTCCGTGCTCTTTTTCATGCATAAACAAGAGCCAGAGCGTAATACAATTATGTATCCCTGAAAGGGCGATAATTGAGCTTTCCAATGACACCAGAACCATCCTTCTACGACCACGCGTTCTCTTGCAACGATCGTGCAAGACGAGTGCAAAATCCCTAAAATACGGTAATATCCTTACATAATTCACTGTGTAGCGAGGCAGTGAGTGTGGATGTGTGTGCTGGGAACGTCAGTAGTCGCACGGGACCCGTGCCGAGCGGTCATGAGCCGACCTACGCTCCTCCCAGTGCTCGTCTCTCTCTCAGAGCCATTATTGCTCAAAAATTGCACACAGATTTAAGTCGGGCCCCGCCACTTAGTCCTTGGTTCTCTAGGCCGCCTTAAGTCGGGTCCCGCTAAACAAGGGTTAAAAGCCTGTAAAAAATTTAAAAATCGAGTGTCAGTGGGTGGGAGCGTGAGGGGCCCACCTCCGACCCTCAGAGCACCGAGCGACTCACTGAGCTAGGCTGTGTCTCGGGCGAGTCTCTCTCTGTCTCTCTCACCAGTGTAGCCAAGTGAACGAGTGTTACATAATAGCGGGGTTCCCGCGTTTCACTGGGACCACTGCGGGTGAACCAGACCACGTACACGGTCCGTTCTGGTGTCATTTTGAAGCTATTTTCGCCTAGTTTTTGGCAGAATACACTTCATTTAATGCAGATGCTTGATTTATCATGCAGGAGTGCCTGAATATGGCCTAAATAGCCCAAACATAGCTGCAGCCAAAGGGTTAAAGAAACATGCACAAGCCTACGATTTATTATGCAGTTTCGGATCCTGCATATTAATCTGAGCATGTACATGAGTGTGAGTGAGTGTGTGTGTGTGTGAGGGTGAGTGATCGAGTGAGAGTGAGTGATATATATATATATATATATATATATATATATAGAGAGAGAGAGAGTTTCTATGCTGCACACATCTACCATAAATCTAACCATACACAACACACACACACACACACACACACACACACACACACACACACACCTACTACTCAAATACACAACACACAGTACTGGCCTAAATCGAAGTATACAAGGAAAGAAAAAAGCAACAGAAAACAAAAATAAATAAGCACACACACACACACACACACATTTATAGCCCCCCTGTCCTACCATAAACAAGACACCATGACTATCAAACCCTTTCAGTGTTCCAGGTGTATTGTATTCTGGCCTACATGCTAATATTTTAATCAGCTTACGAAAGACGTGGCATACCTCGAGTAGAAGAATAAGAAGAAGAAGAAGAGGGAGGAGGAGGAGGAGGAGGAGGAATAAAATATGAATAATTATATAAATAAAAAGATGAAGAAATGTAATAATAAGGTAGATAAGAAGAATAAGATAAGAAACAGACCTTGTGTACCTTTTTCGATTTTGTTAGGCACACACATACGCCCATACACACATACATACAGACATACACACACAGTACACATAATGGTAACACACACACACAAGAAGAAGAAGAACAAGGATAATACTGTAATAGAGGGAGGTAAGGATGTAGTGAGAGTGTGTGGTGGCCTGATGGGCGTGTGTGTGGGCGTACAGGGTGTGGGTGTGGGTGTGGGTGGTGTTGGTGTGGACGGAAGGGTTGACCAGAAAATCTTTGCCCGAGGTCACATCTTAAAGGTAGAGGTTAACCCCTTCTGTACCGGCGACGTCTCTTTCATTTCATTACCGGTACTGTCTTAAAGTTAAAGGTTATGGATGTGGGTGGTGGCTTAGCCTATATGGGGGATAGATAGATAGATATTAAATAGATACAAACCGATCAATTACTGTTTAAACCCCTTCTATACCGGCGACGTCTTTTTCATTATATGCTTGCTATATTTAGAGGATTCTGTGCAGTTTAAGAAGGATCTGTGGTAGTAATAATGGTTAAGTGAGATAGTTCGAAGTCTATTCATTGTTGGAGGCCCTTTCGAAAATGAATTAAATCGTCTAATAGTAGCCAGAATATAGTTAGAAGGACGGCATCGGTACAGAAGGGGTTGTTGTTGTTGTTGTTGTTGTTGTTGTTGTTGTTGTTGTTGTTGTTCCCCAAGCTGCCTGGCCGAACAGCCCCAAGGCCCCGAGTAAGGCCATAAACGAGCGCCCCCACAGAACCCTCCCTGCCGACCACAATAAAGCCTGGGTGACCGAAGCCACTCCATGGCGGGGAGCTGAGAGGGTGCGTAAACGCCCGGGAAACCAAAGCCCCACCCAGGGCCCTGTGCCCCTCAGCAATTATGAAGAGAAAGTTGAGGGGCAAAGGAATAATGTGACGCTTTAGCTTCCAATCTTGGTAGATTGGGAGGTCAATCCACGGAAGAGACGCCGTCATTGAGATCTAGAAAATATATAAGTAAAAGGAACAGTCAGAGTAAGCTATGGGTATGGCAGAGATCGCTCAGGTCTCACTCTGATAGACCAGCCCATCACCAGAAGGGGTTAAAGGTAAAGGTTATGTATGCGGGTATAGTGGCTTACATGGGGGAACGATAAAATAGATAGATAGATAGACAGCCAAGCATGCCCACACAGACCTTACAATCCCTGTGAGACAGACACGGTTTCCTTCCAGACTCGCCAACTGACCACTTATGAGTTTCGGGCTATAAGGAAGTTGGAGCCGTAAACATCACTATTTTATAGGAAATGCAATAATAATGTAGGTTTCTGATTTTTTTTTTAAACAGCCTGATGGAGGTCGAGGGAGGAATCTAAAAAATATATAGAAAATAATTAATGAATTAGCAAAAATATCTTAAAATCAGAAGGTCTTAAACAGAATGAATAATAATTAAATATACAGACGAATAAATATAAAACAAAAGTAGACAATTGTAAAAGCAAGGAATAAGGTAGGGAGGAGGAGAATGAGGAAGGGAGAGGCTAACCAGGTGAGTAATGAAAAAACACAATCAATATTGATCTTACACACCTTCGGGCAGGGGGAAACTAAGTCTTGTATAATCAATCTATCTATCTCTCTCTCTCTCTCTCACAGACACACAGCTGCTACCTACACACACACACACACCACCTACTCACTGCTGCACCTGACTTGTATACTCTCTCTCTCTCGCTCTCTCTCACAGACACACACAGCTGCTACCTACACACACACACACACCACCTACTCACTGCTGCACCTGACTTGTATACTCTCTCTCTCTCCCTCTCTCTCACAGACACACACAGCTGCTACCTACACACACACACACCACCTACTCACTGCTGCACCTGACTTGTATACTCTCTCTCTCTCTCACAGACACACACAGCTGCTACCTACACACACACACACCACCTACTCACTGCTGCACCTGACTTGTATACTCTCTCTCTCCCTCTCTCTCTCAGACACACAGCTGCTACCTACACACACACACACCACCTACTCACTGCTGCACCTGACTTGTATACTCTCTCTCTCCCTCTCTCTCACAGACACACACAGCTGCTACCTACACACACACACACACACACACACACACACACTGCTGCACCTGACTCATTCATGGTTGTGTTCTCTCTCTCTAGAGTCTAGAGGAGCTAGTGTTTACAGAAAATTATGATGTGATTGGCATAACAGAATCTTGGCTCAATACAGAAGATAGATACTTTTTAGCAGAATATTCACTTCCCGGTTATGTAATGTTTGAGAAAAGCCGAATAAATAGAAATGGAGGTGGCGTTTTACTTTATATCAAAGAAAGTCTTAACCCTACCCTATTGTCAAAACCTCAAATTGTGAACGTCGACACATCTTTTGTGCTAATACAGAATAATAAAGGTACAAAAATAATACTTGCGTTAATATACAGACCTCCAGCTCAATCAGTGCAAACTGACCAAAGAAATTTACGAACAAATTGCAGATGTAAGTAACTCACAGCTTGCAGATGTAAGTAACTCACAAGATACCGTAATTTTTGGCGACTTCAATTTACCTGTGACCAAGTGGGGCGATACTCTTACTTCACACTCCGGACATGACTTGTATACGAACTTGCAAGAGAGTTCGCTTTATCAATTTGTTCGAACGCCGACCCGTGCTAATACCGTTCTTGACATTGTACTTGCAACAAAAGACAAATTAATGGAGAATTTGAATGTTGGTGATGAATTCAGTAACAGCGACCATCGTACGATAACTTTCACTTTAAAGTTTACTAGTAACGAACCAAATAGTAGCATCGAAAAAGTCCCTAATTTCAAGAAAGCAAACTTTCATAAACTTAGAGCTATGTTTAAAGAAACTGACTGGAGCTTTTTAATTAACAATAACGACATAAATACATCTTGGAAGTTATTCGAAACCACTTACCTAAAAGCAGTGCAAGACTGCATACCATCAAAAATACGGCGTCCAGGCCATAATAATAAGCCCAAATGGTGGAATAAAGATATTTCAAACTGTCTGCTTGCTAAAAAATTTGCTAATGCTAGATTAAAATCCTCACAAAATGACGAAGAACGGATGAAATTTGTAGAGCTACGACGCAAAGCCAAAAAGTTAATTAAGCAAAGTAAAGAGACCCTAGAGTTACATATTGCGAATCAAAGTAAAACAAACCCGAAAGAATTCTATAGTTATATCAGAAAGAAAAAAGTAGTTACTTCAACTGTTGGACCGTTAGTCGATGAAAATGGAGAATACACCAAAGGCGAAGTACAAATGAGTAATGCCCTCAATACCTTCTTTGCATCAGTTTTTACAACAGAAGACCTCAGTGATATCCCTACACCATCGCCGATTCAGATTGATAATTCAGATGTTCTAAGCAATATCGCCGTTACAGAGAGAGAAGTATTGAACTGTTTAGATAAACTCAAGGTAAATAAAACGCCTGGACCTGATACAATCTCGCCTAGAGTTCTAAAGGAAGCTAAGGATGAGCTCTCCAAACCACTGACATTACTATTCAATAAATCCTTGCAGTCTGGAACTATGCCTGCTCAGTGGAAGCTAGCCAACGTAACACCGATATTCAAAAAAGGCAGCAAATCCCTACCCAGTAACTATCGTCCAATTAGCTTAACCTCAGTTGTATGTAAAATGTTAGAAACACTCATAAGAGACAGACTCGTAAATCACTTGGAGGAAAATAATATACTTAAAGATACCGTACTCAACACGGCTTTCGTAAAAAACGTTCCTGTTTAACAAACCTCTTAGACTTCTTCCACGATATCCTCAACCTCTACGATGAGAGTAAAGCTGTAGATATTACCTTGATATACCTTGATTTTCAAAAGGCCTTTGACAAAGTTCCCCACAAACGTTTACTGCTAAAACTAAAAGCGCATGGAATACAAGACGGTGTGTTGAAATGGATAGAAAATTGGCTCAGCGACAGAAAGCAAAGAGTAGTCATAAACGGTAAGGCATCTAAAATTATGGACCAATGTAAGTAGCGGGGTACCCCAGGGATCGGTACTAGGACCAATTCTCTTTCTAATTTACATCAACGACATAGATGAGGGTCTCACCTGTACAATCTCAAAATTTGCTGACGATACAAAAATTGCAAATAGCGTACTCTCAAAAGAACAAGTTGACGATATGCAACACAATCTAGATAAATTGTCATGTTGGGCCCAAATTTGGCAAATGAGTTTCAATGCGGATAAATGTAAGTACTACATATCGGATACCTAAATGAGAAAGCAAACTATTCAATGAATGGCACTCAGCTTAAGAATGTAAACAGAGAAACCGATCTGGGAGTAACAATGTCGAGTAACCTAAAACCGAGTCAACAATGTTCAGAAGTTGTTAAGAAGGCAAACAAAATAATTGGCTTTATAGGCAGGTCATTTTAGCATAAATCCAAAGAAGTTATCCTAACCCTTTACAATTCCTTAGTCCGCCCTCTTCTGGAATACTGCGTTCAATCCTGGTGCCCTTATTACCAAAAAGATATAAACAAGCTAGAACGAGTTCAACGTAGAGTTACCAAAATGATACCTAGCCTAAAGAACAAACCATACGAAGAGCGTCTTAGAGAATTAAATCTACTTCCTTTAACCCAGCGCAGATTAAGAGGTGACTTAATTCAAGTGTTCAAAATCATCAAAGGCATCGACAATATGAACTGTAGTAAGTACTTCACTATCGACCAATCTAATTACACGCGGGGAAACGGTTGCAAAATTATTGGTAAATCTTTTAACTCACACGAATCTAAGAATTTCTTCTTCAATCAAGTTGTCAACTTGTGGAGTGGGCTTCCCCGAGATGTTATAGACTGCATCACCGTTGATTCATTTAAACTCCGCCTAGACAAATATCTAGGATCAAACCCGCGACTGACTGCGTTTGTAAATGAATAACTTTATTTTATCCTCCCCTCAGTTACTAACCCATCTGTCCCCTACTAACTTCCTAATCCTGCCACGGACATTAGTTCCCTTTCCAATGTTCCCTTATCCACTCTAAACCACTGTTTGGACACTTGATCCTCAGTGTTTTGGAGGACAAGCAGCCTAGAAGGGTCACTAGACCTGTTGTTGCTTGATTTCCTTTGTATAATGCATACATAAACAACCTCTCTCATTCATATATAACAAATGTTCGTTTACTCTCCTCTCCCCCCCCCACCCCCACCCCCACACACACACACAAACACATATACACACACACTCTCTCTTTCTCTCACACACACACAGCTGCTACCTACACACACACACACCACCTACTCACTGCTGCACCTGACTCATTCATAGTTGTGTTCTCTCTCTCTATAATGCATACATAAACAAGCTCTCTCATTCATAATTATATAACAAATATTCGTTTACTCTCTCTCCCCCCCACACACACACACACACAAACACATATACACACACTCTCTCTCTCTCACACTCACAGACATACAGCTGCTACCTACACACACACACACCACCACCTACTCACTGCTGCACCTGACTCATTCATGGTTTTACACTTGTACGTGGGTAGACCAGTTGTGTTCTCTCTCTATAAACAACCTCTCTCATTCATAATTATATAACAATCTAGCAGGGGCCGGGTTTAAATTCTACCATAATCACCATCACTACTACTACCATAATCACCATCATCAATCACTACTACCACAATCATCACAATACTACTACTACTATAATCACCGGCCTCGACCTCCCTGTGCCTCATTAACCGGCGACCTCGATTTCGGCCGCTAAATGACCTCCGATTTTGGATCTGACCTCATCCGTACCCTAAGACCCTAACCCTAGAAGGGTCACTATACCTGTTGTTACTTGATTTCCTTTGTACTCCTTTGTACCCCCATTTTGGGGGGCTGCGAACAACTTTCGTTCCATACACCTTTTCGATCAGAGGCCTCCTTCTGCCCCAAACGGCAATTTTTGTCAATTTGTTTTTAATTTCGGCCTCGAAACTACCTCCGATCGTGGCAGCGCCCCCTCTATGACCTGACCCAGGTCAATTGACACCCACATGCAAAGTTTCAGCTCCCCAGGTCCAAAACTGCGGCCGCCTCTTTAGAACACAGACAGACACACGAACCGATTTAATAATATATAATATTATGCTCGTTTACTCCACACACACGCACACACACATACATGCCATCTCTCTCTCTCTCTCTCATTCAGTACCGGTAACATTCTTTTCACTATATTCTGGCGACATTTAGACGATTTTATTCAGCTTAGGAAGGACGTCTGCCCATAAAAAAGGCTACAGACTATTCCAATTAACCATTTTAGCTACCACATATCCTTCTCAAGCTTCGTAAAATCGTCTACATGTAGGTGAAATCTAATAGAAAGACGTCACCGGTACTGAAAGGGATATACTCGCTCTCGCGCTCTCTCTCTCTTTCGATTAACCCTTTCACGCATAAATGACGCATAGGTTGCCAGATTAGCAATGAGAAATAGAGTTCTCTCACTCTTATAATTACCTCCCCAAAATGAGTTTTCTGCCCACAGCTAACTCAAAGACAACTGCAGAGGTTGAAGTAACTAAACTAAAGGTTTCGAAATACCCCTGATGGTAATAAAGGCTTTAAAGTATCCCTAATAGGCTCAAAATCGCGTCATATGTTGGAGAGGGTTAAGTACATCACAGTTTATACGTTGTCCATTCTAGCACACACAAATCCCTACCCCTCACCTCTCTCTCAATAAAACAATCAAATCTCTCTCTCTCTCTCTATCTAACATACACACATCCACGTTCCTTCTAATACAAACCTGCTCTTCTCACATACACAATTACTCTTTCTCTCATACACCTACACATAAGTGTTTTTCCCTAACACACATTGCTCTCAAGTCAGAAGTTAATGTGGAAAGCCGCTGTCACACGAGCGATTTTTCCGTCAATTTTCCATGAGCAAGTTTTGTTCTCGTTATATTTCGGGACTTTTTGTCATTGGTATCGGTAACTAGACTGAAGGTAAAGTATGTTAGGCGGCTGAATTCTGATAAAGTGAAATTTTTGAAACTTCCAGACCATAATTGCCCGTAAAAATTGCTATAAAAACGGCTCGTGTGACTCCAGCTGAAGGAAATAATGGAACCGGTAAAATTCTAGGAATGGCTCCAAATCGATTTTAGCATTGATTATTTGTTCTATTCCCTGGTTTTCCTTCATATTTAATGTTTTGTGATATTCTGAACTGGTGCAATTTAGTTTTTTATTAGCCTAACCTGGCAACCTAACCTAATATCATTTTAAAACGCAAATTACCTGGTAAATAATATCAATATTTTTGTGACATAACCCAGCCAGGGCTCGAACCCAGGCCAGTAATGCAGCACTCCAATAATACCAGAAACCAATAAATAAGGATAGAAATAGATGATCAGAAATAACGTTAATACCAAAATCAAGTTGGAGCCACCGGTAGAATTATACCGAAACTACTTTTCTTAGGATGTGGGACAAAGTTGGCAGCCCACAAAGACCACCCTGGGCAACCCCATTGAGTATAATATTATTTAAAACGTGGCAAATATGGAACACGTCTGGGACTGGGTATTACATTAGGTATTTATTCAAGTGCATTGAGGTTTGTAATTGATGATTAATGTTAAGAACGGGGTGTTACTTAATTATATTTGGGGGTTGTGTTTTTAGATTGTTGGATAATGGGTTAATACTCAAATGCCCCGGTCCTTAGCTTATACAACCAAGGTATATCAAAGAAAACATGAAAACAAACAACAAATTATGCTAATATCGATTTGGAGTCATTGCTAGATTGTTGTCCAGGTTGTGTTAGCGGGCTTTACTTTACTTTTATTACTTTTTTACATTACTTTGTTTACATAGTCGCACGCTGACTGTTACATTCGCGTCTAATTTGACTGCTTCCTTATTAACTTGTTCATGTAGTAATGTACCGTACACCCTATGTGGTGGATTGTGTTCTTTTATTTCATAAACTTTATTTTAGTAAGCGTTATTTCCACATAACGATTTTGATAAGTTAGTTTACCTTTATATTGTATTGTCCCAGTTTTGGTTTGTTTAGTTTGCAAGTTTTACATTTTAATTACGAAATTATCCCACGGCCAGCTGTTATTTGTCCCTGATGGTAATATACTGTATATGATGATGACAATGAGCCATCATGAGTGTACCTGGTAACCCATGTAATTAGGATAAGAGACTTTAATAACTGACCTATATTTGGTCAACAACACGCATGTACGGTACCGGTATACTGACACGAGAACAGTTTAGTAAGAGAGTCGAGCCATGCACCTTTTATGGGGGTAGTGCTTGCTTTTTGGTCTATTTATGTACGGTATACAGTATATTAGTTTATTTATGTACGGTATACAGTATATTAGTTTATTTATGTACGGTATACAGTATATTAGTTTATTTATGTACGGTATACAGTATATTAGTTTATTTATGTACGGTATACAGTATATTAGTTTATTTATGTACGGTATACAGTATATTAGTTTATTTATGTACGGTATACAGTATATTAGTTTATTTATGTACGGTATACAGTATATTAGTTTATTTGTTTTAGTTTCCTCACTAGACTTCAGTCAAGCTTGAAATAACACCCTAGACCCCCTTTCAAGATAAATTTGTAAATTTTTCAGTAGAAAAATTTCCCGGCCGAAGGCCGAATCCTCTTAGATTACATTACCTAAATGTCACGAAAGGTCTTAAAATTGACAGAAAAGGGGCGAAAGTTTATAAAATCGCCAAGCTAATCTCAAAATCAATGGGTCTCAGTAAGAGAGAGTGGTCATCTTATAATTTGAAAGCCATTGTGTTGCCTAATGTATCAAAGAAACAGGTTCTATTACATTTTTTGATCACGTAGCATGTTTAAAATACAGGGTGTCAAACCGGAGCAATTATGTTTGAAAACTTGAATGACTATGACTATGAGACAGAATACAACACACTTAACATGAAATAGCCTTGTTTTGGGTCATTGTATCCCTTCCAAAGACATAATTACAACAATAAACCACAATTATACCTTTACATGTACAATAATCTATCTATCTTGACCTATCCACCTACTGTACTGTAGGCTATAATTATGCTCAGGCCCAATCCACACTTTTCCTATTTTTATTTTTTATTTTCTATTCAATTTAATTTTATTATTTATTTATTTTCTTGGGGGTGGCCGCCTCAAGACAATACGATAATACAAACTAAAAATTATGGATTCGACTCGTTTGACACCTTCCTGAATTAATTTCCGCAGATCACACTATGGTATTCTTTACCAGTAGGCTATTCCCAAATTAGTATTATGGCAAAGGAGATAATTATGCATTTTGAGGTGCACCAAGATGGTGGTGGTGGTTGGCCTATCTGTTACTATAGGATCTCTAACTGACATACACACACACACACACACACACCTCTCTCTCTCTCTCTCTCTCTCTCTCTCTCTCTCTCTCTCTCTCTCTCTCTCTCTCTCTCTCTCTCTCATTGTGAATTTCATTATGGTAAACCCAAGCCTGGACTAATTGTAAACATAACAAATACATCTACATGAAAATAAATATATAATAATCTATCCAGCCAAACTAGTCTAGAGAGCGTGACAAACTTGAAATAACCGGGATGATTTAATAATGTGAAGCCTTCCAAAGATTATGATAAACAGTAGAGAGTGCTTAAGAGATGCAGCTTAATTCAAGGGGACTCAAGGTCATTGGTTCAATTCAAATGTTATGTAAACACACGGTTAAAAGGAATTCAATACATAGCTGAGAGAGAGAGAGAGAGAGAGAGAGAGAGAGAGAGAGAGAGAGAGTGAGTATGAGTGAGTAAGTGTGAGAGAGAGAGAGAGAGAGAGAGAGTTACAGAGAGGGTGATTGAGTTACAGAGAGGGTGATTGAGTTACAGATACTCAAACTACACAGACCTTACAGTCTCTACTAGGTAGTCCGGCCTTAATACTACTAGAGACAGGGACAGTTTATAGTAGAAGAATAGAACAGCAAGAGAGAGAGAGAGAGAGAGAGAGAGAGAGAGAGAGAGAGAGAGAGAGAGAGAGAGAGAGAGATAATCATTAGTACGTAAAAATTCAAGTTATTTGAGGGATTAAGAAATGTATTAAGATGCTACACAAACAAACATGTATTTTAGTTTGTCCCCTAGGCTAACAAAATGCCTTCCCAGACTGCCTTCAAACTAAAAAAAAATGCCACCCAGACCCCATGCAAGCTAATTTGTACATTTGTCGATATAATAATTGTTTCCATTTAATTTAAGTTACAGGCTTGCTACGCTCGCCCACACAAAATTCGACACCTGAATGGGGCGAAGCGTCTTGTTTATTGCCAAACAACCGGGGTGAAAGGTCTTGAAATCTTTGCACACTGGGGCGGACAGGACAAACTCTAAATTCAAACATACAAAACTTGCTATAAATATACTTACACATCAACAAAGTCCTTAAATGTGGAGGATGGAGTAAATACGTCGAGAAGGCCAATGATCTGCAACAAAGAAAGGAAATATGTTAGGTTTATAATCAAGAATATTCCGCACATGAGAGTTTCAGGCTATAAGGAAGTTGGAGCCGTAAGCATTGCTATTCAGCCCTCAAGAGTCAAGACGTCGGACCATATCGTGTTAACCTAATATAGATAATTATATGAAGACTCTCTCTCTCTCTCTCTCTCGCTGGCTGGCTGGCTGGCTCTCTCTCTCTCTCTCTCTCTCTCTCGACAATATGAACTGTAGTAAGTACTTCACTATCGACCAATCTAATTACACGCGGGGAAACAGTTGCAAAATTATCGATAAATCTTTTAACTCGCACGAATCTAAGAATTTCTTCTTCAATCGAGTTGTCAACTTGTGGAATGGGCTTCCCCGAGACGTTATAGACTGCAGCACCGTTGATTCATTTAAACTTCGCCTAGACAAACATCTTGCATCAAACCCGCGACTGGCTGCGTTTGTAAATGAATAACTTTAGTGTATCCCCCCCTCAGTTACTAACCCATCTGTTCCCTACTAACTTCCTAATCCTGCCACGGACATTAGTTCCAGGGCAGTAGTTCCCTTTCCAATGTTCCCTTACCCACTCTAAACCACTGTTTGGACAATTGATCCTCAGTGTTTTGGAGGACAAGCCGCCTAGAAGGGTCACCAGACCTGGTGTTGCTTGATTTCCTTTGTACTCCTTTGTACACCCTCTCTCTCTCTCACCACCTACAACACCAAGATAAGATAATAACACAAAACCGATCAATAGCACCAAACACACACTTACTTACTTACACACACAACACACCAAACACACACCCACACACAAAACAACACACACACAACCCCATCTGTACCGGCGACGTTTATTTAGTTTTATTCTAGCTATATTTAGACGATTTTATGCAGTTTAGGAAGGATCTCTAGTATAACTAGGGCTTCGAACTACCGTATCTCAATCAACCCTTTTAACTAACACAGATCCTCTCTAAACTGCACAGAATCGTCTATATATATATAGAATGTAATTGTGAAAACGTCGTCGGTACAGTTAATATTATATAATAACCCGTTTTCCTCCTCGGATAACAGCACCCAAAATACGCAAACAGTGCTTCATTTATTTGCACTTAGCGCAAACCTTAGTACAGTCGGCCAAATAAGTGATGTCGCAGCACCGAGTATATTTCGATCAATAATTGGTATCAGCACTATCTAAGCATCAATTCATCGTTCCGAGTGAGTTATACAAACATGTTCCTATCTTTACACACCCTATTCAAAATCTGACAGACATTAATACAGCACACTGCGAGCAAAACGTAATGACAGTGGACCAACCGTACCTTAGGCCTAAGCAAAATAAAAACGCCTTCCCAGACTTCCCTAAGGGGAGATGGGTCGTTTTTCTAGCCCCTCTTCTCCCTCATGTTTAGCCCCATTCATTTTCATATTTTAAAACGATATGTCCATTAGTATGGCGATTTTAAGACCTTTCACACCATTTCTTTGTCAATATTGAGGCCTTTCATGGCATTTGGGTGTCAATTTTATCGCGAGCCTGTAATTTTAGAGGAACCGGACTTTTGGCCAGAATGTTTTTATTTCTACCCGGAAAATGTAAAAATGTTTCTAGAAGGGTGATCTTAGGGATGTTTTGTATAAGATTGATGGAAGTCTAGGGAGGAAACTAAACGAATAATAAATTAAATAAATAATCGACCAAAAATCAAACTCTTTCCCCTCAAAATAAAGAATAAACTAATAAGCCTACCTAGGCCCCTTTCAAGCTAAATGTGTACGTTCCCAAAGGTCGATTTCTTTCAAGTTGTCACCCTGTTTTGTATGGCGTGTAATTTATCATAATACACTCACGTCTTGCTCTGGCTTTAACACCCTCTGACGTGACACACACACACACACACACAAACATTTTATGAATGGAGGATGCCTTTAGGCACATGGATTTTTTTTGTTTTATCTGTGGTTTTCCTTCCTCCGTTCAGTCTCTTTAAAAAAAAAAAAAAAAAAAAAAAAAAAAACACACACACACACACACCTCCCCGTGGCGTAACCGATAGCGCGTCTGGCTCACAACCAGAAGGTCCCGGGTTCGAGACCCGGGCGAGGAAGAGACATTTGGGCAAGTCTCCTAACGGTGTAGCCTCTGTTCACCTAGCAGTATAAATAGGAACCTGGTATAAGTGGACGAAGTTGTGACGTCCCATCTGGGGTTGGTGATCGGTTACAAGGTGAGATGGGTATCGTACTGGTCAACCTAAGCTACTGGTCAATCTAAGCCTTCGGGTGAGACTGGTACCGTACAGATTAACCCTAAACCTTCGTTTCCAGATGTCGCCAATTGGCTAAAATACAGACTACACACACATCCACAGCCATTCCAACGATACATAAACACTTAACATGCATTTCACGCAATACATTCCCAGTTAAGGAGGCGCGATAATAATGAGCTTAGCTCGCATTGCGTGGATTCCCCTTGACGAACAAGCAAGTGAATTATTTACACCTCTCTCTCTCCCTCTCTTAAGTTATTTACACCTCTCTCTCTCTCTCTCTTCCTCTCTTAAGTTCTTAACCCATACAGTTGTACCGGCGACGTCTTTGTAAGTTTATTCAAGCTTTATTTAAGGGGATGTATTTAGTTTGTTCCCTAGACCTCCATCAAGCTTAAAATTACACCCCCTTGACTCCATTTCAAGATAAATTTGTACATTTTTCGGTAGAAAAATGTCCCGGCCGAAGGCCAGTTCCTCTTAAATTACAGGCTCGCTATCGCTCGCCAGGATAAAATTTACACCTGAATGGCACGAAAGGTCTTAATATGGGGTGAAAGTTCTTAAAATCGCTAAACTAATGGGGCAAACGTTTTATAATATCAAAAGCAATGGGGCTAAACATGAGGGAGAAAGGGGTCAAGAAAAAAATCCCTCAAGTGGAAATCTCCCCTTAAACGATGTTGGGCAGTTTAAGCAGAATCTGTGGTCTTAAAATGGTTAAGTGAGATAGTTCGAGGCCGGTTAATTGTTGGATACCCTTTTTAAACTGACTAAAATCGCCTAAGAATAACCAGAATAAAGTAAACAAAACGTCGTCGGTACAGAAGGGGTTACCTACCTTTTTCTGACTCCCAACACCCAAAATAGAAAGCTTCACCACCTTTCCTCAAAACACACACCTCCCTCCATCCATCTCTCTCTCTCTCTCTGAGGTCAACTACCTTTCTCTGACCCCCAACTAACAAATAGAAAGCTTCAACACCTTTCCTCAAAACACACACCTCCCTCCCTCCATCTCTCTCTCTCTCTCTCTCTCTCTGAGGTCAACTACCTTTCTCTGACCCCCAACAAATAGAGTTTCACCACCATTCCCAAACACACACACACACACACACCTCTCTCTCTCTCTCTGAGGTCATCTACCTTTCTCTGACCCTGAACTTATGGAAAGTTTCACCACAACAATTCAGACTCTCACACCGCGCCTATATAACCATTATACGGTATACTATAGGTAGCGCCAACGAACTTGACAATAATTTTGATCCCTGACCTCTCTGTAACTCAAAAGGGCCTAGAGAAAACTGGCTGTAAATATCCACACCTATTTCCTGGTGGACTCTTCCCAAATGATAGTAAAGTCAGTCCGATTGCTTTCGTAAATTCGAGTTATAAGGAGTTAAGGGGTCAAAATAATATTATTGTCAAGTTCGCTGGCGCTACCTATACCATTATACACAATACCACTGACTTAACGAAATAATAGACCTTCAACAATGGTACAGTCGCGCTAATAAATTATGTCTGGGCACCATGTATGTTTTGATCAATAATTGGTATCAGCAATATCTAAGCTTTATTTCTTCATATCGGTTGAAATATACAAACATGTTCCTACACTTACCTACCCTATTCAACATCTGACAGACATTAATACAGCACAGAGCAAGCCAAATGTAATGACAGCTGAAACATGACTTATTAGCACGACCGCACACAACACAGGGGAAAAAAGCAGCCATCACAACAATACTTGCCATCGGTATCAAATTAGTATTGCTTCAACTTCCCTTTCTTGCATAAAAAGCAACCATCACAACAATACTTGCCATCGGTATCAAATCAGTATTGCTTCAACTTCCTTTCTTACATAAAAAGCAGCCATCACAACAATACTTGCCATCGGTATCAAATCAGTATTGCTTCAACTTCCTTTCTTACATAAAAAGCAGCCATCACAACAATACTTGCCATCGGTATCAAATCAGTATTGCTTCAACTTCCCTTTCTTGCATAAAAAGCAGCCATCACAACAATACTTGCCATCGGTATCAAATCAGTATTGCTTCAACTTCCTTTCTTACATAAAAAGCAGCCATCACAACAATACTTGCCATCGGTATCAAATCAGTATTGCTTCAACTTCCTTTCTTACATAAAAAGCAGCCATCACAACAATACTTTCCATCGGTATCAAATTAGTATTGCTTCAACTTCCCTTTCTTGCATAAAAAGCAGCCATCACAACAATACTTGCCATCGGTATCAAATTAGTATTGCTTCAATTTCCCTTTCTTGCATAAAAAGCAGCCATCACAACAATACTTGCCATCGGTATCAAATCAGTATTGCTTCAACTTCCTTTCTTACATAAAAAGCAGCCATCACAACAATACTTGCCGTCGGTATCAAATCAGTATTGCTTCAATTTCCCTTTCTTGCATAAACATTACTCTGTTCATAGTGTATAGTAGCGCCAGCGAACTTGACAATAATCTGGTGATGTATTTTTATTCGATTTCAGCTACCTTTAGACGATTTTATGAAGCTCAGGAAGGATATATGGTAGCTAAAAGGATTTATTGAGATAGTCTGCAGCCTTCTAATGTATAGACGTCCTTCCTAAGCTGAATAAACTCGTCTTGACCCCTTAAAAGCTTATAAACTTGAAATTAATGAACAATCGGGCTGACGTTTCTATCATTTGGGAAGAGTCCACCAGGATATAGGTGTGGATATATATATAGCCAGTTTGCTCTAGGCCCATTTGAGTTACAGAGAGGTCATGGATCAAGATTATTGTCAGGTTCGTTGGCGCTACCTATATTTGGGTCTGAGTACCGTACATGACTACATGGATAGAATAATATCCAGTATTTGATAAATGGATATTAATCGTAGTCATGTACTCAATCTGGCGCAGGAAGCTAGGAATCCTCCTCCCCATTAAAGTTCACCTACTAGACGAGACAGAGTAAGGGACGAGGGAACGCGAAAGTGGTCCCGGACCCTAAGAACTGGAACTTTAAATGTTGTTTCTGTTCGGGCTCTGTCTCGAATCGGCCACCCCCAACTATCCGGTATGTGCCTGCGTACCTTACCTTTTGATACCTTTTGATGTGTTCGCCACTCTTCTAGCGGCACCAAGGAGCTGTAGGCTATATACATAGATACATACATGTACTCAATCTTAAATAAACTAACTGTTTAGGCGGTATAATGGTTAATGCGTATAAGTTCTGTTTGTGGTGTCCTGGATTCGAATCCCCATATGCTTCCATAAATATAATTGGGTGTAAATGGTGTTAAGAAGGATATTAGTTAATAGACTGGTTCCCGGACAACGTCAACCAGTAAATCTAGTATTATCATACCGGAACTCCATTTGTTGTCATTAACGTAACAGGCTGACAGCTACTGTATTATCATGACCGACATATATGAAAGAGAGAGAGAGAGAGAGAGAGAGAGAGAGAGAGAGAGAGAGAGAGAGAGAGAGAGAGAGAGAGAGAGAGAGAGAGAGAGAGAGAGAGAGAGAGAGAGAGAGAGAGAGAGAGAGAGAGAGAGAGAGAGAGAGAGAGAGAGAGAGAGAGAGAGAGAGAGAGAGAGAGAGAACGACGACGACAAACATAATGTATGTTACATAATGTATGTTACATATAGAAATTAAAGTTATACATACTGGTAATAGATTTTAACCCTTATTTAGCGGGCTAGGTGGTCTATTTGACCGTAGCGCCCAGCGGGGTGTTTTTACCCTAAATAGGGTTGTTTACATGATCATTTTCATGCCTAAATAAGACCCAGAGCGTAAAACAAGTATCTATCCCTGAAAGGGCATAAACAGAGCTTTCCAATGACACCCCAACCATCCTTGTACGACCACTGGTTCTCTTGCAACGATCGCGCAACACGAGTGCAAAAACCATGTAATAAGGTACTTTCCCTACATAATTCCCTGTGTAGCGAGTGCGAGAGGGTGGGGGAGGGTGGGATTCATGTCCGTAGGTCCGCCGCGGTGGTCTGGAGCAGTCATACGCTTGCTTCGCTCCTCCCACCACTCATCTCTCTCTCTCAGCAACATTACGTGGTGAAAATGGCACAGACATAAGTTGTGAACCGCCACTTAGTCCATATTTATTTCACACGACATAAGTTGCGCGCCGCCAATTAAGGGTTAAAGTACGTTATATATATTGTTTAGGTAGGCCAATGCGGTATATATTGTTTAGGTAAGCCAATGCGGTATATTTCATGCTCCAGACTTGTAAGTGTAGCCTTTTTTTTTGTGTATCAACCAATAGGCTAGGCCTATCCATCATGTTATCTTTAGCTATAAGCTGCCATTTTTGTGTATCAACCAATAGGCTATCCATCATGTTATCTTTAGCTATAAGCTGCCATTTTTGTGTATCAACCAATAGGCTATCCATCATGTTATCTTTAGCTATAAGCTCCCATTTTTGTGTATCAACCAATAGGCTATCCATCATGTTATCTTTAGCTATAAGCTGCCATTTTTGTGTATCAACCAATAGGCTATCCATCATGTTATCTTTAGCTATAAGCTGCCATTTTTGTGTATCAACCAATAGGCTATCCATCATGTTATCTTTAGCTATAAGCTGCCATTTTTGTGTATCAACCAATAGGCTATCCATCATGTTATCTTTAGCTATAAGCTGCCATTTTTGTGTATCAACCAATAGGCTATCCATCATGTTATCTTTAGCTATAAGCTGCCATTTTTGTGTATCAACCAATAGGCTATCCATCATGTTATCTTTAGCTATAAGCTGCCATTTTTGTGTATCAACCAATAGGCTATCCATCATGTTATCTTTAGCTATAAGCTGCCATTTCCCTTTGAAGGAAAACAAACATCCAAGTAGCCAACTTCTTTTAACAAGCATAATGGTAAAGAAAACGCGTAGTATCCATGTTGGCAAATACCGGTATATATATGCAGGCCAAATTTTCCTCTGAGATATTAAATGAGGCGGTAAATTAAATGAACAACACACATAGAGACGATAGAGTATATATATTTTACTGCGACGGAGGTAGATGTTGTTTATAATAGGTGAGAGAGAACACACACACACACACGCACACACAGACACACAATGCATACCTACACACGCGCATATGCAAAGCTACATACAAACAGTCATGTACCGGTACACACACAGCACACAAGTAGGCCAACACATCACACACACGTTCATGCAGACCTCTACACACACAAGCACACACACGCTACTGGCTACACTCCAAGTACACACACTTCTACGTCAATTACTAAACTCTCCAGATAATCTAGTTGGAACAAACCTTGCCAAATTATGTATTACAACACGCATACATCTGTACACAAACACGTGCCCAAACGAAAGCCTAAAACAAACGCACACCATCACACATGTGTACACATAAATACACATGCACAAGCCTAAACCACACTCATCCACCATTACACACACACACATCTGCACACAAAAAAACTAAACAAACACATACTATCACCCACATCTATACTAATAAACACACGTGCTCATACGCAAGCTTCCCCCCCCCCCCCCCCCCCCCCCCACACACACACACACCATCCAAATACACAAACACAACACAATACTGGCCTAAATCCAAGTAGGCTATACAAGGAAAACAAAAGCAGAGCACACACACACACACACACCATCCAAATACACACACACAACACACAGTACGGTACTGGCCTAAATCCAAGTAGGCTATACAAGGAAAACAAAAGCAGAGCACACACACACACACACACGTAATACAGATAATAAACGGTACCGGGAAACTAATCATACAGGTCCCTTGCCAAATTGCGATACAGCTATAATCAACATAAGTGTTCCACTTAAAGCCCATTACGGGGAGAATATTCTTATTTACCGGTGTATGCATTTAGTCTTTTATTTATTTATATATGTATTGTATTTATTTATATATGTATTGTATTTATTTATATATATTTTGTATTTATTTATAGATGTATATATATTTTGTATTTATTTATAGATGTATATATATTTTGTATTTATTTATAGATGTACCGGTATTGTATTTATTTATATATGTATTGTATTTATTTATATATGTATTGTATTTATTTATTTTATTTTAACCTCCCTAGGCCTCCATCAAGCTTAACCCCCCAAGACACCCCCCCGCCCCCTTACCTACTACCTACCTGGAGAGGAATGACAAGTGATATTCAAAAGGTTCATGCAGGAATTTTTCACCTATGTGTGATCTAAAGGCCATTCCTACATATTTATTTATTTATCTATCTATCTATTGCCGGACGCCGTGATCCCCGAAGGGGTGGCCACGAACCAATCTCCCTCATGCACCTCTGTCCTCAGTCAGTCGACGTTCCTCCTCCCATCCAGCATCACCTTCAAACATATACTTCTTAACTCTTCCTTCCACCTCTCTCTCGATTTATCTCTCCCTCTTTGTCCTTCCACTTCACTGTTGTACACTCTCTTGTCATTCTCTCGCTGCCACATGGCGAACCATCTCAAAGTGTTCCTTTTCACACTTTCCAGCACATCTACATCCACACCACACCGCTCTATTTATTTATTTATGTATTTATTTGTTTATGTTTACAGTTGTTTATGTATTTATTTGTTTATGTTTACAGTTGTTTATGTATTTATTTGTTTATGTTTACAGTTGTTTATGTATTTATTTGTTTATGTTTACAGTTGTTTATGTATTTATTTGTTTATGTTTACAGTTGTTTATGTATTTATTTGTTTATGTTTACAGTTGTTTATGTATTTATTTGTTTATGTTTACAGTTGTTTATGTATTTATTTGTTTATGTTTACAGTTGTTTATGTATTTATTTGTTTATGTTTACAGTTGTTTATGTATTTATTTGTTTATGTTTACAGTTGTTTATGTATTTATTTGTTTATGTTTACAGTTGTTTATGTATTTATTTGTTTATGTTTACAGTTTGCTCCCTAGACCTCCATCGAGCTTAAAACAAGACCCCCCAAAAGCCCCCTTCCAGTTAAATGTATGCATTTTTTTCGGTAGAACCATGCACTGGTGATTTACTGCATTATTGTCTTTCTTATTAATACGGTACCGACTTTAAGCTGATAAGGAAAGCCAAGGATAAGATAAACAGATCTTATAAAGTTGTATGATAGCTGATAGTAGGAGCCAAAATATACCCTTCAGCCTTAAGGGGGGTATTTATTGGCTCATTTATGCACGGTATATTTTTATCACGTGTGTTTTAGTTTTCTCCCCACACCTCCATCAAGTTAAAAACAAAACAAAAACAAAAACAAAAACACACACAACCTCAAGACCCTCCTTCAAGGAGGCTCGCTATCGCTCGCCAGGATTTTGTTACACCTAAATGACACGAAAAATCTTAATATTAAGAAAGAAATGGGGCGAAAGGTCTTAAAATAGCCAAAGTAATGGGCCGAACTTCATACAATCTGAAAACTAAATGGGGCTAAACATGAGGAAGAAGGGGGACCAGAAATACGACCCACCTCCCCTTAAAGCTGATAAGGAAAAGCCAAGGATAAGAGGTACGGTATAGATTTGTTAAAGCTGTATGATATCTGAGAGTAAAGCCATAATAAACCCTGGAGGATTAACATTATCTGTGCTGACATCATGGGGGTTATTAGGATATGGAGTTGTACGGTATTATTATTATTATTATTATTATTATTATTATTAGTAGTAGTAGTAGTAGTAGTAGTAGTAGTAGTAGTAGTAGTAGTAGTAGTAGAAGTACCGTAGTAGTAGTATTGAGGATTTGACTTGCTTTTGCCATTTTCGAACTTAGCTATCTTTTGACTCGGATACAGTGGCTCCAATATACAGTATAAACCGCGAAAGTGCTCGTGTGACACCGGCTTTAAGGGGACAGTGGGTTTTTTTTTTTTTGGGGGGGGGCCTATTTACTTATATATTCATAAACAAAAATATGCTTCCATCGGACCATACCTGGTAACTAGAAATAGGTGAAGTCCAGGAATTTGTATGAGTGGGCTAGCGACTATGGCATCCCAGTGTACCGGTACTTTAAGGGGAGATCTCCACTTGAGGGATTTTTTTCTTGACCCTTTCTCCCTCATGTTTAGCCCCATTGCTTTTGATATTATAAAACGTTTTCCCCATTAGTTTAACGATTTTAAGAACTTTCACCCCATATTAAGACCTTTCGTGCAATTCAGGTGTCTATTTTATCCTGGCGAGCGATAGCGAGCCTGTAATTTAAGAGGAACCGGCCTTCGGCCGGGACATTTTTCTACCGAAAAATGTACAAATTTATCTTGAAAGGGACTCGAGGGGGTGTAATTTTAAGGTTGATGGAGGTCTAGGGAACAAACTAAATACCTCCCCTTAACCCCTTATGTACCGGCGATGTCTTTTGTATTATAATCTAGCCATATTTAGACGATTTTGTGCAACTTACGAAGGATCTGTGGTACTAGTATAATAACGGGTTAAGTGAGATAGTTCGAAGCCTGTTAATGGCTGGAGGCCCTTAAGTATAAACTGAATAAAATCGTCTAATAGTTGCCAGAACAGGCCTAAAGTTAATGAACGTCGCCCGGTACAGAAGGGGTTAAGGGGAGGTTTTTAGTTTGTTCCCCAGACCTCCATCAAGGTTCAAGTATGACTCGCCCCTACTTGGACTCTTGACAACCAAGTGATGGTACCGGTAGGCTACTTTAAGGGGAGATATCCACTTGAGGGATTTTTTTCTTGACCCATTTCTCCCTCATGTTTAGCCCCATTGCTTTTGATATTATAAAACGTTTGCCACATTAGTTTAGCGATTTTAAGAACTTTCACACCATATTAAGACCTTTCGTGCCATTCAGGTGTCGATTTTATCCTGGCGAGCGATAGCGAGCCTGTAATTTAAGAGGAACCGGCCTTTGGCCGGGAAATTTTTCTACCGAAAAATGTACAAATTTATCTTGAAAGGAGCTCAAGAGGGTGTAATGTTAAGCTTGACGGATATCTAGGGAACAAACTAAAAACCTCCCCTTAACATGACACAGATTAAGGGGAGATGAGCCAGTTTTTCTGGACCCCTTCTCCCTCGTGTTAAGCCCCATTTGTTTTGAGATTATAAAACGTTCGTCCCAATCGTTTGGCGATTTTATAACTTGTCCCATTTCGATATCAACATAAAGACCTTTCGTACCATTTAGGTGCAGATTTTTTTCCTGGCGAGCGATATTGAGTCTGTAATTTAGGAGGAACCCGCCTTTGACCGGGATATTTGTCTACCGAAAAATTAACAAATTTATCTTGAAGATGGGTCAAGGGGGTGTCATTTTAAGCAAGGAATCTAAAAACACAATTGAATATATAATTACGGTATATAGACACACCCCCAAACCCCCAAACACAATTGAATATATAATTACGGAACCCCAGACCCCCCCCCCCAAAAAAAAAAAAAAAAAAAAAAAAAATAATAATAATAATAAACACTGCCCTCTTAAGAAGGTTGTCCACTATTGATTTTGCCTGTATATACCGTGTTGATGGGATGGCATGATAAGCTGAAAACACTTTACTATCAGTTCTTATCACAACAACACACATTACCTGTAACAGTAAGCTTAATGTAAGCTTTCTTGATAAGCTGAACACACATTACTATAAGTTCTGATCACAATACACACTTTACTATCAGTTCTTATCACAACAACACACATTACCTGTAACAGTAAGCTTAATGTAAGCTTTCTTGATAAGCTGAACACACATTACTATAAGTTCTTATCACAACAACACACATTACCTGTAACAGTAAGCTTAATGTAAGCTTTCTTGATAAGCTGAACACACATTACTATAAGTTCTGATCACAATACACACTTTACTATCAGTTCTTATCACAACAACACACATTACCTGTAACAGTAAGCTTAATGTAAGCTTTCTTGATAAGCTGAACACACATTACTATAAGTTCTGATCACAATACACACTTTACTATCAGTTCTTATCACAACACACATTACCTGTAACAGTAAGCTTAATGTAAGCTTTCTTGATAAGCTGAACACACATTACTATAAGTTCTGATCACAATACACACTTTACTATCAGTTCTTATCACAACAACACACATTACCTGTAACAGTAAGCTTAATGTAAGCTTTCTTGATAAGCTGAACACACATTACTATAAGTTCTGATCACAATACACACTTTACTATCAGTTCTTATCCCAACAACACACATTACCTGTAACAGTAAGCTTAATGTAAGCTTTCTTGAGAAGCTGAACACACATTACTATAAGTTCTGATCACAATACACACTAATGAGGCTAAACATGAGGAAGAAGGGAGACCACAAACAAAAACTACCTCCTCATTAAGAAGGCTTCCCATGATTTATTTTGCTTATAGGCCTACCGGATGGGGTGATAAGCTGAACACACCTCAGTTTTTATCACAACACACACTACCTGTAACAGTAAGCTTAAGGGGAGGTATTTAGTTTGTTCCCTAGACCTCCATCAAGCTTAAAATTACACCCCCTTGAGTCCCTTTCAAGATAAATTTGTACATTTTTCGATAGAAAAATTTCCCGGCCGAAGGCCGGTTCCTCTTAAATTACAGGCTCGCTATCGCTCGCCAGGATAAAATAGACACCTGAATTGCACGAAAGGTCTTAATATGGGGTGAAAGTTCTTAAAATCGCTAAACTAATGGGGCAAACGTTTTATAATATCAAAAGCAATGGGGCTAAACATGAGGGAGAAAGGGGTCAAGAAAAAAAATCCTCAAGTGGAGATCTCTCCTTAATGTAAGCTTTCTTAGCTATGTGTGTAATGTGTATCTATGCTAAATACTTTACCCTTTCAGTACCGGTGCCGTCCTTTTAATTTATTTTGTATTAATTTCACCACACCACCAAACACCTCCCATGAAATTAATGAAAGCATATATGTGATCCACCGGGATTCGAACCTGGGTTATCACACACAGATATTTAGACACCTTAACGATTACACCACCAAGGCGTTTAAAGGTTTATTTTTTTATTTTTATTTTTTTTTTTCTATGTGATTGAGGGAGGCAAAAGGCATAACTGCCTATAGCGAGTGCCTCCCCCATAGTTGAAAGAGTGACAGGGCCAAAATCAAGGGACGTTCGAGCCAAAATGCCTGGACACACTGAGTTTGAAGCAATTTAAGTCATAGGAAGAGGGAAAGACTGATTCTGGGAGAGAGTTCCAGAGCTCAGCTGTTGAGTAGAAGAAAGTTTGAGAGTAACGTTTCACTCTTGGGTTGGAGAGTTGCACTATGCACACGCCTACGACTTAATAGCCAGTGTGGCTACTATTGTGGCTACTATTACACATTATTTAGTTTAAAAAGGGCCTCCAAGCTTCGAACGATCTCACTTAACCCGTTTTACTATCACATATCCTTCTGAAACTGCACACAATCGTATAAATATAGCTAGAATAAAATTAAAAAGACGTCGCCGGTAAAATCATTAAATCAGTTGAACTGATGACACATTTATAAAAAAGAGAGAGAGAGAGAGAGAGAGAGAGAGAGAGAGAGAGAGAGAGAGAGAGAGAGAGAGAGAGAGAGAGTGAGAGTGAGTTAGTTATAGTTATGCAGGATAATATAGATTAATAGGCTACTAACTATTCTACAGACTAATACCGTACATATTAAAATGTAAAACTTGCAAACTAAACAAACCAAAATTGGGACAAGGACAATATAAAGTCAAATTAAATGATCAAAATCGCTATGTGGAAACAACGCTTACTAAAATGAAAATTATTAAATAAAAGAACACAATCCACCACATAGGGTGTACATTACTACATGAGCAAGTTAATCTGTTTCCCAAGCAAACTAATCGCACATATAACAACGCACTATCGTCACGTTAAAGGAAGTAGTCAAGTTTGGGAAGTCCGGGACGTTCTGGCAAATTTTACTAAACTCTGCATGAATAAAGAAACTACATGTTAAATGTCAAAATATTATTTAAAATCAAATTTGCAACATGACAAGACATTAACAATAGTACAAAATACAAATATTGATAAGATATCTATACTATTACAAAATAATATATAAAATACAGTACAGCACTCACTAACGATAGTGCTATCGGGTAGGTACCTGTAAGCATAGCATGCCTCAAGTGACCCCTATCAATAACTACCCTACAAATAACCTACATTTATAGCACAAATAAACTAAGGAAATCGCAAAAGTAAGCAATTGATACTATCGACAATCTATCTATCTATTGCCTGACGCCGTGATCCCCGAAGGGGTGGCCACGAACGAACCGCCCCCATGCACCTCTGTCCCCAGTCAGTCGACGCCCCTCCCCCCAACCAGCACCACCTTCGTTCATGTACTTCCTCACTCCATCCTTCCACCTCATATTCGGTCTACCTCTCCCCCTCTGTCCCTCCACCTCGCTCTCATACACCCTCTTAGTCATTCTCTCGCTTTCCATACGTTCCATATGGCCGAACCATCTCAAGTTGTTCCTTTTCACACTTTCCAGCACATCTACCTCCACACCACACCTCCTTCTTACTTCCTCATTAGTCTGTCTATCCCTCCATGTAACTCCGCACGCACTCCTTAAGTAATTCATTCCACTGCTCTCACTCTTGGTCTGAGTCTCTCAACCAACGTCCATGCTTCGCTTCCGTAAGTCAGTGTCGGGATTACCACACTGTCATGCAAGGACTTCTTCACTTCCATACTGACCACCCTATTTTTTGTTACTGCTTTTAGCGTTCCTACAACCCTCTTCCCCTGTTGTACCCTCTCCGCACCTCTTCATCCATAGTCCCATCTTTACTCAACACACTGCCCAGATACTTAAAAGAGTTGACGATCTCCATAGCCTGACCGTTCAGCTTCACCTCACACTCTGTGACTTCACCCCTTTCGAAGACCATAACCTTGCTCTTCCCCGTATTTACCTTCAAATTCCGTTTTTCGCACACTGTTCCAAACTCATTTACCAGACCCTGCAACTCCCATTCATTATCACTCATCAGAACTGTATCATCCGCAAACAGCAGTATAGGTAGCTTCCACTCAATTCCCTCCCTTTTCCAATACACCAACATCCACTGCTCTTGATAGTATTTCTTTCATAACTCCATCATATACAGTAACAACCACGGGGACATCACACACCCTGTTTCAAACCAACATTCAGGTCAAAGAACTCGCTCTGCTCACTCTCCACACGTACTGCCGCCTTTGCACCCTCATACATGCTCTTCACTGCTTTCAGCAACTTGCCCTCTACTCCGTATATTCTAAGTACTTTCCACAAACCTTCTCTATCCACTCTGTCATAGGCCTTCTCCAAGTCCATAAAGGCAACATACACCTTTTGTTTCTTCTCCAGATACTTCTCCACAACACAATTCAGGGTAAAAATCTGATCTACACATCCTCTTCCCTTCCTAAAACCTCCCTGCTCGTCGCCTATCCATTTCTCCGTTCTCACTCTCATCGACTATCGACAATGAATACACATAATATAAAGACAAATAATTGCCAAATATGAAGTAACAACAGATTTAAACAAAGAGTACTCTTTTAACAATAACAATACATTTAAAAAATCATCAATATTAATATTAATAATAATAATAATAATAATAGAAAAAGAAAAAGATAAACAATAAATACAGACAAAAAGTAAGCAGAGGTTATACAAGAAACTTCAAGTTAAAAATGCTTGATTAAAATTATTGATGTCAAATTTTAGAATACAGTCACAATAATTGACCCTAAAAGATTAAATTTATGGAACAATTTACTTGCCTCAAAACCTCTGTCCACTAAGAGTCTGTATAGTAACCTAGCTCTAGCCCAAAAGTCATCTACTTTAGTGCAGATTTTACAAAATCTTATTAATTGGGAATAAAAACAATTATAAGTTATTTTACTATCGATATTACTACTAGGGAAAGGAAAGTTTATTACGTTAAAATTAAAATCATCAACTTTGTGATATACTTTAAGTATGCACTGTTCATTAACAATCTCTATATTTATATCAAGAAAATTTTCAACTTTATAATTTACGTTACATTGTGTGAGGGGAATAGAATTAGGGTAAATAAGTTTAGCAACTTGATTAAAATTTAACAAATTGCAAACAAGAATATCATCAATATATCTACTATTATTACTTGACAGTTTAGCAAGTGCTAATTTTTCTGGAATTTAATTTTTCTTGCTACTGTCAACTAAGTCTTTTATATATTTAAATTCTAAAGCAAGCAAGAATAAGTCTGCAATTAAAGGGCTAGCATTTCCACCCATAGGAATTCCTAATATTTGTTTGAAAATGAACGGCCCGAATCTAACATAAGTATTGAAAAGGAGGAATTTAAGGGCATCTTTAAGTTTAGTTCTATCAAAATATACAGAACTAGTGGGAGTAGAGCTAAGTGATGCATTATTAAAATATGTATAAACATTTATGAAATAATTACCATTCCCAACGAACCTGTCAAAGTGCAAATCTATAATAAAGCAAAGCTCTGAATATACTAAATCTAAAGGCAAATTGGTATACAAAGTTGAAAAGTCGAAGCTATGTACCGAGGTAACTTTCGGCATGGTATTTATTTTATCAATAACTTCTAACGAATTGTCAACACTCCAATAATAGTTAATGCCAGTTCTTTTCATGATGGTATTACAATATCTTTTATGAGTACTTTTAATGTATTTTAAGCAATTTACGACTTGTTCTGATAGAGTTTTAGTGGTAGTAAATTTTGCTCCGGCAATAAAGCGATATTTATAAGGTCTTTTATGAAATTTAGGTAACATGTATAATTTTGCAATGCACTTGTTCTTATCAGAAAGTTTAATATCAAATATTATATTTTTCTTGGTATGTTCATCGATTAAGTTATCAATATTCAGATTATTTTGAATTTCATAAACAGAATTACCGCAAATATTTTTACGTAGTATGTTACCCTTAATACCTAATTATTTTTTCATATTTTCAAGATAAAATTTCTTACATGTGAAGCTATAATTATTGCTGGCTTTATCTACTGTAGTAATTACAAAATGTTTATGTAAATTTATTAAATCAGCTTTAAGCTTATTATAATTATAGTCTATAAAATCTGAAAGATTAAATTCATTTTTAAGCGAGAAAATTTTATTTCTAATTAACTTAATTAATAATTTAGACCATGCTTCTAGTTCTCTCGCATTGCAGCACGCAATTTTTAACAATTTATCTTTTAATTTATTGACTGAAAAAACAATATCTTTTAAAATTATGTCCCATGTTACTTTATTACTCCCTATTCTAAATTTAAACCCTTTACGACATAGCTCCGCTAATTTGTCGTTTGCAAAATGTTTAACTAGTTCTACATCACCTGTTAATATGTGACATATCGGACTATAAATGAACTTTGCTAGTGCATCACGTCTGCTAGCTGGCATATCCATGACTCTTTCACACACGCATTTATTATTATTGAAAATATCATTATCTGAAAGATTTCCTAAAACTTTATTATAATTACAAATAATAGACCCAACAGGTCGTTCATATGAATACACTATTAATGGTTTGAAATCTTTACAACCATCTGGTAACATGGACTTAACTTTCTTTGAATTAATAAGACTGTTAACATTAATTTTGTCTAAAATTTTAGAGGAATAATTTAAAGTGGACATGACTTTATCTTTAATACGGTTATCTTTGGATTTCTTAGAATTAGCTCTAATATATCCCATAAAAGCAAAGACTATATTCTTGAATTTATTTGTGAAATTATGTTTATTATTTAGAATATTTTCTATAAAAGGAGCAAAACTTTTCTTTTGTAGGCCTTTCAATGAATCTTTTAATTTTTTAATTCCGAAATTTCGATATAATGAATATAAATTATTAACAATAATTTTAATATCAGACCTGTTTTTCTTTTTATTAAATGTATTTAGTCTTCTATTAACGTGTCTACCAGGTCTTCTGTTTAAAACAGGGAAGTTAAAATATGGGTTATTAAAATCGTTTTTTAATAAATCTTTATACAAAATGTTGCCTACATTTTTTATTTGATTGTTAAGTCCAAATGGATAGATGGTCATTAATTTTCCAATCCAATAATTTTCTCTATCTAAAACATTTTGATTACTTTGAACAATTTCTATAATTTTGTATTTACAATCAAATTTAGTACAATCTGTGTTAAAATGCTTATATAGAAGAATCTTGGAGTCGATGCCGTTCTTAATTCCTGATCTATGCCCGTAGGCTCTTTCTCTTAAACATTGCTCCGTCTTTCCAACATATTGTATACCACATTTATCACAGGTTATTAAATAGATAACATTATTTACTTTACATGGAGATGTTACATTAACAGAAGAATTTAACGATTTGACTCTAAGGAAAGAATCGTAAGTGGACTCCTAAACACACACACACACACACACACACACACACACACACACACACACTATTAATCACTACCGATATTCTACAGACTTATTATCGTAATTTTAACGATTCCACTCAAAACAAGAAACGCGACTGGACTCTATCACTCACTCTCTCTCTCTCTCTCTCTATATATATATATATATATATATATATATATATATATATATATATATATATATATATATATATATATATATATATTTCACACACACATACTTTAACTATTCTACAGTTACCCGGTACTACTACTCCCAGACAAACAGCATAACTGGAGTATAATCGTACCCAAAAGACCTTAACAACAACTCATATGCACGTAAACTTAATAAGCAACATCTCGTTAAGGGGGTAACTTGGTAAGCTGTACAAAATCATCTAATAGTTGCCAGAATACAAAGCAAATTACATCACCGGTACAGAAGGGGTTAAGTATCGAGAAATTAGCTGCTAAGGGATTCAATTTACCGTCAGATGAACTGAAACTGACTATAGTCAACGCTAGAGAAGGAAGCCATAATTATGTATCATTCCACTCGAGAGTAATATACAGACGTGACAGGGCTCAAGAGATGGGTCGTTTTTCTGGTCCCACTTTTTCCTCGTGCTTAGTCCCATTAGTTTTCAGATTTTTAGAAGTTCGACCCATTAGTTTGACGATTTTAAGACCTTTCACCCCATTTTTGTCAATATTAAAACCTATCGTGCCATTTAGGTGTCGAATGTTTCCTGGCGAGCGATAGGGAGCCTGCAATTATAAGAGGACCCGGCCTTTAGCCAGGAAACTTTTCTACCGAAAAATGTACAAATTTAGCTTGAAGGGGGGGTTCCAAGTTTGATGGAGGTCTATCGAAGAAACTAAGAAATAAATGACTAAATAAATTAATAGAAAACAATAAATATCCCCTTAACCTCTGAAGTGCGCATGGGGGTAATTGGAAACGTCCCCCTGTGCTGACGTATTTGAGGTGTTTCCGTCACTAAAATATTCATTGTGCCATTAATAGCATTAATATTTATCCATATGCGCCTATTATGGGTTGATTATAAAGGTATTAACCTGAAACAACAATAAAACGAGTGAAAACAGCGTTTGGATGGTCAAAATCGGAGATATAGCCCGCGAGTTGTATAATGTATGGGTGAGGCAATCTGCTTTCCCGCCAATTTCCCCCAAGGCCACTGAGACACAGTCGATCGATACTCTCTCTCTCTCTCTTGCACTCGCTTGCTATCAGTGATGACCACACCCTCCAATCGGATTTCTAATGTTAGCACGAAAATATACCTCAGAATAAGGGAATAACAGGGAAAATAGGTGATAACTGAAGGAGAGGAGGAAAGTGGGGAAGGAGGGGAGGTAGAGGACTGAGATTTTGCATGGCCCAGGGGCCAAAAAAAAATAAAAAAAAAAAAAACAAAAAATATAAAAAAAATTTTTTTTTTCGATGTCAAAAGTTGATTTTTATTTTCTCTGACTCTTAAGAGTCTTCCCGCAGTGCGCCGGGGGAACTCTTAAGAGTCTCCCCGCAGCTCCCGGGTTAAGTCGTACCCAAAGGCCTTGCTGTTTACATTAACATCAGAAACATTCAGACTACGTTAGTTATTCTATCTATCTATCTATCTATCTATCTATTTACTCAGGCCCAATCCCCGTTAGTTATTAGAAGCTTAAAACTTGATGACGAAGTTGTGCCTTTGTTTCAATACAGGTTAATATTTATATCTATAGCTATACAGTAACTAAAATGTATATTAAGGAACACCCCGTTCTTAACATTAATCCTCCATTACAAACCCCAATGCACTAGGATAAACTAATGAAAGCATATGATACTCCCGGGATTCGAACTCGGGACACCACACTCAAAACATAAGCCTCTAAACCAGACCCCATGACCTGGATACTCAAAACAATTACAACGCCTTATCTCCCTACTCCACAAGGGGTAGGGGTAGGGAGGATCAGCAAGAGACACGAGAAAGGAAAAGGAGGTGACGGGAGAAGAACACTTAACAGTTCGCCCACAAAAAGCAAGCACACAAGCAATCAAAAGCACCAATCACTCATCAACCACCGAAGTCAATGGCTTCACCTCAAATGTTATACTAGCAAGTGGTTAATTGTATACAATCAAAAAGAGCTATTTAGCCTTAGCTCTTTAGCCTGTGCCAAAAGGTATTGCAAAACACTGACCATGAGAGAGAGAGAAAAAGAGGGTGTGTGTGTGTGCAGAGCGTGCAAAATACTATTTACTCTCTTCTTGAACTGAGAGAACTGAGTGTTGAACTTGAGAGAGAGAGAGAGAGAGAGAGAGAGAGAGAGAGAGAGAGAGAGAGAGAGAGAGAGAGAGAGAGAGAGAGAGAGAGAGAGAGAGAGAGAGAGAGAGAGAGAGAGAGAGAGAGAGAGAGAGAGAGAGAGAGAGAGAGAGAGAGAGAATCACTACCGTACTGTACGTTGCTCAACCATTTTAATGACCTCGTCAATCATCAGTAACAGGTACGTTATTGACCAGGTGTACAACTAGTTGGCCACATAAAATTGTATACATTCCGTGATTATGTAATAATAATTATTATTATTATTACATAATAACGGAATGTATACGATTATATGGAAGGTAAATTAGTATGGCTGAATTAGAAGTCTATTTTCTTGGTGTGGTGGAGTGTGGTGGAGTGGTCTTGCCACTGGCCTGGTAATCCAAAGGTCCCGGGTTCAAATCCCGATGTATCAATGGGAAGATATTATTGGGATGGAATTTGTGCTGTACCTGGTATCAGTGCATTACGACAAGCCCACCGAAACGTCAATAAAATACCCTCATTGTTCCCTGATTAAATAGCACTGTATGAATATTCCCATATTCAAAATATGCTATAGGGGTGCAATGCCTGGTGAGTTATCTGCTCAACAGGTGGCGTTGTGTGTGTAAGTGTGAGAGTCCGAGTGTAGGGGGTGAGACAGTGAAGCACGGGAACGAGGTGGCTTCAGAGATGGGGTCGTTTCGGGCCATGAGTGAGCACCGTGCCTCATGTGAAGGCAAGATGCCAGGTGCTCTTGTACTCTACGTGCTTCACATGTCTCACTCCCTAGACTGGAACAAGACCTCACGGGCTTCACTGTTCATTGTAAAGCGGTGAATGTTAAGGCTCTCAGCCTATGCCCGAGAGGAAGTAAGTTGGGGGGGGGGGAAAAAAAAAAAAAAAAAAAAAAAAAAAAAAATAAATATATATATATATATATATATAAAAACTATTGGGAGCACTTGAACTGTACTCGTTGGAACGTAGAAGGGAACATTACTGAATAATATACACGTGGAAAATCGCAGAGGGTTTAATACCAAACCTACATTATGTGCCTCATTGCCCAAGTTAACACTCTCGAGCCGGTAATTTAATATAAGCTCCCCTTTGCATACTAAAGCCGGTATCACACAAGCTCTTTTTCACTCAACATTTATCCTCAACACTGGTCTGGCAGCTTATGAGGTCAACTTTTAATATACTTCGGTCACCTACAGTATATTCATCTACCATCAGTCTAGTTTCCGACACCAGTGCCAAACATTCCAGAAATATTACCAGAAAAATGTTGATCATAGAATGTTGACAATAATAGCTCTCGTGTGATACCATACCGGCTTAATTAAGCATACACATTTCTCAATTTCAGACTTCTTCTTTGGTTGAGGTCGCTTTAGTAGAAATATTAGCTTGATTACATTTGTCATCTTTTAATTACCGGTACCTATAAAGGTTAGTGGTCAAGCTTTTTGGCCAAATTATAATGAATAGACTTTAGTTTGGGTTTGGATAAGACAAATTCTACCTCATCGCAAATATATCATCACCTCTTGGTTTGATAATTACAAAAATAGCGTCTAAATAAAAAAGATGGTGGTGTCACACGAACGATTTTATCGGCATTTTTTCGGGTCTGGCAGTTTTTTAATCAAAGTTTTATAATATTTCAGCGTCTTTATAATTACCGATACATATCATCTACCTTCAGTCTAATTGCCAATATTAACGTTTTAATTTGTACTATTTTGACTCTTTCACATTGGAACATCTGAATCAGAAACTACAGTAGATCGAAGGTAGATTATATTAGGTAGCCTACCGTATGATAGTTTAATTCTTATGGAACTTATATTTTGAAGCTGTCAGACAACGATTGCCCTGTAAAAAGTGACTGAAAATTTGCTTGTGTGACACTACCTTATTGAGAAATTGCCCTGAAATATTGCGAGAAAAACTTGCTCGTAGAAAATTGCCCAAAATGCGTTCGTGTGACATCACCTTTACTACAGGATCTCTACACTGAGCCAGTTATTTTACAATATTGGTTCAATTTAACCCTGTCCGACATAAGTTGCTAACTTACTGATGGGGTGGTGGAGCACCTGGTATTTCCCTCACAACACTTTCTCTGACACTGAGGTACCGGTAGAAGTCGGAGGTATTTGGGGTTGCCACCAACCGACAGATTCTGATCTAACTTACCGTACCTAACTTACTGAGCTCAATATGACGCTAATGTGTCATATAACTTATTGAGCTACTTCACTACGTTCATATGACACGATCGCGTCATATGAAACTCTTGGGCGTACCGCCATATGACGCAATCGCGTCATATATTACGGAGAGGGCTAAGATGGTATTTTTCTGGACTCTATTCTCCCTCAGGTTTAGCCCCATTAGTATTGAGAGTATAAAATGTACACCTCATTACTTTGGCAATTCTAAAACCTTTCGCCCCATTTCTTTGTCAACCTTAAGACCTTTCATGCCATTGTTGTTATATAAATCCATTGTATATTAATGCAAACTACCGTAGTTTTTAAAAATACTGTACCGCTAAAATTCCTCATCATTTACCAAACCCCTATTGATTACAGTTAGTGAATGTTACTGTAAAATTGTTATTCATAATGTATCATTAACCCTTAAAGATCGGGGCCGGACTTAAGTCCGGCTCCAATTTGCAGCAAGTTAGGAGCATTATTAAGGCTTTTAAAGGGTTAAAATCGAGTGCAAATGGCTGAGAGCGCAGCGGGCCAGACAGCCGACTCCCAGGGCTTACCGCCGCCCATTAACTCATGTTCCCTGTGTTCTCAAGAGGCCGGCAGTGTAGCCAGTAGTGAGCATAGCTGGGAAAAATATGCCACTATATGCTAAACTCCCATGTTACTGGTATCACTGTATGAGAACCAAGAGTGCTACGTAGCTCGTTCTGGTCTCATTTTGAAGCTTTTAGCGCCTAGTTTTTTGCTAAATAATGTTTTTTTTCATGCAGATACTTGATTTATCATTGAGGAGGGCCTGAATATGCCCAAATAAGCCCAAAACCCCCCGCTAGACAAGGGTTAACCCCAAACACGCGAGCAACTATGACCTCCAACCATCCAGCCCAATTTTACTAATAGGATAATTACAATTACACAATGTTAATCACAAATTTGGCAGTGCAGCAGAGAGTTCAATATATCACCTAGCCTACACAACCTTGATACCATTAAGGGGAGATGGGTGTATTTATTTGCTTGTTAATTTATCTTTTTGTTCTTCCTCCCTAGACCTCCATCAAGCTTAACAAAAAAACACCCCCAAGATAAATTTGTACTGTATATTTTTTTTATATAAAAATTTCCCAGTCAAAGGCCGGTTCCTCTCAAATTACAGGTTCGCTAACACTAGCCACAACAAAAATTACACCTAAATGGCACGAAAGGTCCTAATATTGACAAAGAAATGGGGCGAAAGTTCTTAAAATCAAGAAACTAATGGGGCAAAAGCCGCAAAACCTTTAAAATCTCAAAAAGAATGGGGTTATGCATCAGGGAGAAGGAGGGGCCAAAAAAACGACCATCTTCCCTTAAATTAACCTATGTTTAAATTATCCCCTACACAACCTTGAAATCCTTAAATTATGTAAGCCTGAGTTAACCCACCAACAGCAACCGTACCGTGACAGTCATCAGCTGTTGTTTACAATTACAATCAATCACTCCTGACATTCCCTACTTCCGCAGAGGTGCCAAGTTACGGCCTGGTAGCACACCATCACTTCTTTCTAGCAACTGATTATCAGCAACATCATTCTGGCAACATTCCAGGGATTTTTTGCAATTCTATCTACCTATCTTTGCCAGACGCCGTGATCCCCGAAGGAGTGGCCACGAACGAAACGCCCCCATGCACCTCTATCCCCAGTTAGTCGACGCTCCTCCTCCTATCCAGCACCGCTTTCACGCATATACTGTACTTCTTAACTCTATCATTCCACCTCTCTCTCGGTTTACCTCTCCCCCTATCCCTCCACCTTTGCAATTCGCATGATGCAGTATATAATAGCCTACTGTAGCTATTTTCTTTAATTATTGTATCAGATACCCTATACTTCGGCTAACATTACACGATTTCATTCAGTTTAGAGACTACCGAGGGGTGGCGAACCGCCAAAGCGAAAAGTCGGAATACATAATACTCTAGCTATCGTCAAATTATAAACTATGGTATCACACTATACAGTAGGTGTTATTGTGATTTTAAAACATTAGCCCCATTAGTTTGGTGAAATCTGCCACATATGTCTGTGCCTTATAGGTGTCGGTTTTGTTCATGACGAGTGATACTAGTACCGGTAGCGAACCTATAATTTAGGAGGAACAGGCCTTTGGCTTGGACATATTTATACCCAAAAATTAACACATTTATCCCAAGAGGGGATCTTCAGGGTGTTTTTTAAAGCTTGATTAAGGTCTAGGGAGATCAAAATAAAAAAATAAACCTTCCTTTAACATACATAAAGAAGGCCTATACAGTATATATAATGAAGGTTTCTTCAGTGTGGTTCAGAATTGTTGATGTAATAAACCCAATGGATGAAACATAATTTGAAGTAATGAAGGAGTAACACCCATTTTGTCTGTGGGTGGGAGGTGTGACACTAGCGTTTTCTCTGCCAATTTACGATGAGCAAGTTTATTCTCATACTATATATGCTACCCTGTTCACTAGAGGTAGGCCAGAAATCCCAACCCCAAACTTCTGTAACTCAATAAGGGGTAGAGCAAATGGGCTGTAAATTTCCACAGCTATTCCCTGGCTGACTCTTCCCAAATGGTAGAAATATTAGCTCGACTATTGTAGTAGGTTTTGAGGTTAGTGGTGAAGATTTTTGGCTTCCTATAATGCACAGGGTATAGTATTTGGTATTTTCGCATTGCAATCGACAACTAGACTGAATGTACCGGTATATTATTTTAACCCTTGTCGAACGGCGATTTAAACCTTCCCGCGATTGCTGGAACCGGGAGTTTCGTCAAATTATTGGCAATTTGGCGAGCTTAAAATACAGTAGCCTACGTTAAAAAAATTGCCTAACATACCGGTAGGTTATATATATATCCAGTGGCAGTACTCGTTGTTATCTTTCGATGGGTGCAGACTAGTAGTCTCTAGACTAGACCAAGTGGTTCAGTTTTTATGGTGAAAATAAGTAGGTCAGTTATGGCGGTCGGGATCCTAGAAACCGTGTTTACTCCTGGTTTTCGTCATATACCGATACTCATATCTCTGCAAATAAATGGCCTAACCTAGTTTATATACATACCAGAGGCAGTAATCGCTGTTGTCTTGCGATGGGTGAAGCCTAGAACACTGTACAGTACCGGTACATTGAGTGGATTTTATATGGAGTGGGATACTGAGAACTGTTCAAATGCAGCGACGCAGTAGCTGCAACCACAGTCTATTTACATTCATTCAACAATTGATTATTGATTATGGATTATATACTGTACAGTTGGTCCTCTGGTAACGCGTATTTTGGAAACGCGGTTTTGGTGGCACGCGGTACACCCCAAATATCCAAAATGTTGCTAACACGGTCAATACTTACACTGGCGCGGGATCCAGCTGGGTGCCGAACCTTTACTCCCGACTTTCGTAATTTACCGATGCTCATATCTCTGCAAATATATGGCCTAACCAAGTGTTTATGCCTACCAGAAATAGATATGATCGTTGCTGTGCGTTGGGTGAAGACTAGAACACCCTACATTGTGTAGTTATTGTGTGAGGTGAGAAATATAAGATGGCGAGTTAGGCGGGAATTCCGAAGTTCCGATTTTCGTCATTTACCGATGCTCATATCTCTGCAAATATATGGCCTAACCAAGTTTTTATGCATACTGGAGGTAGATATGATCATTCCCGTGCATTGGGTGAAGACTAGAACACTCCACATTGTGTAGTTAATGTGTGAGGTGTCAGAGGTGAGAATAATTACCGAAACACACTTATGTTATTGTTTGGCTGTCGAGTAAGTGTGTGTGTGTGTGTGTTGTCATTGTGTGAAAAACTTGGCTAGGCTATCTCGGTCGCCGAATCTTTACTCCCGACTTTCGCAATTTACCGATGCTCATATCTCTGCAAATAAATGGTCTAACCAAGTGTTTATGCCTACCAGAGGTAGATATGATCGTTGCTGTGCGTTGGGTGAAAACTAGAACACCCTACATTGTGTAGTTATTGTGTGAGGTGAGAAATAATAAGACGGCGAGTTATGCGGGAATTCCGAAGTTACGATTTTCCCCATTTACCGATGCTCATATCTCTGCAAATAAATGGCCTAACCAAGTTGTTATACATACCAGAGGTAGATATGGTCGTTGCTGTGCGTTGAGTGAAGAGTAGACTATTCTAAAATGTGTAGTTATTGTGTGAGGTGAGAAATATGATGGAGGGATTTCAGAGCTTCGATCGAAAAATGTTGGCTACTGCTGTGATAACTAGCCTAGCTGCCTAACCTAAACAAAATATTTATTCAGTGGTAAGAGTTGTTGCAATGGGCAAATCAACTCATTGCACATGTCAAATAACCTTTATAATTGATTTAATTATTATAACATAGGCTTCTATGGAGAAAAAAGTGGACTTTGTGGAAATCCCCAGAACACCAAGGTACCTTTAACATGTAAACATATGGGTTCGGTAACGCGTTTTTTTGGTAACACGGGAGGTTACCAGAACACATTAGCCGCGTTACCGGAGGACCAACTCTAATTATATTGATTATTGATAACTGATATATTTCACCATTGTAATCATTCTTAAGTCACTGTTGTCTGCTTTCTTTCATGTATCGTTTGGGACTCAGGTTCAGCAAGTACAAGCTTTCGTTAGGCCTGCTTGCAAGCAGGAGTCACATGACTGACTGGCTATGTATTCTTGTTCTTGTTGGTTCTACGGACCACCCGCTAAGACAACAAAACTTTCTCTAGTGCTGTTTTAAGTGGTTTATAGCCATGAAATTAGGTTAGGGGCTATGTAGGCCACCTGTGTGAGAAGGGTTAAGAGACAAAAATAATCTACCGAAGCCTATTGTATCTATTCTTACAGTTCGCCATGTGCAAGTGGCACAGATGAGCGTGTTGCCCTTCGGTAATTTGTATATGGTTTATTTCCTGAAACAGGCTGCCGACCAAAGCTGACGAATCCCATTCACCCATATTTTTATAAGGTTGTCTCCCCTAGATTCGTTGCTGACCAAGGCTGATGAGTCCCATCCACAATTACTTAAGAATTGCTGAAAAAATTTGCCGGGAAAAGCGGTTGTGTGACACCGGCCTTGCCACGTGTGTTAGTGATGTATGGTAGCTTGTGGCCTGCCAAACACAACCACAGATATAGCACTTCACTCACCTACTTTCATGTCACTATGACCTTTTTCACACTGTCACTTATCCCAAACCCACACTTTAAGGGGAGATGGGCATATTTATTTCCTAATTTATGTATCTTTTTATAATTTCTTTAGATTCCTCCCTAGATCTCCATCAAACACCCACCCAAGACCCTCCTTCAAGATAAATGTGTACATTTTTCGATTGGAAAATTTCTTGGCCGGAGGCCGGTTCCTCTTAAATTACAGGCTCACTATTGCTCGCCAGGAAAAAATTGGCACCTAAATGACAAGAAAAGTCTTACTATTGACAAAGAAATTGGGCGAAAGGTCATAAAATCGCCAAATTAATGGGCCGAACGTCATAAAATCTGAAAACTAATATGACTAAACATGTGGAAGAAGGGGAACCAGAATAACAAACCCATCTTCCCTTACCTCACAGTAATTGCTGTAGGCTATAATATTAACCCCTTCACCACGATGATGCCATATTACCTTTTATTCTGGCTAAAATTAAATCATTTTATGCAGTTTAAGAAAGACCTATGTTATTCAGAGGGTTAATTGAGACTGCATTTACCCCTTCGAGTCTTAGAGGTAAATTATAAACAAAAGAAATTCATCTAATGGCAACCAGAATATGGTATCCATCATAATAACTTACCTCTACAATATCATAAATTTGCCTAAAGGAAAACAGGCTTTTCACAATACGTACACGTAGGTCTTTAAAAAAAAAAAAAAAACAAAAAAAAAAAAAAAAAAAAACATCCATTCAAATGTTATACAGTAGATAGGCCAAAAATCGTGACTCTTAACCTCTATAACTCAAAACTGACCAGAGTAGGCCTAAGCAAGCAAATATCTCTACCATTTGGGAAGAGTCAACCAGGTGTGGAAATGTACAGCCCATTTACTATAGGTCTCTAGCCCTTTTTGAGTTATTGAGATTCGGGTTCACAATTTCTGGCCAACTTCTAATGAATGGACTATGGTCATGAAAATATTGACCTCCGCAGATCAGTTGTCTATTGCATGGGTCCTACAAAAGTACTATCTATCTAGCTAGCCTATATACTCAGGCCCAATCCACACTTTTCCTAAAAAAAAAATGGGGGGGGGGAGGGGGGTGGCCGACTCAAGACAGAGCCAGAATAGGGACAACACAACAGAAAACAATGAACACACAAAACAAAATACAAATTCACACACATCTAGTACCAAACTGGCCTTTCACTCCCTCACTCTCCCCCTGCTGGCTGTCATGTCTGTCTCTCTCTGTCCCTCCCTCCCTTCTTGTCTGTCATCATCACTCTCTCTATCAATGCCCCCTTCCTGTTTACAATTATTCCACCTACACTATCTCTCTCGCACACTCACGCTCTCTCTCTCTCTGTCACCTGTCTTCTCGCTTTCACTTTAAAGGGGGAGAGGGGTTCTGGATCCCCTTCTCTCTCATGTTTAGCCCCATTAGTTTTGAGATATTAAGACCTTTTGTGACACCTTTTATGGCAGTTTTACAGGTATTCTCGATTTCACTTGGGGGGGGGGGTACTAGATCTCCTCTCCCTTATGTTTAGCCCCATTAGTATTGAGATATTAATACCTATCGTGCCACCTTTCGGAGAACTGCCATGGGGTGTATGTTTACCTCATTATTTATTCATGAGCACAGTTGTACATACCTACATTCAGGTGTGAAGTACGGTAATGAATGAATGTGTGTGTGTGTGTTATTAAAGTATTATATAGCCCCTTGAGAGAGAGAGAGAGAGAGAGAGAGAGATTGAGAGAGGAGAGAGAGAGGAGAGAGAGAGAGAGAGAGAGAGAGAGAGAGAGAGGGTGAGAGAGAGGAAGAGAGAGAGAGAGAGAGAGAGAGAGAGAGGGAGAGAGAGAGAGAGAGAAGAGAGAGAGAGAGAGAGAGAGAGAGAGAGAGAGAGAGAGAGAGAGAGAGAGAGAGAGAGAGAGAGAGAGAGAGAGAGAGAGAGAGAGATAGAGAGAGAGAGAGAGAGAGAGAGAGAGAGAGAGAGAGAGAGAGAGAGAGAGAGAGAGAGAGAGAGAGAGAGAGAGAGAGAGAGAGGAGAGGAGAGAGAGAGAGAGAGAGAGAGAGAGAGAGAGAGAGAGAGAGAGAGAGAGAGAGAGATATTATTGAAGCGGTAATCATTTAATATCCATATACAGTAGATCCTAACCAGTTGTATCAGCTTGTCATGGGTTGTAAGGCTGCTCCATGTTTGTGTAGGTACAGTGCACCCCCAGTAAATGCGCCTATATGGGCTGCAAAATGCGCCGCATTTACGGAATCCGCATATTGTGGAGTTAATAATCAATGTGAATAAATGCTTATGGTCAGACAGCCCCTCCGAACTAACCCCTTTTTAGCCTACCATACACCCGATAATCCACCCAATAACCATTTCTGAAAGAAAGATACACTTTACATTAGAAATATCAAATAAAACAACAATTATAACACCATTTAGATAGAGGACTGCTGGGCATGATGGAAGGGAGGGAGGATATCGGCCGCATTTTCGGTAGGCGACACTCGGTAATATGGCGGGAAGTACGTATTTCCCCTTGAATCAAAACGGCCAAACCGCATATACAGAATTTCAAGCCGCATTTACAGAGTCCTTAAAATATATTATTTCTGATTAGTCACCGCATATAGGGAAACCAAATTTAATGAAGGCGCATTTAGTGGGGGAGCACTGTACCAGTATCATGCAAGGCATCAAACCGGGATAATTTTGTTTAAAGATTGGAATGAATATGAGAAGTAATAGCCTATAGAAAAATGTACCGTACATGAATTTGCGTTGTTTTGTCCATTTTATCACTTCCAAGGACATAACAAGAACTGTGAAGCATAAATATATCTCTGTATATATTGCAATCATGACTAAAAAAAGAAAATGGTCTCTGGTTTGATGCTCTACCACTTGATGGCTACTCCAGGGTGTCTAACCAGAGACGGAGTAAGTTCGGAGCAGTTCGGCGGCAGCTATTCCCATTACTATTCATCATTACTAAATACAAACAGGTTTAATTTATGCTTCACAGTTTCAGGGGGCCTTTTTGGATGTCCCCTGTTTTGCACCATTAGTTTGGAGATTTAATATGTCCAGTTAAGTCCCTGTAACAACAAGGGCCATTTTCAAGCAATAAATAACACCCCGTTCTTAACATTAATCATCCATTACAAACCCCAAGCAATGTAATATCAAGTTTGTCCCTTAGGCTAACAAAAATGCCTTCCCAGATTTCCTTCCAACTAAAAAAAATGCCCACCCAGGCCCTGTAAATCAAGGGATTGCACAGCGTTAAAAACTACATCATCATCACCCCATTAATTTGACACAAGTAAAACACCCCATCACCCCATGCAGGAATAACAAAAATTCAGAGCGAGTTGATAGCGAGCCTGTAACTTAGAATAATCGGGTTTTTGACCGGGACATTATTTTTTTATAAAACAAATGTACAAATTAGCTAGAAGAGGGCCTGGGTGGGCATTTTTTTTAGTTGGAAGGAAATCTGGGAAGTAATTTTTGTTAGCCTAAGGGACAAACTTGATATTACATTGCTTGGGGTTTGTAATGGATGATTAATGTTAAGAACGGGGTGTTATTTATTGCTTGAAAATGGCAAAACCAAGCAAAATCCTCAAATATTTATTAAATAAAATATCATAATAACTCACAAGAACTCGGACCAGATAATGTTAAGAGTAAAAGTCTTGTAACCTGGCACCTGATAATCTGGAAAATCATTTGGGAATATGACCAGGACCAATTTAACCCTTCGAACTCGCCTGTTCTCTTAAATGCCTCAACAAACTTTTACCGCGGAACTCGGGTGGCCTCTTATACTCCCACGATCTAAATCTTCACAATCTCACAACACAACAACCAGACGACATAGTGATGTCATGTCAACACCAAGATCAAGACAACAGAAAGTACCGATACTCTATTTTCCCTTTAAGCTGATCTTTCTACCTATTACCATTACTTAGCTATTACTATCAAGACCATAAGTGCCGATTCAGGGGGTATGGAGCGTAAGAGGACCACCGAGGTGAAGGGGTTAATTTCCGAAATATGTTAAGTTTTCAATATTTTTGCTTACAACTTATGTGCGCTTGTTGTTTTGTTCATATACTGTATACTATAGACATAATGAAGTACCGGTATTCCCAACTGTCAAAACTTTTTCATATTTTGATACAATACTCGTTACCGGTAAATGACGTAACTTCAGACACCCTAGAAAACATATACTGTACAATGAACCACAGTTATGGGATAGGCCTAATACATGATGTTATGGAAAACCAAGTACAGTATGTCTGCGGTGTTCTTCCTTAATGCAGTAATTTTTCCATAACTGTAGCTTACATACTGTTATCCAGAAGTGTCCGAAGTATAGCCCCTGTCCGAAGCTAGGTCATTTCACAGTACAGTACAGTACTGTACCATAATTTCTATATTTTTATACCACTGTTGGAGGATAAAAGGAGGTGATAGCCTACAGAATTAAAAAAAAAATCTGTCCTTTTCACATGTATTCCAAATTCTAGTAGCTAAACCCATTTTTCTTGTTGTTGTTAGAGGGACCCATAGAGGGCTGCTCTCGGGCAGCATGATATGCGGGGGTTGTGCAGGGGAATTATGAGCAAGGGATAGGATCGGGTCAAGGATTAAGGAGATGAGTAGTGATCCTATTTCTAAAGGAATGAAGAGTGGGGCTATTAACTATGTGAGATGGGAGGTGATTCCACTCTTGGATGCTGCGGGGAAAAAATTAATGTCAGAATATGTCCGTGCTTGCCTGATATGTGTGGTATTTTAAGTTGTGGCTGCGTCTCGTAAATTGTATGTTTGTAGGGTGTAAATATGTATTTGTATCTATGTCTGCTAGATTGTTTGTGATTTTGTATAACATTTGTTGTCTGTGTATTTGTCTTCTTGTTAAAAGGGGGTCTAGTTTAATGTCTTGTTTGAGCAAAGTGACTGATGTAGCATGTCTGTAATCACGTCTGATCCATCTTGCAGCTTTGTTTTGTATGGCCTCTAATTTATTGATATTATTGTGGGTGTGTGGATCCCAGACGGTGTCGCAGTATTCTAAGTGTGGCCGAACTAGTGATTTGAAAGCTTGAATTTTTATGCTTGAGTTACACTTGTGAGATTCCTGCGAAGGAAGCCCAGGGCCCTATTAGCTTTTGCTCTGATGCTGCTCGTGTGTGTGGTCCACCTCATGTGCGCCGAGATGTGGACCCCCAAATATTTGTGCGAGGGAATGGTATCTAAAGGGGAATTGTGAAGTTTGTAAGGGAATGAAATGGTTTTACTGGAACGGGTGAAGCAAATATGGTGGCACTTGTCAGGTCTGAACGTCATCTGCCACTTGGCTTCCCACTGTTCAAGCGCAGTTAAGTCGTCTTGTAGTCGGAGGCAATCGTCCCTATTGATAATTGGTCGGTAAACTAAGTTATCGTCTGCAAAAAGTCTAGTAGTAGAAGTAAGAGATAGTGGAAGGTCATTAATATATGAAAGGAAAAATAGGGGGCCCAAGACGGTGCCCTGTGGGACCCCAGAAGTTACAGATGACGAATGACAGCCCTTGAGAACAACACGTTGCTCACGATTAGTTAGAAAAGTCTTAAGCCAGTGAAGAAGTGGTCCTCGGATGCCATAATAATCTAATTTTGCTAAGAAGTCTCTGGTGCGGGACTTTGTCGAAGGCACGACCTCTTAGGTACAAAGCCGTGCTGTGTGTCAGTAATTTAACCTATCCAAATGGTCCATGATATGTCGGTGGAGGATATGTTCTAAAATTTTGCAGGGAACTGAGGTAATTGAAACAGGTCTATAGTTGACAGGGAGGGTTCTGTCTCCGGATTTGAAAATTGGTGTCACGTTCACCAAAAGCCAGTCATTGGGAAGTTCTCCGGTGTCTATAGTCTGCGAGAATATAACCTGCAGGATAGGAGCAAGAATAGCAGCATTCCCCTTAATTAAGTATCCTGCAGGGTATGTTGTCTGGTCCAGTCGCTTTGTCAGTGTCTAACTCAGATAAAAGTTTCTCGATTCCACAGGTGTGTAAAGTCATTGGAGGTATACTGTAGATGGGTGTGGTGATGGTGACAGTTCCGGCAAGTCTGCATGTTCTTGTGTAAATACTGACTGGAACTGTGAATTAAGTGCATGTGCTTTATCTTGTGGGAGTGTGACCAGGGAATCGTTGTGTCGTAATGTTGTTATGCCAGTCGAGTCTTGTTTGCGTGCTTTGAAGAAGCTGTAGAATTTTTTGTGATTTTGCATGTTGTTTGTGAGGAAAGTGGTTGTGTAGTTAGTTTCTGCTTGCTTAATTTCTCGTTGTAATGTTTTCTGGGTATTTTTGTAGTGTTCCCAGCGTTCTGTATCGTTGTATCGTTAAGCTGTCTTGTATGCTTTTACCTTGTTTCTATGTAGTTTTCTTAATTGTCTATTGAACCATGGTGGAGACTGGTTACATGTACCGGTAACAGTTTTCTTGGGTGTATATGTGTTTGTCCATTGTGTCATGAATAAAGTCACAAAGTCTACTCCAGTTAACCTCAACAGTATTAGCTATTGGGTTGTTGTCAAGGAAGGTGTCTCTAAAGTTAGCTAAGTCCTTGGAGATGGCTTCCATGTCAGCTCTGTTGTACTGGTATATCTTTCTGGGTAGTTGTTTCTGTATGTTAGGTTTAATGTTTGCGTCAACGAGTACCATGTCGTGATCACTAAGCCCCGGCAAGACCCGTGTTCGTGTTATAAGTGAGGTGTTGTTCGTAAGGAACAAGTCTAGTATGTTGGATACTTGTCTTGTGTTAGGGTTATTCCTTGCTACACTAACTTGCGTACGTGTTGATTCGAGTACTGTTTGTGAGAGTGAGTCGGTGTTGATTATGTCAATAAATGTTTCATGTAATGATCTTCTGTCAGTCTGTGGTAATATAATTTCGCTGCCATGATTGTCATTCTCCAGGGTCGCGTATGCTGTCCAGTTAATGTCCAGTAAGCTGAAGTCTCCAGCCAACCATATATTTTTGGAGGGTTCAATTTTAGATAAACATTCGTCAAGGGACTTGACTCCTAATCCAGCACAGTAGCCTATTCCAAAAAGAAAGTCAAGACAAAATAGGAAAAGTCTTGCATGAGATGGGGAAAAAAGAGAACAAATAAATGAAAGACTCGACATCAAACTAGGAAAGAAAATTAAGAAAGAAAAATAAACAAGTGAACTGAACTTCAAGAAGCTGCCGTTGTCAAGCCGTTTGCTGCTTGGAGACAACACATGACCTCTTTTACTGTACAGGCCTCCCTCGATTTACGATTGGGTTACGTTCCTGAAAACCCAATCTTGGATAGAAAAATCATATAACAAACCCTAAAATTAATGGGGTAAATGGGGATATGTTCTTGGATGAGCCAAAACCCAAACCCAAACACCTAAAAACCTATTATAATATTGTAAATCGGGGCATCGTATAGTGAGGAAGACTGTATTGTGGTACCGGTATACATATACAGTACAGGTACTTACATTTTCATGGTCCATGTGTTTTAACATGCGTAGCTCCCGGTATGTGCGCTTGGCATGTATGTGCGTTTGGAAGGGCCGAGCAAGCTTCTTTATCGCAACTTTTGTGTTTGTCTTGGCGTCCAACGATGAACTGAAATAGAAAGAGAGGAATATAAAACACAACTTATACAATAATACATAATACTGTATATGTACCGGTCCCGACGTACGGTACAGTAGGGTAGAAGCGTTAGTATCCGATCACTGTGTTAGTATCCAATCACTTTCAGTTTTTAGTGCAAAAAAACTGCTACCAACAAAACTATAAAAGATACAGTATTAACCTTATACAGTATACAGAATATTTCTTACAGTTTCTTACAGTAGATCCTCTGGAAAAAGGCAAACTATGCCTGTGTATCCAGCTCATTACCAGTACTTGCACTGCTGCGGTCGTTCACGGTGTTGGCGGCGGCGGTAGCAGACGCAACATTTTTACTATTCTGTATTTTTGTTTTATAATCAAACTTCAAATCTTGTCTTCCCCATGCTTTATCAAGATTACTTTCAAACTCCCTTATTGATTCGGAATCGACTACATACTGGGGCAGTGCGTTCCACTCATTTACCACTCTATCACAAAATGAGTTCTTTGCCTTCTCAAGCCTATTTCTTTCTTTGTAAATTTTCTTAGAGTGTCCTCTCGTTCTTGTTCCCTCCCGCATCAAGAAGATACCTTCACACACATCCTCATCGTACTTTCCTGACACTATCTTAAAAGTCTCTATCATATCCCCTCTCTTTCTCCTATATGCCAGTGTCGGAAGCCCCAGTGTCCTCAACCTCTGCTCATAGCCCGCGTTCTTCAACGTTGGTACCAGCTTGCTAGCTCTCCTCTGCACTTTCTCCACTGCTTCTATATCCTTTACCATATATGGAGCCCACACCTGGTTTGCATATTCCAGGTGCGGCCTAACCAGCGCTGTATATAGATTCCTGAAGATTTCTTCGTCAAGTGACACAAATGTCCTCCTTATCAGCCCTACAATTCTATTGGCTTTGTTTATCTTTTCCGCTAAATGTTCTGAGAAATTTAACTTATTGTCTATCACTACTCCTATATCCTTTTCTGCACTCACTTCCTCCATCGCTTCATACATACTGTATCCTACCTTGTCTATCTTGCTGGTCCCAATCCGCATGTACTTGCATTTTTTTGGATGAAAAGGCATTAACCAATGCTCAGACCATCCCTTCATGCCCTCCACATCTCCTTGAAGCAAACCCATATCTTCCTTACTCCTCACTCTTCTATACAGTTTAGTGTCATCCGCATACAGGTATACCTCACTTCCATTAGTTATATAGAGCTATGAAAGCTAAGTATTGTGTGTAAAAAAGAAATTAAATGGATAAATAGTGTAGCTTCTACCGTACACCGAATGTAAACAACTGTAATTTTTCTTCCGATTCTTACAGCAACGCATAAGGAAATGACTTTTTTTGTCAGCTTAAAAATTATCTCTATACACTGTAGTGGAATGTTGGAATAACACATGAAAAATGAAGATACCGGTAGTTCATTATATTGCAAATGAGTTTGACAAGGAGAGGTGATTGGATACTAAACCCAAAATCCTGGATGCGTTAGTATCCGATCACAAAATATTTTCCTTTCACAATGCTTCACTTTATGTTACGTGTACATATTATTATTTTTAATTTTACATGTCTTACAGGATTAATAATTTCCCTAGCACCTATATTTTGTTATATAATGTGGTGTGTTAGTATCCGATCACTGATCCACCACTGTGGTCGATCAGTCGACCACAGTGGTGGATCGGTTGACCACAGTGGTGGATCGGTTGACCACAGTGGTGGATCAGTTGACCACAGTGGTGGATCAGTTGACCACAGTGGTGGATCAGTAATCGGATACTAACACACCACATTATATAACAAAATATAGATGCTAGGGAAATTATTAATCCTGTAAGACATGTAAAACTAAAAATAATAATATGTAACATAAAGTGAAGCATTTTGAAAGGAAAATATTTTGTGATCGGATACTAACGCATCCAGGATTTTGGGTTTAGTATCAAATCACCTCTCCTTGTCAATATATTATCATATATTTAAAAATAACAAATAAAGAGGTGGTGATGGGCTGGTCTATCAGAGTGAGAGCTGAGCGATCTCTGCCATACCCATAGCTTACTCTAACTGTTCCTTTTATTTATATATTTTCTAGATCTCAAGTCTCTTCCGTGGATTGACCTCCCAATCTGCCAACCTAGAGGTTGGCAGATTGGAAGCCAAAGCGTCACATTTTTCCTTTGACCCTCAACTTTCTCTTCATAATTGCTGAGGGGAACAGGGCCCTGGGTGGGGCTTTGGTTTCCCGGGCGTTTCCGCGCCCTCCTTAGCTCCCCACCATGGAGTGGCTTCGGTCACCCAGGCTTTATTGTGGTCGGCAGGGAGGGTTCTGTGGGGGCGCTCGGTTATGGCCTTGGCCTTGCTTGGGGCCTTGGGGCTGTTCGGCCAGGCAGCCTGGGGAACAACAACAAATAAAGAGGGATATTTTGTAAGCTGATAAAAAAGTAATTTCCTTACGGGTTGCCGTAAGAAACCGGAGAAAAATTACAATTGCGTTCTATTGTGTCTGAAATGGTTTATCAGAATAAAGTATCCTAGCCATTAAATTTTTTTTTTTGTAGCCTATGTAAAGGGGTAGCCTACTAATTCTGATAGTTTTCTATTTGTTATCATCATTACAAGTTAATAAATCATTAATATCATCTTTATTCATCTTTTATTTTTTTTCCCCAAAAAATTCAATTTTGCTTAATTTCGTCATTAAGGGCAAAATAAAGGTTATATTTTGAAATAAATTAAATGAAATGTAGGTTTTATGTTGCAAAATAATATACTAAAAGGAATAGGTACGGTATAGGGTACGAGTACCAATGGAGACGCACTTGAAACAAAAAAACTTGCACAGGCAAAAGCATCCAAAAAAGGATGAGTAGATAGATGCATGAATGGTGGGCCAAAATATTCTTTTAACTATCACCTAATATGCTCACATAGTACCAGCTTATTATTTTCATATGTTATTGTGTGAGATGAGATGAACTAAAAAAAAATCATGTTTTCGCAAATTCCTTACGAAAACCTAAGGATTTTTTTTTTAAAAGCTAAATTTCTTACAGTTCCCTAATTTGAATCTCGTTTCTATTACTGCAGGTTGATAGTGCATGAGTTGAAGTATAACACTGCATGATCAAAAGGCTTTTACTTGCACGGCTGAAGGGGGGTGAGGGTGCGTCCCTATAGGTCCAGCAAAAATAGTAAAATCCAATGGAGACGCATTTTTTTCAAATTGATGCCAGAAAGTCGTACACCACACTGGTAACATAGCATACTCTCCTTTATGTCTGGTATAAATAAGGTTGAGTTTCCTTCACCATTGACGAAGCTGCCTTAACTAGAACCCTGGGCCCTATAGAGACGCACACGTCTGCTTAGGGTAGCCGGGTTGCGTCTCCGTAGGTCCTTGTAAATGTGTGTTTATTTTGTTAACATTATTAAACATAATAACCTTTTCTTTTATCCTGGGTGAAGGAAACTCGACCCTAATTACACCATACATAGTGGGGAGAATGGCTTTCTACCAGTGAGGTATGGCAACAGTTTGAAAAATGCGTCTCTATTGGACCTCCAGAATTTTTTGCTGGCCCTAAGGAGACGCACCCCTTTTACCCCCTCAGCAATTCAAAATCACATTAAGCATGTTCTTGCCACGCAGTCAAATGTTTGTGTGGGCCCTGTCAGCCTAGTGATGAAAAAATATACTATATTTCCAGGCCCTCCGCCCATTTCCTATCCCTATTTTCCCCAAATATGCCCGGGTTGGCGACTGGTGCTTGATTTAAACCTCGTGTTAGCATGAATGTTCCATATATAACTTTCCTGCATCCTCTAAACTGTTTTGTTATTGGCCTACAATGAGCAATTAGTACCGTATGTTTAGTAATATTTTATGTCTCTCTAATAATATATACTGTATTATAAGGCCTATGTCAGTTCGTTTTATTGCTTTAGCATTGTCAACTTACAACCAAAAGTACCATGCTTTCTTTCTGGTACCCATGAGGTAAGTACTTATATCATTTTATGTGTGTTTTTGTGTCATTAAACACACCTGCGTCTCCTTATGGTTTTGTGAAAAAATGGAGATGCATCTCTTATTTGTCTTATCTCTCTTAAAGAATAAGAGATACAAGAAAATTGTTGATTTGCTTTAACCCTTAAAGAGCGGCGCTCGACTTCAGTCGTGCACCAATTTGCAGCAAGTTAGGAGCATTATTAAGGCTTTTAAAGGGTTAAAATCGAGTGCAAATGGCCGGGAGAGCAGCGGGCCAGACAGCCGACTCCCAGGGCTTACCGCCGCCCATTAACTCATGTTCCCTGTGTTCTCGAGAGGCCGGCAGTGTAGCCAGTAGTGAGCATAGCTGGGAAAAATATACCGATATATGCTAAACTTCCATGTTCGTGGCACCACTGCAAGAGAACCACGAGTGCTACGTAGCTCGTTCTGGTCTCATTTTGAAGCTTTTAGTGCCTAGTTTTTTGCTAAATATTTTGTTTTCATGCAGATGCTTGATTTTATCATGCAGGAGGGCCTGAATATGCCCAAATGAGCCCAAAACACCTCGCTAGACAAGGGTTAAAAATATAGCCTTTTTGCTATTTATCCCCCCTACCCCCAATTTTCAATCTGTTATAGGTTGACAGAAGCAACTCGATAAAAAAAAATAGTGCCCATTTTTGCGTCTGCATTGGGCATCGTACCCTAATATATATATTTTGATTATTAATGGTATATACGTGATTGGAATTAGCTGTCAAGTGATTGGACTTAGCGGTATTACCATTAAGTCCAATCAGGTAATATAAAAATTTATATAAAAAAAATAGGTTTCACAGACACTTGACATTACTCTTAATATAAACTTTCATTACTGGTGTGGGTGTTAAAGGGTAAACAAAAGTATTTTTGTATTTAATTCTTGTTGAAATTGGCAGCCAAAATCAGTAAATAGCACCTTTGATTGGATACTAACGATCCTACCCTATGTACCAATATACTTGTACTGTAGGCTACATTTACCCATGAACTGCTAGAACCTGTGCAAAATAAACGGTCAAGTTGAGCGAGGGACTCGAGGGAGGGGGGAAGGAATGGACTCAGTGGAGGATGTGATACAGAGAGATTCCACAACTTTCTATGTGTCACCCAATTTTTAAAGTTTCCAGCACTGGCATGGTAAAATAAGGGGTTAAAGAGAATAAAAGGTGAAATAAGCTGTATTTGGCCATAACCGTTTGCCGTGGGATACAGAATATGTTGAGGGGGGTTTAACCCCCACCCCCCCCCCCCCCCCCCACACACACACACACACCAGGATTGATTGAAATCCTCATCTATGTGGCCAGCAAGGGGCAAAATCCTAATTTTCCCTATCTGAAAATGTAGTCATTTTCTGAGGCTAACTCTGCAATAGGCGTATATATGGCAATATATGGTAGCCGGCTGATTCGGCCCAGGCTCATTTGGACCACAATAATGGTCGGACCTGACTTATTCGGCCCATACCGGTACGGTTTTGATTTGTCAGTGATAACCACCGATACCGAATATAATTTTAACTAATTCTAAGAGGAATAGTCACACAACATGTTAATGGTTACTGGTATTGTACATAGGCTATATAAAAATACACATTTGTCAGTAAAACCTAATTAAAACTAAAATGAACAAATATAATATATAAAATTCATTTGACCGGTAGAAATTTTGTGTTTGTTACCGGTATATTTGTCCCATAGAAGAGCTATATATTTTTTAGTTGTCCTGATAGGCTTTTTGAGGCGTCTGGTTAACTTTCCTTCTCTTATTAGCTGTAATCTACCGGTACTTGATTGGGAATAGCCTACTTCTTGCCGCATTATACAACAATTCTACTAGGAAGTAAAAAGGGAGATTCCCTTTCCTTGCCCTCCTATTTAGGAGGTTGTGCCAGTTTGTAAGATCAGTTTTCGACGAGCCTAGTATTCGTGGGTGATTTATGTTGAAAAAATTACATAAATAGGCTAACTAGTAATTGTTCAGTTGCAAATATCAGTGTATATATTCGGTAGAAGCATAAGGACAAATAATGATGTAGCCCTCTACAATAGTCTACATCATTATTTGTCCTTACGCTTCTACCGAATAGCCTACACTGATATTTTCAACAGACCAATTACTAGTTAGGCCTATTTATATAAATGTTTTTAATATAAATGACCCAAGAATACGAGACTCGTCAAAAACTGAGCTTATAGCTTTCCATAGCTCCTTTTCGTAATCTACAACAAAAGAGTTAACAGAATATTCTTTAACCCTTGTCTAGCGGGGTGTTTTGGGCTCATTTGGGCATATTCAGGCCCTCCTGAATGATCAATCAAGTATCTGCATGAAAATAAATGTATTCAGCAAAAAACTAGGCGCTAAAAGCTTCAAAATGAGACCAGAACGAGCTATGTAGCACTCGTGGTTCTCTTGCAGTGGTGCCACGAACATGGGAGTTTAGCGTATATAGCGGTATATATTTTCCCAGCTATGCTCACTACTGGCTACACTGCCGGCCTCTCGAGAACACAGGGAACATGAGTTAATGGGCGGCGGTAAGCCCTGGGAGTCGGCTGTCTGGCCCGCTGCGCTCCCGGCCATTTGCACTCAATTTTAACCCTTTAAAAGCCTTAATAATGCTCCAAACTTGCTGCAAATTGGTGCACAACTTAAGTCGAGCGCCGCCAATAAGGGGTTAATCATATCCTACAATCTTCATTGTCTAAGATCGTCATTGTCCAGAAATCTCAACTGAGACTGAATCGGAAAAAGAGTCGATTGTCATTGATCCAATAACCATATGAAGCTTATGCATGTTTAGCTATATTTTCCGGCTCTCATTAGACGTTTTAAAAAGCTTAAGAAGGATCTGTGGACATTAAATGGGTAAAGACTATCACACTTAACACTTAATTTGTGTAAATAAATAATCAAAATGTCCCCCTAAACCTGTAATGGTGTTTTATCAGATTGAAACCATTAGCCTACGCCATCAGACAAACTATTAGTGGTCCGATTTAGCCATGTCATGCCAGTCATGGTCCGAATCAGCCTCATTGTGGGCCGAATCGACCAAGGTCCGTTAAAGCCGGCATTCGCAATATATGGCTTGATAATCAAAACATTCTATCAGGTAAAATATACATTTTCGGTGTCATTTTAACAGTCCTGGAGGTTCTAAAATATCATAAACTACAACATAGCCTAGAATGGGTTTTTATTAACTAAAACGGAAGGTGTTGGACTGAACAATGCAATAGGCCTATGGCGGTAGCATTCAAGGAGACTACTGCATTTGTCAATGTTAAACTTCATCTGCCAATTTACTGACCATTCATGTAAGGTACCGTATCTATATCCCTTTGGAGGCACTCTATATAATTAGTATATCGCTATCTGAATCAATTGATTAATTGATCTCCCCATTTTAGTATCGTCTGCGAATTTACTTATCCTACTAGTTATACCTAAATCTAGGTCATTTATGTATTAATTAAAATGTAAAACTTGCAAACTAAACAAACCAAAATTGGGACAAGGACAATATAAAGTCAAATTAAATTATCAAAATCGCTATGTGGAAACAACGTTTACTAAAATGAAAATTATTAAATAAAAGAACACAATCCACCACATAGGGTGTACATTACTACATGAGCAAGTTAATCTGTTTCCCAAGCAAACTAATTGCACATATAACAACGCACTATCGTCACGTTAAAGGAAGTAGTCAAGTTTGGGAAGTCCGGGATGCTCTGGCAAATTTTACTAAAAAAACACTAAAGAAACAACAGGGGACCTAATACCGATCCCTGGGGGACACCACTTTTGACTGCTCCCCACTCTGACTTGGTACCATTTATGCTGACTCTCTGTTTCCTACCAATTAGCCATGACCTAATCCATCCCAACAATGCCCCACCTATGCCATGCGCCTCAACCTTTCTCATCAATCTCTCATGGGGGACTCTGTCGAACAGTCGAAAGCTTTACTGAAATCTAAATATATTATATCATATGATTCCGAATCAATAAGAGAGTTTGAAAGTAATCTTGATAAAGCATGGGGAAGACAAGATTTGAAGTTTGATTATAAAACAAAAATACAGAATAGTAAAAATGTTGCGTCTGCTACCGCCGCCGCCAACACCGTGAACGACCGCAGCAGTGCAAGTACTGGTACTGAGCTGGATACACAGGCATAGTTTGCCTTTTTCCAGAGGATCTACTGTAAGAAAATGACTTGTCATTATCTACTGCTTCATATACCTCTGAGAAAAAACTAAGCAAATTAGTAAGGCAAGAACGTCCCTGAGTGAATCCATGCTGAGAAGAATTTATTAAATTAAATGTATCTAAGTGGTTTCTAATTTTACTAGCATGTATGTAGAAGAGGTCCACCTTGTCAAAAGCTTTGGCTAAATCTAGATATATGACGTCTACATTTTCTCCGTCTTGAATATCCTGTAGGATTTTGTCGTAGTGTGATAGTAGTTGTGAAAGGCAGGGGCGGCCTTGTCTAAAGCCATGTTGACCCTAGTTGAATGCCTCGTTATCTTCCAGGTAGCTGACCATCTTAGCTCGTGGGATGGATTAGGTCATGGCTAATTGGTAGGAAGCAGAGAGTCAGCATAAATGGTACGAAGTCAGAATGGGGAGCAGTCAAAAGTGGTGTCCCCCAGGGATATGTATTAGGTCCTCTGTTGTTTGTTATATACATAAATGACCTTGATTTAGGTATAACTAGTAGGATAAGTAAATTTGCAGACCATACCAAAATGGGGAGAACAATTGATTCAGATAGAGATATAGAGTGCCTCCAAAGGGATCTAGATACCTTACACGAATGGTCAGTAAATTGGCAGATGAAGTTTAACATTGACAAATGCAAGGTATTAAAGATAGGGAAGATGCATACAAATGTTAAATATAAACTAGCTAATGTGGAATTAGAAAACTCGAATTGTGAGAAAGATCTAGGTGTGTTTGTTAGCAATGATTTGAAGCCTAGACAACAGTGTATAAGCGTTCGAAACAAGGCAAACAGGATTCTCGGGTTAATCTCAAGGAGTGTGAGTAACAGAACTGCTGATGTTATCTTAAAACTTTACTTGTCATTAGTGAGACCCCATATGGATTATGCTGTTCAATTTTGGTGTCCTTATTACAGAATGGACATCGATTCATTGGAGAGAGTACAACGTAGAATGACAAAAATGATCCATAATATTAGAAATCTTCCGTATAAAGAAAGGTTGAAGAAATTAGGCTTACATTCGTTAGAGAGACGCAGAGTTAGAGGGGATATGATAGAGGTGTTCAAGTGGGTTAGTGGGATTAACAAAGGGGACATGACAAATGTACTAAAGCTCAGTGATAGCGAAAGAACTCGTACCAATGGTTTCAAATTAGATAAATTTTGTTTCAGAAAAGATATAGGCAAATATTGGTTTGGTAACAGAGTTGTAGATGGGTGGAATGGACTACCAAGTGCTATAGTGGGATTAAAAACGATAGGGAGCTTTAAGATAAAATTGGATAAGCATATGGACGAGAAGGGTTGGGTGTGAAGGGGGATCAGCAGGGTTGGGCCAATCAGCGCTCTGCAGACCCCCGTAATCCTGCGTTAATCTCTAACCGTTTTGGTAAGATGATCCTCAGGGTATTAGAGTGTTGAGCCTATAATTGGGCTTTGTAATTGGGGTTGTGTGGGACAGGGATCTGCCTTGCTTAGGCCAATCGGCTTTCTGCAGACTCCCATTTTCTTATGTTCTTATGTTCTTATGTATTGTTCTTTCTATGATTTTAATAAGATGTGACGTCAGCACCACTGGTCTGTAATTTTTGGCTATGCCTTTACTACCCCCTTTGTGTATTGGTGTGACAGTACCTTCTTTTAGGGATTGTGGTACATATCCAGTTTGGAGGCTGGAGGGACTTGCTCCACAGCAGTTTTAGAGGCAAGGCTAGCTGATGTTTGCAGTTTTTTAGCAGTTGGGCATGAAAGCAGTCTGGTCCTGCTGCAGAGTTTGGTCCAATCTTGTCGATGGCTGCTATTATGTCCTCTGTTGATACCGTTACTTACCGAGGCGGCGAGGAGAGTTGATGTGGTGTCCCAGGAGCGTTGTCAAAGAAGGTCGTTGCATTATCGATTTTGGACGGTTCGCCTCAGTTCCAATTATCGTCCGGGCTCGTTCGCCACGGTAAGGCGAACCGTCACTTGCTGCGAAACGTCTTGCTCCCGTTTACACAGTACTGAGGCTACTCGCATGCTCTCGATCATGTTCCCCGGACAGTTCCCGACTATTTTTACTATGTAGGCCTATCCGCGAGCGCACGACCGATGTAAACATGACGACCGTACGCCAGGATACTAGCCTACGCCTAGGCCTCCATCCTTCCCAAAATATTAAACTTTGTTAGTTTGACATAGGCCTAGGCCTAACTGTCCCCTGAGGGCTGACTCCCATAACATAATTATGAGATATAACTGTGGGGCTAGCTGTTGTCCCAAATCTGTCGTTTTACCAAAATAAATTAAAAAAACAGGAAAACAAATAGGCCTAGGCCTAGACCTGCCCGTAGGCTAACGGTGAAGGCAGGTGCATGTTTAGCCTACCTAAGTTACCCTACATAGGCTACAATAATAACCTATTAGGCTAGGCCTATACCGCACGTTTAATTAACCTCTAGACCTTTAGCCTATACATCCTTCATTATTCAGTATACACATCAATATATAGCCCGGTAAATCTACAGTTATACTACCCCTCCCCCACCTCCCTCCTTCAAAACACGCCTTTAACGTGTTTTTGGATGGTTCAGCAGACGCGGAAACTGGAAAAAACTTATTTTGATAAAAAATTATCACCAACCAGATAAGAGTTTTTCAGGTAGGCCTAATTTGTTGTAATTTTTATTTTTTTCTTTGATAGGCTATACAGTGTTGTTTAATACCGAGGACCGTCGCATTTTAGTATTTTTAACATTAGCCTAACCTAACCTAACCGAAAAGTAACCTGTTTCCGCGACGGTCTAAACTCCCCCTCACGTTCCCTGTTTATGGGTGCGCGACGGTCTAAACCCTGCTCACGTTCCCTGTTTATGGGTTCGCGAAGGTTTGTAATAGGCCTACTTCAATGTATCTATTACAAGTCAAATATACATTTCCGCGCATCATCAAACCATACTAAGTCTACTACTAATAATGTTAACCCATTAGTACCAACAGAATAGCGACAAAATAGGGGTAGTATAACTGTAGATTTATCTATACCCCTGTTATACCCATTAATGCTATCCCTGACCCTAACTAATATAGATAATATAAACAAATATAAGTGTAGGGGCTTCCTCTCGTATATACTTACCAAACTTGTCCATACGCCCCCGACCCCACAGGAGACAGCATGGAATACCTCTTGGGCACCTCCCATTCTGTCTTGTTCAGCTCTAGGGTATGGAAATCCGACTTAGACATCTTCAATTCACTGGTTTAAACACTTGGGTACACGGAACAGACACTTAATAAGGCATATCACCACGACAGAAATACCGCACACCCGCCTCCCATCACAGTCCACACACAACTGAGGCACTGTTACCAATTACTGCAAACTGCAATTAATCACCGAAGAAAATAAAACATTCCAAACTTGCTCTTAAATAAATCCAAGATGGGCTGAACAAAATCCAATCAATAGGAACCTACGCCACAAACAAATAGAAATGGCACAATGGAGCATAATCACCTGGTATTTATGTATGTCCAGATAAGCAGATACCTACTCGGGCACATACCCCATAGCTAAGGGTGGCTGACTTGATATACAGAGCCTGAACAGCAGAAAAACATAACCAAAACAGCAAAGCAAAACAGAATGAAACCTCCAGCACTCCCGCAGTCCCAGACCTCCCGGAGAGGTTCAACGGTGTCAACAGGCACACAAGCAGCGGAACTACACCACAATGCCTGGCCACGTACCTTACTTCCAGGAATGGTAGCCTACCAGCTTCCCAACATAGGCCTACACCCGCTCCCCGGGCCAGGCGCCTGACAAACTATTATCTAGTCCAACTGGCGCCTGACCGCGTTATCACTAATCTATTCACAAGCTTTCTCCTTTCATTCCTATTAATTACCACTTCTCTTGCCTGTTCTTCAGTCAGCTCTCTATCTTCCAATGCTTGCATTACACTATCTCGACTCCATCTCCTCTGAGGTCTTCCTCTAATTAAATTTATTTCCCCTTGTTTCTGACTCATATTTTCTTTGTAAGCCGTTCATCTCCCACTCATTCAACATGTCCATACATGTCACATTTTCCCCTTGCCCCTCAACTTATCTTAACTGTTATGGGGCATAGCCGTGCCTAGCTGGGAGGGGCTTCGGTGTCCCGGGCGTTTCCGCACTCTCCTCAGCCCCTCGCCTGGGAGCGGGTTCGGTTACCTGGGCTGCTGGCCATAATTAGTGGTAAAGCTGCCATGGGATCGAGAGTTCTGTAGGGGCGCTCAGTAAATTGTGGCCTTCGTCTTGCTCGGTCAGACAGCCTGGGGATCAACATGTCCATACCAGTATAGCGCGTATACCCTTCTTTCCACTCTGGCGGATAAGGGTTCTTGTTGTCCCACTTAGCTGTTACATCTTCATTCCTCAATCTGTGTCTACATGTACGCGTTACTCCACACATAGGGCCTACTCCTCAAGCAGCTCAACTTCAGATCTCCATCATATCCAACCATATTTTCTCTTGTACCTTCAGACCCCACGTCTCAGCCCCATACACCAATGTTGGTACGGTACAAATATCCCTTGATACGATACATTGCACTTTTAGCTTTTATTATTCCTAGATTTCTCACCTTCCACTTTCTTCCCATTGCTCCCAAAACTTTCCTTCTCTGACTCTGTCTTACCTTTTTTCCACACTAATTGCATCCCTGTTTATCATTCCTCCTAGATATTTACAACACTTCACTTATTGTTCCAGCATTTCCCCATCCAGTTGTACATTTAGATGTACCCTACGAGCATATCTCCATGTCATCACTTTAATTTTATTGACATTCACCCTCCGCGCTTCCTCCTCCCATGACATACCGCACCAAACTCTTTTACTACTCGCTGTAGCTTCTCAGAATTCGCCAACAACGCTGTGTCATCAGCAAACAGCAACTGATTCAACTCCCAACCACCACCATGGATTCTTTCCTACTAAACCCAATGCTCTACCCATAGATCTAATTTTTATGCCTCCCTCACCACACCATCCATAAATACATTAATCAACCACGGTGACATTACACAACCCTGTTGCAGACCTACATTTACCTTAAACCATTTACTCAACTCATTTCCTACTCTAATACACGCTTTGCTCTCTTCATAAAAACACTTGACTGCTTACCAGCCGGTATATAGGCTATATACTGTAGCTAGGGCTATCAAATGGTAATGCATGGCACGCGAGGATCAAGCGGCCAGCAGTTTGTTGAAATGACATGCCAGTCAAAATAAACAGTTTTACATTACTGTACGTAGGGCCTACTTATGCAGATGGTGACTGGTTGAGTGTGTCGGACGTAGCCTATATTTGACTTGGTAGGAATAAATGCGACATACTAATTTTAATCAGTATTGAAGCAATATGAATGTTTCAGAATTTGGTTTTAAAGGTTCAAAGATTCGAACTGGTGTAACCTGCATAAGTGTAGCCTACTGGTGTGCTAGTACGACCCAAAAGGAAGATTTGGGAATTATTTTGACTAATTTTTAAAACCTTCACAATAGCCTACTAGGCCTATATGTAAATCTCATTAATGGAAAACGTTTATTCCATATATAGGTCTATATATTTTGTTACCTTTCATTTCGGACTTGTTTGGCCATCTGTTTTGTAATTTGCCTGGAACATGATATAAACTATTTAAATTAATGTAACTATGTGTGAGAAACCAAAACTGAAGGTAAATGAGGGGAAGAGTATAAGGTTATGGTTTTTGAAAGAGGTGCAGTCATAGCTAGAGTGTGAAGTGAGGTTGAATGGTCAGGTTATGGAGAACGTCGACAGCTCAAATTACTTTTGGGCAGGGTGATGGGACTATGGAGCATGAACAGCAGGAGATGGTACAACAGGGGAAGAGGGTTGTAGGAATGCTGAAAGCAGTGACAATTGAGGAATAGGGTGGTGGGCTTGGAAGTAAAATGTCATTGCAGGATATGTGTAGTAATTTTGACATGGACGTACATGAGTCAAGCTTGTACGTTTTTGGAGAGGCATAAACCAAGAGTGAGAGGTGTGGACATTAGTTTTTTGATAAGGGCATGTGAAGTTACTGTATATGGAGATCGAGATAGACAGACGGATGAGGAAGTACGAGAGCAAAATTGTGGTGTAGATGCATGTGGTTGTGCTGAAGAGTATGAAAAGGAATTAACACCTTGAGGTAGTTCGGTCATGTGGAACGTATAGGGAGCGAGAGAATGACTGAGAAAGTAGCCTATATGAGAGTGAGGTGGAAGGGCAGAGAGGATCAGGAGTCAGACCGAGAGGGAGGTGGAATATAGCCTATAGGATATGGAGTAGAGAAATGAGCGAGAATGGTGTTGTGTGGGAGGAGGAGCGCTGGCTGATGAAGGATAAAGGTGTATGGAGGTGATTCATTTGTGGCCACTCCTTCGGGGATCAAGATGTCTGGCAATAGATGGATTAAAATATGGAAAACCTCCAAGAACCCTACATAAATGAAAAACTCCAATATCTAGTAAAACAATCATGGTGTGGCAATACTGAATAAGAGTAGAGTTGCCAACTTATAAAAACATAATACTGCTAGAAGTCATTCAAAATCCGCTAGCTAATCAGTAAATAATAATAAATTGCAGAATATTGCTAGAAAAGTGCATGAACTTCACAACATAACTTACAATATTCCCAAAATATCTAGACTATTGACTAAAATTGGTCAAATATCATGTTGACAAATGTAAGTAAATGTTTCTAGATCTAGCAAAATAATACTAAATTGATAACACTGCAGCTTGGTAACCTGCTGTATGTGTTACTAAATGTGCTAATAATAATAATAATAATAATAATATTTATTCAGTCAGCAATTTACAGAGTTGGTACCACATAGTTTGTTACAAATTATGACATGTACCAGCCTTGCATAATTCCAACTAAGGATAGCCCAATAAGGCCGTTAGGCGTATTTCCATTGGGGTCCTTGTGGGATTAGGTTAGCTGGGGAAAAGGGGAGGAAAAAGAAATAGATACTTTAGACAAAGTATTTCTAGGGGGTTATTTTAAGATACCTTACATCCTATAGTAAATATCAGTAATCCGTAATCAGTAATAATTTCAGTTTGGTTTGTCTATCTCTTATGTCGTATTTAGTAGTAGACATAAGCTTGGTGCTCCCTTCTCGCAGCTGTCCGGTTCAGGTGTTCCTTCAGGCTACGTCTGAAGGAATACAGTGTTCTCTTTTCACGGAACGTGTTACTATCACAGATTCTCGTTTTGTATTATAATTGATACATTTACAATATTAATAAGTTTTACTGCATTAAAGGCGATATACAAATGTAATATACACCACGTATTTCAATCTAAATATAGGACATATAGGGAAATAAAATGTTCGCTAATATTAGCAATGACGTCACAGAGGTTGTTTACCTACCGGACAAATAAAGAATCTCAATTTATGAAATATAGTCATAATATTTTGAATGAGAAGCAGTTTCAATATATCTATAGAAAACAATGTATATGCAAGAATACAAATGAAAACATATAGGGCATGCTTGCCTTATATACAGAAAAATATGAAAAATTAAAAACCTCCTCCCTCCCAGATTAACTCAGAGCCTTTATAATTCCTATTTTTCCCGCGCGTCGCACAAGGGATATTAAAAATCGTATAATTTCGTATTACTTGAGTTATTTGACTGATAAAGCTTCCAACAATGTCTCCACAACTTTCTAATCAACATAAAAACAGTGTAAGTTGTTGTTTATTATAAGATATTAATGGTGTTAAAAATAGGGTATCCTAGGCCGTGCTTCACGTGGCGGCCTTTCATCAGACAATAGGCTAGGCTAGGCTAGGCTAGGCTAGGCTAAAGTTATAAAATCGGTCGAAATATCCTATGAGGTTTTAAGCTGTTTTTAAGTCATATTTGACCAATTAGCCTACATGTCAGAATACGCACTGTTCTTTGAAGACTAGCCTAGGCGGAAATTTTTTATTTTAATAGGCTACCACAAATTTTCAGTGTTTTTTAGCCTATAAACAAAATTGGTCATTTGCATCAATATATAATGTTTGGCCTAATTAGAAATCTCGGGAAAACCTATTTTTCCCATTAGGCGATGTGGAGACTCCCCCCCACCCCCCCCTATAGCCCCATTAGCCTAACCTAACCTAGTATTATGGGTGGAGGCTGCCGCCCACACACCCCCGCTGGTTGAGTACTAATCCCTTAATAAAAAAAAAATTTGGCTGTCGATTAGCCTATACGAAGGTGAAAGAAAAGTCGATGAAGTCTATGGTGTTTAGGCTACTCTGCAATCTTCAGCTTGATTGTACATTGATAACGGGAAAGTACCGTATTGACAACCTTGTTACGAAAATTAGATTTTAGTACCATAGCCTACTTTTAAATTAGGTTTTTCCGAGGGTTTAACACATTTTCATATGATCTTTAGAGCTATCAATGACTGTAAGTACCGTATTGACAACCTTGTTACGAAAAAGACATTTTAGTACCATACTTTTTTATTAGGTTTTGCCGAGGGTTAAAACAAATTTTCTTATGATCTTTAGAGCATATAGAACATAAGAACATAAGAAAATGGGAGTCTGCAGAAAGCCGATTGGCCTAAGCAAGGCAGATCCCTGTCCCACACAACCCCAAATCAAGTACAAAGCCCAATTAGGCTATAGGCTGAACACTCTAATACCCTGAGGATCATCTTACCAAAACGGTTAGAGATTAACACAGGATTATGGGGGTCTGCAGAGCGCTGATTGGCCCAACCCGGCTGATCCCCCTTCACACCCAACCCTTCTCGTCCATATGCTTATCCAATTTTATCTTAAAGCTCCCTTGTTTTAGATCCCACTATAGCACTTGGTAGTCCATTCCACCCATCTACAACTCTGTTACCAAACCAATATTTGCCTATATCTTTTCTGAAACGAAATTTATCTAATTTGAAACCATTGGTACGAGTTCTTTCGCTATCACTGAGCTTTAGTACATTTGTCATGTCCCCTTTGTTAATCCCACTAACCCACTTGAACACCTCTATCATATCCCCTCTAACTCTGCGTCTCTCTAACGAATGTAAACCTAATTTGTTCAACCTTTCTTCATACGGAAGATTTCTAATATTATGGATAATTTTTGTCATTCTACGCTGTACTCTCTCCAATGAATCTATGTCCATTCTGTAATAAGGACACCAAAATTGGACAGCATAATCCATATGGGGTCTCACTAATGACAAGTAAAGTTTTAAGATAACATCAGCAGTTCTGTTACTCACACTCATAGAGATGAACCCGAGAATCCTGTTTGCCTTATTACGAACGCCTATACACTGTTTTCTAGGCTTCAAATCATTGCTAACAAACACACCTAGATCTTTCTCGCAGTCTGAATTTTCTAATTCTAAATTAGCTAGTTTATATTTAATATTTGTTTGCATCTTCCCTATCTTTAATACCTTGCATTTGTCAATGTTAAACTTCATCTGCCAATTTACTGACCATTCATGTAAGGTATCTATATCCCTTTGGAGGCACTCTATATATAGTATATCGCTATCTGAATCAATTGATCTCCCCATTTTAGTATCATCTGCGAATTTACTTATCCTACTAGTTATACCTAAATCTAGGTCATTTATGTATATAAGAAACAACAGGGGACCTAATACCGATCCCTGGGGGACACCACTTTTGACTGCTCCCCACTCTGACTTGGTACCATTTATGCTGACTCTCTGTTTCCTACCAATTAGCCATGACCTAATCCATCCCAACAACGCCCCACCTATTCCATGTGCCTCAACCTTTCTCATCAATCTCTCATGAGGGACTCTGTCGAAAGCTTTACTGAAATCTAAATATATAATATCGTATGCTTTGTCATTATCTACTGCTTCATATACCTCTGAGAAAAAACTAAGCAAATTAGTAAGGCAAGAATGTCCCTGAGTGAATCCATGCTGAGAAGAATTGATTAAGTTAAATGTTTCTAAGTGGTTTCTCATTTTCCTAGCAATAATTGACTCTAGTAGCTTTCCTATGATTGAAGTGAGACTAATGGGACGGTAATTGGATGCTATTGATTTATCACCTTTTTTGAAAATCGGAACTACATTTGCAAGCTTCCAAGCTTCTGGAACTATACCTGTTTCTAATGAATTGTTAAAAAGAAATGTTAATGGGTAACTTAACTCGTCTCTGCATTCTTTTAATACTCTGGCATATACCTCATCGAGACCAGGCGATTTCTGAGGTTTCAGTCTGTCAATTTCCTTAAGCACATCATTTCTACTTATAGTAACCGTACTTAACCTATTTTCTATACTATCGCTATATACCTTACGGACTTCTGGAATCTGTGCCAAATTTTCATTAGTGAAAACGGATAGAAACTGACTATTTAATGTACTGCACATTTCTAAATAATTTTCTGTCATTTCTCCTATCGAAGTTTTAAGGGGGCCTATTTTATCTCTAACTTTAGATTTATATAGCTGGTAAAAAGCCTTAGGGTTATTTTTTGAGTCATTGGCTATCCTGATTTCATAATTTCTTTTGTCTGTCCTTATACCTTTTTTAACCTCTCTTGATAGATTCTGATAGTAAGCAAGTACAGTAGGTGAATTTCGCCTTTCTTAATTTTTCGATATATTCCTCTCTTTTTTCCTAGAAGGTCTAACAGTCTATTATTCATCCATTTGGGTTGGTTCTGTGTTGATCTATATTTTCTTTTGGGGATATATTTATTTTGCGCATTGTGGAGTGAAGAAATAAAATTATTATTGTAGCTGTCAAATTATCCTGAGTTAAGACAGGTATCTGAGAGAGTATGTTCATTAGCGCACCTGGGTCCACTTAATAGTTTAACCATAGGATCGACTCTTAAGGCTCTTCTTAATCCACCATAATTGGCTTTTCTGAAATCTGGGATAAGTGTCGTATTCTCTTTAGCCTTTCCTGTCCATTGTATGTTAAAATAAATTGATTTATGATCACTATTTCCTAGTTGGTCTCCTATCTCTACATTATTTATCATTTGTTCATTATTACTGAGAACTAAATCGAGGATATTATTACCTCTAGTAGGCGAGTCTATGAATTGAAATAAAAAACTATCCTGTACCGCCTTAATAAACTCTTTTGAATCTGAGTCGCCGATTTGATGCTGCCAATCAATATTCGGAAAATTAAAATCCCCCATAATACACACATTGCTAAACCTTGATGCTATTTTCACTTCCTGCCATAAAGCTGTACCTTCGTTTCTACTCATATTTGGTGGTCTATAAATAACTCCAATAATTATGGTCTCACTACCTTCGCTAACCTCTACCCAAACACTTTCGTTATCAGTATTTAGTCTAATACCTGATTTAATACAGCTTTTTAAAGAACTCCTGACAAACACTGCTATTCCGCCGCCCCTCCTACTTGTTCGGTCGCATTTAAACAAAGTATATCCTGGTATATAGATTCAATATTTATCTTCAAATATATCAACAAAATTTGTGGTATTAAAATAACATTAAACCGACTAGGCCTAGTAAACGGTAGGGAGCTTTAAGATAAAATTGGATACGCATATGGACGAGAAGGGTTGGGTGTGAAGGGGGATCAGCCGGGTTGGGCCAATCAGCGCTCGCCACTCTGCAGACCCCCGTAATCCTGCGTTAATCTCTAACCGTTTTGGTAAGATGATTCTCAGGGTATTAGAGTGTTGAGCCTATAATTGAGCTTTGTAATTGTGGTTGTGTGGGACAGGGATCTGCTTAGGCCAATCGGCTTTCTGCAGACTCCCATTTTCTTATGTTCTTATGTAAATGCTAGGCCTATGCCTAGGCGATGCCACGGCCGGTTACCGGTAACAAAACAATTTACCCAACACGAACACGGTACACCTGGTCGTGGGATACAATACATGTACTGAGTTCAGGGGGGGGCTTTGCCCCTCTCACAAGTCTCACCCCCTATAAGTTATAAATTTTCCATTATTAGGCTAGCCTATATATATTACCAGTAGGGGCAAATAACAGCAGTCAAATTAGACGCGAATGGGTATTTATCAAGGAAACTGGCCAACTTTTATTTCGTGATTTTTTTTTTGGGTTTTAGCTAGTTTTCATCATTAGGCCTAGGCCTATACAGTGGTTGTCATTAATTAGAATCTCCGGAAAAAACGTTTTCAATTACTTAGGTAGAGGTAGATGTGCTGGAAAGTGTGAAAAGGAACAACTTGAGATGGTTCGGCCATATGGAACGTATGGAAAGCGAGAGAATGACTAAGAGGGTGTACGAGAGCGAGGTGGAGGGACAGAGGGGGAGAGGTAGACCGAATATGAGGTGGAAGGATGGAGTGAGGAACTACATGAACGAAGGCGGTGCTGGTTGGGGGGAGGGGCGTCGACTGACTGGGGACAGAGGTGCATGGGGGCGGTTCGTTCGTGGCCACCCCTTCGGGGATGACGGCGTCAGGCAATAGATAGATAGATAGAATTACTTAGAAAAAGTTAATAGGCCTATTTACCTCCTGTTATCCACAGCCAAAGCTGAAGATTGCGGAGTAAATACCGTAGACTTCATTCAATTTTTTTTGGGCGACCGTCAACCTTTTTTATTAATTAAATACCAAACCAGCGGGGGTGTGGGGGTAGCAGCCCCCACCTAATATACTAGGTTAGGTTAGGAAAGGTTAGAGGAAAAGAGAGGGAGATAGGGGGGGATAGTCTTGGAAGAAAGGAGATTATAGACAGTAGTGAGAAGAATAAGGGTAAAAATAGGAGTGGAGTAGAAGTAAAGGAAATAAATAAGGATCCAGGGGGAGTAGAAGGAAAGGAAGGGGGGGAGAAAGGAATGTAGGAGGAAGAAGAAAAAGAAACAAGAATTCCATGGCAAGGATATGGGGGAAATAATAATTGGGTGTGTGAATGTCAATGGATGGAGGCCGGGAATGATGGAGGAAATAGAGAGAGAAGCAGAGGAAGGAAGGTTGAATATTTGTGGAATAGTAGAAACAAAATTAAAGGGAAAGATAGAATGGGGAGGGGAGAAGTATGAAGTAATAGGGAAAGGAAGAGAGAAAACAAAGAAAAAGGGTGGAGGAGTCGCAGTGGTGGTAGAAAAAGACAAATGGGAAGTTGAATAGGTAAACTTGGGGGAAGGGGAAGACCAGGAGGACATACTAGTAGTGAGGGTGAAAGGGAAAGGGGAAATGAAAAGAGCTAAATTTATGCTGATTGTATGCTGTATGACGGTAGAGGGAGGGCTGAGAGAGAGGGAGGAAAATCGGAGAAAATACGAAGTAATAAGGGCTGTGATGAGAGGAAACGAAGACGAAATCATAATAATGGGGGATATGAATGCTCACACAGGAATTTTAAGGGAACAAATCAATAGGAATATGTGAGGATGAGCAGCTAGAAAATTTGAATATGGTAGAGGCGGAGGGGAAAGTAAGATGGAGAGGAAGAGAAGGGAGGTCAGCTATTGATTAAATATTAGTGAACAGGAAAGCAGGAGAGAGAGTGATAGAAATGGTAGTAGATGAAGAAAGAAACTTTGAAATACATAAGTATTTCATAAACAGTGACCATAACCTACTGAAACTAGGATACAGCATAAAGTTTCACAAGGAGAAGATAGAGAAGTGTAGAGAGGCTAGTAAGCCAGAAAAATGGAAAATGAAGGAGGCGGAGTGGGGGAGGTTTAGGGAGGAAATAGGAAATATGGATATAGATGAAGTGGGGGAGGGAGTGCAATGCAAATTGATAAGTGGATAGAGAGGGAAATAAATAAGGTAGCAGAGAGAGTGTTAGAGAAGGAGGAAAGGTAGAGGAATGAAAGGGTGGTGGAATAAAGACATTAAGGAGGCGAGGAAAGAGAGGAATAGGATTAGGAAAGAGTTGGAGAAGGGGAAAATATAAGTGAGGAGGAAATTCGAATAGCAAGGGAAGAATACGAGAGGGAGAGAAAAAAGAAAAAAATAATAATAAGAGGAGCAATAGAGAAGCATGAACAGAAAGAAATTGACAGGATAAAAGAGAAGGGGGACAAAGGAAAAGCTGAGTGGTATAGATGGTTAAAAAGGAGGGAAAAGGTAGTAGTGGAGCTGAACGTAGGTGGGGAAAAAGTTAGGGATGTAAATAAAATTGGAGAGGAAATAAAAAGATACTGGGGAAGAAGTGGGAGGGGTAAATGACCAAATAAGAGTAGGGCAATGGAATATTGAATTAAATGAGGAAGAAATAGATGAAAATATGAATGAGATGGTGAGTGAGGAGGAGATTAGGAGGAGTGTGAAGAAGCTGAAGAGAAACAAAGCGGCAGGGCCGGATGGGATAACAGCAGAGATGTATATTGAAGGAGGGGAGATGATAGTTAGGATGTTAAAGAAGCTATTTGATAAAATATGGGAGGAGGAAGAAATACCAGCAAGATGGAAAGAAGAATGGGTCACATTGATTTATAAAGGAGGAGCGAAAAGTGTGCACGAAATGGGGTTATAGACCAGTAACGGTAATAAACATAATAAATAAGATATTTTATGGGATACTAAAGGAGAGAGTAAGAGAGTATGTAGAAGAAAGGAACCTGCTTAGTGAAGAGCAAAATGGGTTTAGGAAGGGAAGAAGAGGAACAGACAATATATATATATATTAGATGAGATTATAGAGAAAAAGGCAAAGCAAGGGAAATGTGTGTTTATAAGTGTGTTTGGATGTGGAGAAGGCATATGATAAGATTAGTAGGGGAGTTGCAGAAGCAGTGATGGAGAAACTAGGAGTGAGTAGGAAGATACGGAACATGATAATGAATATGTATGAAGGGGCGGAGACAGAAATTGTGTGGAAAGATATTGCAGTGAAAGGAATCAGGAGAAGGAAAGGGCTAAGGCAGGGATGTAATCTGTCACCATTAATTTTTGCAATGTGCATGGAGGAGTTGGTGAGGAGAATTAAGAGTAAGGGAAAAGGAGTGAAAATAGGTCAATATATGCTAGCAATTCTGACATTTGCTGATGACATAGTGTTGATAGCAGATAAAGAGGAAGATATGGGAGAAATGTTACAGGAGGCGGAAAGGTTTGGCAGAGACTTAGAAATGAAGTTCAGTGTAGAGAAAAGCAGTATGATAGTGGTAAATAGACCAGAGGCAGCAGAAATGAGGATAGGAGGGGAAAGAATAGAAACAAGGCAGGAAGTGAAGTATTTAGGGGTATGGATAGGGAGGGAAGGGCGACAAAGGACAATGAATGAGAAAATCATGAAGGTGGAGCAGTGTACAGTAGTGGGAAACTGGAATGTTACAAAAACCAGAGTGAATAAATATAAAATAGTAAGAGAGGTGTGGAAGGACTTTGAAATGCCGAAAATACTGTACGGGATGGATGTGAGAGGGAGTACAGGGGGAGAAATAAATAGACTAGAGACGGGACAAAATAAAATAGAAAGAATAGGGTTAGGAGCAAGAAGGTGGACAGCAAATGAAGCAGTGAGAGGGGAGATGGGATGGAGTACGTTTGAGGAAAGAGTGGCGAAGGCAAAGTTGAGGTACAAGAGTAGGTTGTTGTTGTTGTTGTTCCCTAAGCTGCCTGGCCGAACAGCCCCGAGTCCCTGAGAAAGGCCATGGCCACGATCGGGCTTTCCCACAGAGCTCTCATTGAGTGTAGATTGTGTTGTTGGCGTAAGTGGTTGTGTGAAATGCAGTCTTCTATGATGTGTTTAATGGTATGGGGTGCTGTGTTACATCCCGGGCAGGCGTCGACAACGGAGTCATCCAGTCTCTTCTGATAGCTCAGGAGAGCTGGATGGTGTCCGCATCTCAGCCTGGCCAGGTGGACTCTGTCCTCGCGAGGAAGGGAGGATTCGGAAGGATGGATTTCGGGAGGTCGTGCATGCAGCTGTGTGTTGTCTGTGAGTGAGTGGATGGATCGGTGAGAGATATGAGTATGGATGTGCTTCTGGATGTTGGTTCGGGGTGGGCAGGGAGGGAGAGAGGACAATAATTGTGTGTGATACCGTGTGCTGGGTGTTGTTTTGATATTTCTTGGTGTCTGTGGGTGTGTTGCCATGTAGTTTAGTGGGTGGTCTTGGTTCGTGGAGGCTGCTGCCAGGAATTGAGTGCCTCTCATGTCCAGATGGTCTTTGACTTTGAGGATTTTGGTTTCTTGCTGTAGGTGATCTGTGGGTTGCAGTAGCTGTGCAGCCTGTAATGATCTTCAGGGCTTTGTTTTGAATAGTCTGTAAGGTCTTATGATGTGTTTCAGCTAGGTTAGAAGCCCAGGCTGGGCTTGCGTATTCCATCACTGATCTTATGTATTGTTTATATACTGTGGTGGTAGTTTCTTTGTTGTGTCCAAATTTTGTGTGAGCAAGTGACCTGAGGGCGTTAAGTCTGGGTGTCAGTTTCTTTTTAATGTGTGTGGTGTGCTGTTTGAATGTCATATGAGTATCATATGTTACTCCTAGGATTTTGGGTGTGTGTGTATGTGTTAGGGGTGTGTTGTTTATGGTGAGTTGAGGGATGTATTCGTGTTCTCCTGTCCAACTTGTGAGCAGGGTTGCGGTGGATTTGGCTGGGGCTAGATTAAGTCTGTTTGTAGTGCACCAGCCGTGTAGTGTGTTGAGATAGGGTTGAAGGAGATCTGTTGCTCTTTTTGGTCATGGTGTGTGCATGTGAGTGTTATGTCATCTGCATAGGAGGCTAAGTTTATTTGGGGCGTATTGGGTGTAGTTATATCGTGCATGTACAGATTGAAGAGTGCGGGATAGGACGGATCCTTGTGGGACTCCGTTTGGAAAGTTTCTGATTTTAGATGACTGACCGGCAAAAGATACGTGTGCACATCTGCCTGCTAGGAAGTTGGCCAGCCACCGTTTTGTGTTGTTGTGCATGTTTGTGTTGTAGATTTTGTTTGTTAGGTTGTGGCGGGGGATGGCATCGAAAGCTTTACTAATGTCGAGTGTGGCTAATAGTGATCTGTGTGGTGGTCTAGCTGAATTGATGCCGTCGAAAGCTCTTTGTGTAAGGTCTGTGAGAAGAGTGTTTGTGGAGTGCAGTGGCCTAAAGCCATGTTGTGTTGGAGCTAGGGGTAGGTCAGGTGTAATTAGTTGTAATACTAGGCGTTCCATGACTTTGGAGGGGGAGCAAAGGAGTGTGATGGGGCGGTGCGAGGAGGGTAGCGTGGGGTCTTTGTTGGGTTTGGGGAAAGTGATGACAAGAGTAGGTTGGAGGAGATGGAGGATAATAGGTGGCCAAGGAGAGTGTATGAATGGGGAGAGGGGAAGAGTAGATGGGCAAAAGAGTGTAGGAGAAAACTGAACAAAAATAGGAGTGAAACAAAGAAGGGTGGGAGAGGAGTGGAGAGATGTAGGGAGTAATGCAGGACTAGGTCAGGGAAGGAGACTTCTAGAAAGAGATAGGAATGAGAGTGAAGGAAGTAGGAAGACAGGAATGGAAGAGAAATTTGGAGAAGAAAAGTACACTGATAAGATATAGAAGCAAGGGGAGACCGAGAAAAGAGGAGTTTTATGATGGAAGTTGCGGAGCTGAATTACTATTTAAGGCTAGGGCAGGAGCATTAGAGACAAATAGGAGAACATGGAGGTGGAATGGGGGGGGGGGGGGGTGAAAGAGTGTCTGCAGTGTGAGGTGGGAGGGAGGAGAGTGGAGGAGACAATAGAACATATAGTGACAGAGTGCCAGGGGTATGCAGAGGAGAGAGATGGGTTGGAAGATGAGTTGAAGCGGTTGGTAGGGGAGAGGGAATGGGAAGAACAGAAATAAGAGGAAGATGAGGGTGTAAACTTTGTGTTAGGTCTCGGGACAGAAGAGGGGGTAGATGGGGAAATGGAGAAAAGAATGAAGGTAGTGAAAAGATTCCTGGAGCAGGTGTGGCAGAAGAGAAAACGGAATAGAATAGAATAGGGTGAGGGGGGAGAAGGTGATCAGAGTGGGGGAGGAAGATAAATGAGATTAAATAGTAGAGAGGGGGAGAAGGGAAAAGTTAAGTTAAGGAGAGAACAAGATATTGGGGGGTGGAGGAGGGGGTAAATAGGGAGAGGAGAATTCTGCTCAAGCTATATACTTCAATACTTTTCTTTAACTATCCCTTCTATGACTACTTATTTTCTAAACTACATCTTAACCAAGCTCTAGCTGTTTCTGGAGAAAAAATCACCGGTGCATAGGTGAGCTGGTTCCCAAAAAAGGGACAGCAACTCCACAAGAAGAAGAAGAAGAAGAAGAGGTAAGGTTGTTAGGTTAGGCTAATATTACCCCTTATTTTCGTCTTTTACCCCTCAATTTCCCTGTACTGTACTTCATAGCCCTCCCCACTATCGGGGGCCGTATCTTAAGATTGTTGGATAATGGGGAAAACTTTTTTTCCGGAGATTCTAATTAATGACAACCACTGTTGAAAACTAGCTAAAACCCCCCAAAAAAAAAAAAATAAAATAAAAGTTGGCCAGTTTCCTTGATATTTTGCCGCGAATGTAAATATACCGTAACTGCGAGTGTGTGACTGTGTAAACAAAGCGGTCCGCAGAGGCGCAGACGGTACGCCCGCTAACACAACTCTTACCCAGAAGTGATCAAATTAGAAGCAAACGTAACGCTTGTGACCCAGAGTCTTTAAATTTATGTATCTAGGCCTATGTATAATGTATATTACTGTATGTACATTATCCCATCTTACATGGCTATTCTACTTCCAGATTCAACGAGAGCTCAAGAAGCAGAAGTCCAAGAGCAAGGGGAAGGAACGTCGGGCGGAACAGAAGGCTGAGGCGGCTCGTATCAAAGAGGGACAGAAACTGGTTAAATTAGCTAATGCTGTGGTTAGTACTGTATGAGCGAAACAGAAGAGAGAGAGAAAGAATGGGGGGAGGGAAAGAGATTGGTTAAACTAGCTAATGTTGTGGTACAGTGGTTAGTATGAGAAAGAGGGGGGAGGGAAAGAGATTGGTTAAACAAGCTAATGCTGTGGTTAGTATGTGAGAGAGAAAGAAAGGATGAGTGATGGAGAGTTGCACAGAGAGAGAGAGAGAGAGTGTGTGTGGGAGGGGGGGGGGAGAGAAATTTAAAGTAGTAGAACATGGCTAAGGCAGCTTGTATCAAAGAGGGACAGATAATGGTTAAACTAGCTAATGATGAACAGCTGTGATTATTATGAATGAGAGAGGAGTGAGAGGAATGTCTGATAAAACAGAAAGCTGAGGAACCTCACATCAAGGAGGGACAGAGACAGTTGTTGAACTAGCCAATGATGAACAGCTGTGATTACTGATTAGTATGAAAGAGAGAGGAGTGAGAGGAATGTCTGATGGTTAATTTAAAAAAATTGACATATGGGAAGCGGGAGAATGACTAAGAGAGTGTACGAGAGTGAGGTGGAAGGACAGAGAGGGAGATGTAGACCGAGAGAGAGATGGAAGGATGGAGTTAAGAAGTATATGCTTGAAAGCGGTGCTGGATGTGAGGAAGGGCGTTAACTGGGGACAGAGGTGCATGGGGGCGTTTTGTTCGTGGCCACCCCTTCGGGTATTACGGCGTCCAGCAATAGATAGATAGAAAGAAATAAAGACTATATAACTGAAATGACTGCCAAACACATTTACAATTACGACCTTTCTTGATATTTTATGCATATACTTAGATGTTGATCGTTCTTTATTTACAGGCTGACCCACTGGCCAAGTTCCCGATCTTCCAAAAGTACGACCGTAACGACCTGCAATGTCAAGTAACCTGCCTTAGAATGAAAGATGTGGATGAAACTGTCTTGGAGTGGGCCATTGACCTCTGTACTCGCAACATGAAGTCTATGTGAGTACCGTATACAATCCTGTTATTGTAAATTGTTAACTGACCAAACTTACTACTATTTCTGTGGACCTGGAGTGGCGGCGTCTACGTTGTGGGTCCACCTCCTGGGGCTGCCGACCCTCCCGGCCGGGGACAGCCGGCTGCCGACAGTGGGTAGCAGTTCCTGGGAGCTAAACCGCCACAACAAACCCCTGCACCCTCCTTGGGGGCACGAGAACCTGGGAGTGGATTCGGTTGCCCGGGCAAGTACCACACCTCTCACACCACACACACACATTACACTGGGTTTTTTTCTACATCAAGAAATGACTCCGGCTGTCATTTCTTGAAGACTTCTACTAGCCGGAGACATCGAAAGCAACCCAGGACCCACCTACAAATACATATGTCCGGCATGCTCAAAACCTATCACTTCGAGTCACCATACAAAGGGTTCAGTTAACCCACCAATAAGGTCCATACCATCCACATCCTCAGCCTCTCACATCCCACCCCAACCTAATCCATCCATACCCTCATCTCCTGCACCCAAATCTCCATCCCCATCTCCTTCCTCCTCACCCCCACCTCCACCCCCACCCTCATCCTCATCCCCACCTCATCCCCGTGCAGCAGCACCCAACACACACACATCAACATTCTTCAATTTAACATAGATGGCATTAACACAGAAACACAAGGTCTCACACTTCATCAAACAACACAACATACACATTGCCATCTTGCAAGAAACAAAACTCTGCACAACACAAAAAACACCTACATTTCATGATTTCACCACCATCAGACAGGACCGGGCTGACGGCGACAGCAGTGAATTCATCACCTTGGTTCACACAGCAATAAACTTCACAGACACCAGTGTGCATACCAAATCCCTCCTCCCCCCACAAGATAACACAACAGAAATACAATCCATCAAAATAAGCACTGGCAAGAACTCCAACATCACCATCATAAATATATTTCCCCCCCCCCCCCTCCCTCCCCCCCCCCCCCCAAACATCCCCCACAGTACCCAACGACTACAGGGCGGGTGCCCGACCCCGAAAGGGGTTGAAATAGGGGAGCTATCCCCCCGCCAAAGGCGGCTTTCTAGGGCCTTTCCTAGCTGATGCTGAGAGGATTGGGTTCTAGTCATGTGGTGATGGGCTGGTCTATCAGAGTGAGAACTGAGCGATCTCTCCCATACCCATAGCTTACTCTGACTGTTCCTTTAACTTATATATTTTCTAGATCTCAAGTGACGGCGTCTTTTCCGTGGATTGACCTCCCAATCTACCAAGATTGGAAGCCAAAGCGTCACATTTTTCCCTTGCCCCTCAACTTTCTCATCATAATTGATGAGGGGCACAGGGCCCTGGGTGGGGCTTTGGTTTCCCGGGCGTTTCCGCACCCTCCTCAGCTCCCCGCCATGGAGTGGCTTCGGTCACCCAGGCTTTATTGTGGTCGGCGGGAGGGGTTCTGTGGGGGCGCTCGGTTATGGCCTTGGAATTGCTCGGGGCCTTGGGGCTGTTCGGCCAGGCAGCTTGGGGAACAACAACAACAACTACAGACCACAATTACATAAAATCACAAACACTCCACACATCATCCTGGGTAGTGACGTCAATGCCAAGACATCAGCCTGGTTTGTCGACAACCCAGGCACAGACAGAGGGCTGGTCCTACAACGCCAATCAGATAACCTTTTCATCCTAACGACATCCATCAACATACCAGTACCCATATTCCCCACCAAGCCCTCTTCCACCTATCATCTCCAGATATCACCTGCTCCCCAGAACTCGCCCCCACAACATCCTGGAGGGTGGTAAAAGCTTTAGGTTCCGACCACCTCCCAATCATTATCACCACCAAAACCAGACTCACCCCAGCTACCCACAGATACACATACTGTACACTAACTGTAAAAGAGCCAACTGGGAAGCTTTCACAAATGAGACAGAACAACACTTTGAAACCCTAAACAGCACACCCATCACTAACATCAACAATACTGTTCACACGTTCAAAACAACTATCCAAAATGCTGACAAGAAACACATTCCAAGAGGTAACAGAAATAGACACAACCCCAACTTCCCACCAGAAATTTAAAACCTCATCAGACAACTCGAGACACTGAAACACTCCCCAGCACCCCACACACAGGACATCGCACAAAAAATCCAAGCACTCAATATAAGCTATACAGTACATACATTAAGGGGAGATTTCCACTTGAGGGATTTTTTCCTGGACCCCTTTCTCCCTCATGTTTGGCTCCATTGCTTTTGATATTTTAAGACTTTCGCCCCATTACTTTTGCGATGTTAAGGACTTTCTCGCCCTATTTTTGTTAATTTTAAGACCTTTTGAGCCATTTAAGTGTCAATTTTTCCCTAGCGAACGATAGCTAGCCTGTAATTTAAAAGGAACTGTCCTTTTTCGGTAAATTTATTTTGAAACAGGGTCTAAGGGGTGTAATTTTAACCCTCGGTTTTCGGTTGTGCTCTGAGGATCCCATAACAACTAGGGCCCGGCACCCGGATAGGATCATGAGTACCATAAGCTTGAAAGCCTATTAAGCTTGTTTTGAAAGCCGTGCGTCCGACGCATGTAAACACAGCCGGTCGGAGCGACGCTCACCGTCAAGAACAGGAGAAATCGCACATTTGTTGTTATTGTTTTGGAGAAGTAGAATTAGTGTTGATATTGTCCGATTATTGCTAAAATCGCATCGAAACTCTCTCCACGGAAATCGTCATCACAACTGAACCAGTTGACTTAGATAGCTCTACTCAATACCAGTCTACAGATACGAAACAGGGCTACATTTTGGGATGTGTGTGAATTCTCTAGCAGTTAAAATAACAAAGATACGGCTAGCCTATTACAACGTTTTTTGGCCAGATCTCCCGGGTTTCAGGGCTATCCTATAGAAGGCGAGACCGGTCTGTGAGGGTTAAGCTTGATGGAGTTCTAGGGAACAAACTAAAAACCTCTCTTAAGGGGACCGACCGGTTAATTTAGGCTTAAAAAAATCGAAATCCTGAAAATACCAATAGGTGTTTACTCAACAAGAGTCAACATCCCTTCATAAGCCAGTGAAATGTTATTAGTGAAAACCCATTGGAAATCGTTTTTTTTTATGTTTTCCAAACTTTTCCTGTAATTCTACAAACGTTATATAGCGAACTTTGAAATTAGCAGAGGTAGGCGCGCTCCGGTGGGACCAGTAATGTGGCAGCGCTCCGCGCTCATCAGACATAAGGTAATGCGGCAGCGCTCACGCATTCCTTTTGTCAGCAGACCCGATGCGCTTCCCGCTCCGCGCTCCCAAAAATAGGTATATAAAAAACAAAACAAACAAAACAGCTTCTAGAAGTTATTTAATTATTTACCTTTGTCCTTCACTTTGTCCTTTGTCTTTCACTTCACTAAATTCCAAGAATTCAAAACATTAAAACAAACTCAAGTCATGGTGTCTTTCTGAAGTTTAACTGTTTAAGTTTCTCACTTTCTCAGTTTCTGTTATTCTTTATGTCATATCAATGAATCAAATGTCAATGATATGATATGATTGATATCATTGCAAATGTCAATGATATGATATGATTGATATCATTGTGAGTTTGTGACATTGTGACTGTCCATTGATATCTATGATATGACATAAAGAATTACAGAAACTGTCCAAACTGAGAAACTTAAACAGTTAAACTTATCAAGCTAACATTTTAACAAGCCTAACAATACAATAACAACAATACAACATGATTACATTGATTAGTATTTACTATTTAGTTGATTACATGATTAAATGAATAATAATTTAATATCATAATATCATTAATAATTTAATATGATATGATTAATTGATTATATTATGATTATTGGACCCGTCCAAGCTGTCCACAGACACTCAGACAGCCAGACAGGCTCGGGCTATACCACTGCCAGACTTACCCTTAGGCCCCTTCGTAAGCTGTAACTTGCCTGTAAGGTTTACTTTGCGTTAGCAAAAGCCAAAAAAAAAAAAATAACAAGTTAACAACTGTAACACTGTCAGTCTGTCACTATCATAGTATCACTGTATCACAGTTCACTAACACCGTGGGTAACACCGTACGAACGGTACGATGACTGTACACGATAATGACGTTCTTGTACCTGTTGTTGACAGGAAAAATCGCCTCCGGAGCGCCAGAAAGGAGCGCGAATTTCTAGCTGCGCTCCCCGCCTGCACTCCGATTTCAGAATTTTGCCGCTCCTCGCTCCGCGCTCCTCTATATTGGTAATGCGCACCGGATCGCAGAGCGCAGAGCGCCAAATGGCGCGCACCTGCCCACCTCTGGAAATTAGCATGCTCAGTAACTACTGGTCGTACGAGGAGCATACCTATATAAATCGAAAGAGTGTAAGCTACTCTACAACCTCCCATACGCTTTATCTTCTACTTTGCCATGTTCCTGCGTAAAATATTGTAAATCTAAAAAACAAAAGTAAAAATGTTCACCTAATTTCCTTAGACTCACCTGTTTTTCTCAGAACCTATATTGCCGCACTATCGGATGTTATTCTACAGTTATTATTGGACCTATAGGAATGGTGTATATACCATTGGAAAGGTAATTAAAAACACTAAAAGGCCTATAAAGCCAATTTACTCTAGTAATTTAATTTTTTTCACAATATGTCGTCAAAGTTGTAATTTTCTATAAATATATTCGCCTGAATCCGTAATCACCTAAATCGAACAAATACACAAAATATATAAAATGTTTTTATAGAAACTACAGATACACCTTTTGTGAGTTGTTTGATCACATAAAACATGTGCTATGGGGATTTCTGTAGGAGTTTATCATTTTCTGCAGTGCTATGATTTTCATTTTTTTTTTACCTAAATTGCAAGAAAAAAAGCAGAAAACAAATAATTGTTTTTTTTTTTATCTAGTTTTATGGTCATATACACCTGTGCCAAATTTCATTTAAATTGAAAGTAAGACCTGGAAGTTTGTAATTAACCGGTCGGTCCCCTTAATTCCATAAGAGCGGGAGGGTGGGGTGTATCATGGTAGCGCCAGGCGGGTATATTTGCCGAAAATTACCTTCATTCCTTGCTCTTTCTCATGCATAAGCAAGAGCCAGAGCGTAATACAATTATATATTCGTGAAAGTGCAAACATAGAGCATTCCAATGATATCTGAATCATCCCTGTACGATTTCTAGTTACCGTACTGTATCTTGCAACGATCGTATAACTGAAGGGGAAAATAGGTAAAAATAGGGGATTTGGGCGGTTTTCCGTTTGCGAGGGAGGGTGTGTGAGAAAGAGAGGTCTGGTAGGGTTTTCAATGTACTCCACCCCACTGTGGGGAGAGGTCCAAGACCACCTATCGTCTCTCCAACGCTCGGTCTCTCTCAGGCTCATAATGGTCTCAAAATGGCACCCGTCATACGATGGGCGCCGCAGGGGTGGCCAATAGTCTCTCTCCCGTCATATGATGGGCACTGCGAATTGAGGGTTAAAGACTATTATCTGTAATTACCCCGATCCATAGAGTCGCCTTTCCCTTTGAAAATATTCACTATTACACTCTTTACCAATCGCCAGGTACCTTCTCATCCTTACGACTGTGTTCGCACCCCAACCTCCCCAATGAAGTTAACTTTTTGCTAGATATATTAACCCTTTCTGTACCGGTGATATACTTTTAATTATATTCTGGCAAGTACTGTACAAGACAATTTTGTTCAGCTTAGGAACGACGCCATCCCATTAAAAGGCTACAGACTATCTCAATTGCATTCCTCAGGTCTGGCATCACCGGTCATAGCAAGATTACAAACACAAAATATATCCAACGCAAGACCCTTCTTGTCTCTGCTGTCAACATCCCACTGACAACACAGAACACTTAATACTCCACTGCCTAACCCTTGCCCCACACAGACATTACTTCAACAACACTTCACTCTCCGTGCTTAATTCCTTGAACGTGACGATAGTGCGTCGTTATATGTGCGATTAGTTTGCTTGGAGTATCTGCACTGCACCAGCCTAAATAGTGCTAGAACAAAACAGTGCCATAATAATACATGTACTTTACTTTTAAATTACTTTCCCATTGTTATTATTATTACAGTATTATTATTATTTTTTTTTTTGTGCCCTGTACCCGGAAAATCTCTAAACCACAGAACTACGCCAAGTTGACATCTGGGGAAATGTGAAATAGTCATTGGTGGAATATCTAATAAACTCACCACGTGCATGAAGGGATAGTCTCCATGAGACTAACACCTGTTTCTTCAAAGAGAACTAAGGTAGTTTCCTTTTTGTACGTCCAAGCATAGTACAGTGGTAGCATGGGAGGCTGCCCTTCTCACCCAGCATTTAAATTATTACTATTATTGCTCATGTAGTACCGTAATGTCTATGTGGTGGATTGTGTACTGTACTTTTATCTATAATATTTTGCTAAAGAGTTGTTTCCAGATAGCGATTTTGATAAGTTCTTTTGTCTTTTTACCGTGTTTGTCTAAGTTTTGGTTTGTTTATTTTGCAAGTTTTACATTATAATTATTATATATTTCTTCTAGGTATGAGCGCAGCAATCAAGGATGGAAGGAGAGGGAAAAGCGTGATGAGATGATGGAGGATGCTGCTTGGTACCTCATAGCCACCGACACCACCACGGAGAAACCTGTTGCCTTCTCTCACTTCCGATTTGACATGGATTATGGCGAGGAAGTGCTCTATTGGTCAGTATAATAATTGGTTTTAACTACTATTTCCAATGATTGTGTCGGGAATAGGGTAATGATCCCGACAGTTTTAGGTCCAATAGGACATTTGAATTTGGCGGTATCGTATCGCTTGTACGATTTTGGCTGGTTCTTTGTGTATTGTAGTTTATTCTTAAGTATAGGTTAAATATTAACTGTAATGTATAAATATCTACATCAGCTCTAGATGTATCATGAAACCAAGTTATGGGTTATAATTATTATGAGCCGGCAGCCATATGTAATTTCGCGAAGCGATCGGACGCCGGCCCTTTAGTCTCTCAATCAACACCATACAGCCAACATCTCCCCCCCCCCGGCTCTGACTCAACCCACAGTTCACCATGTGCTACAAATATTAATCTATAACAACAGTCCTCTAAGCTAAGTTCATTGTATCGATATTGTATTATGTGAACATTCCTACATGTCATGCAATTGAATTAGCTATGTGTGGGGGACTGGATTACACCCATCGACTATGTCGTTGGTAATTATATTATAACTATTTGTTGGGTTATTTCATGTACCAGTGATATGCAATTTAACCTCTTTATCTAAATTCCCGACAGATTGTATACAGTAGCATATAAGAGTTATATTCTACCCAACATTCATTACATGGATCAGACAGCATGTGTTTAGAGTAGGAAATGGTGAGTTGTTGTTGTTGTTCCCCAAGCTGCCTGGCCGAACAGCCCCAAGGCCCCGAGCAAGGCCAAGGCCATAACTGAGCGCCCCAACAGAAACCGCCCTGCCGACCACAATAAAGTCTGGGTGACTGGAAGCCACTCCATGGCGGGGAGCTGAGGAGGGTGTGGAAACGCCCGGGAAACCAAAGCCCCACTCAGGGCCCTGTGCCCCTCAGCAATTATGAAGAGAAAGGTGAGGGGCAAAGGAAAAATGTGACGCTTTTGCTTCCAATCTTGGTAGATTGGGAGGTCAATCCACGGAAAAGACGCCGTCACTTGAGATCTAGAAAATATATAAGTAAAAGAAACAGTCAGAGTAAGCTATGGGTATGGCAGAGATCGCTCAGTTCTCACTCTGATAGACCAGCCCATCACCAGGGAAATGGTGAGTTGAGTGAATGATTTGAGGTAAAGGTAGGTTTGCGACAGGGTTGTGTAATGTCACCATGGCTGTTTAATATGTTTATGGAAAATGTGCAAACTAGCATGGGAGAAGGGGAATGCACCCGATGACTGGAAGACTGGCATAATAGTCCCCCTATATAAGGGCAAAGGGGAAAGAGGAGTGTGTGGCAACTACCGAGGAATATGTCTTAAGCGTAGTAGGGAAGGTGTACAGTAGGGTAGTGATTGAGAGAGTGAGAGTGAGAACGGAGAAATGGATAGGCGACGAGCAGGGAGGTGTTAGGAAGGGAAGAGGATGTGTAGATCAGATTTTTACACTGAATTGTGTTGTGGAGAAGTATCTGGAGAAGAAACAAAAGGTGTATGTTGCCTTTATGGACTTGGAGAAGGCCTATGACAGTGGATAGAGAAGGCATGTGGACAGTACTTAGAATATACGGAGTAGATGGCAAGTTGCTGAAAGCAGTGAAGAGCATGTATGAGGGTGCAAAGGTGGCAGTATGTGTGGAGAATGAACAGAGTGAGTTCTTTGACCTGAGTGTTGGGTTGAAACAGGGGTGTGTGATGTCCCCGTGGTTGTTTACTGTATATATATGGATGGAGTCATGAAAGAAATACTAGGAAGAGCAGTGGATGTTGGTGTATCGCTGAAAAGGGAGGGAAATGAGTGGAAGCTGCCTATACTGCTGTTTGCGGATGATACAGTTCTGATGAGCGATAATGAATGGGAGTTGCAGGGTCTGGTAAATGAGTTTGGAACAGTGTGCAAAAAACGGAATTTGAAGGTAAATGCGGGGAAGAGCAAGGTTATGGTCTTCGAAAGGGGTGAAGTCACAGAGTGTGAGGTGAAGTTGAACGGTCAGGCTATGGAGATTGCCAGCTCTTTTAAGTATCTGGGCAGTGTATTGAGTAAAGATGGGACTATGGATGAAGAAGTGCGGGAGAGGGTGCAACATGGGAAGAGGGTTGTAGGAACGTTGAAAGCAGTAACAAGAAATAGAGTGATCAGTATGAAGAAGTCCTTGCATGACAGTGTGGTAATCCCGACACTAACTTACGGAAGCGAAGCATGGACGTTCGGGAAGAGACTCAGACCAAGAGTGAGAGCGGTGGAAATGAGTTACAGTCAACCCTCGAATGTGCGGACTAATAGGGGGGGGACCCTTGTCCACACATTGATAAAGTCCGGATATTGGAAATAGATTTGTGTCCGGTTTACAATGTTCTCTCACTCGGTTTTAAGTGATTTTAGGATGAATTGAAGCCTGTGCCTTTTAATTATTGTGTTAATATTACTGTAATTACTATGTGCTGTACTGTCCCTGAAAACATAATAAGGGTCGTATTTGTCATTAATATGATAAATTTCACATGAAAAAAAACAAAATCTCCCCGCCGCTGTAGGCCTACTCCCTCCCCTCCCCTCCCCGTCCCGGCCTCAACCCCGACCCCGTTACTGTGATGATGTTGATAAGCCTTGTGCTACACCCTATTGATAATGCAAAACTATTGAACACACTTAACCCTTCATGCCTGGGTGTCCATGTGAAAGGACACCACGAAATAAGGGCAGCAGCCCGGGTGTCCTTTCAGGAGATAGTAAGCTTGAAAGCCTATTCAGCTTGGTCTGAACGCCGTGCGTCCGACGCATGTAAACAAAGCCGATCGTTGCGTCACCGCACCTCCGAAAACAATAAGGAGACGTCGGATCAATGTTATTGTTGTGACGTCAGACGAAATTAGTGTCTGAAAAGCTCCGATATTGTCAACATCGGGGAAAAATTCGCTTCACGGAAATCGTCATCACAACTGAACCAGTTGACTTCGAGAGCTCTACTTAATGCCAGTCTACAGATTGGAAACCGCACTACGTTTATAGATGCGTGAGAAATTTCTAGCAGTTAAACTAAACAAAAATACGGTAGCCTAGGCCTAGACGTTTTTCGGCCAGATCGCCCGGGTACCCCGCACTGTCATTGTGAGAGCTAGCCCGGGCCTCGAGGGTTAAAAGTGTATGTTATTTGGTCTCTATATAATCTGTGAATCATTTCCGATATGATGGAATTAAAGATTTTTTTTCCCACCAATTCATAATCAGCAAAAACGACACACATTTCAATTAATAACATGTTACAATATTTCCCCGTCATTTTGTGTATACCGTGGGGAAAAAAAAAAAAAAATCTATCAAACTTAAATCTTCGGTCCCTGAAGCTCGGCGCCTCACACAGCAAGAGGGGTTGAACTATTTTGACTATCTTATGTATTATTTATCTATGTGCTGGAAGGATATTATATTTTTCAATTCCATTGCATTAGAAATGATTCAAAGATTACAAAAAGTCCAAATAAGACATAGTTATGTTAATGTATAAGGGAGTTAGGTAGATGCATTAGAGAGATAGATAGATAGAAAGAGAGAGTTGCAGAGGGGGAGTGAGCGATAAACACGAACTATTATGAGACGGACTTAATTGGTTCTGAAAAGACAAAGGAGACTTTTTTTATTGACTCTTTTTCATGTTATTATTTGTGTGCTAGAAGGATACTATTGTTTTCAATTCCATCGCATTAGAAATGATTTATAGATTACAAAAAGTCCAAATAAGACATACAGTAGTTATGTTAATGTATAAGGGAGTTAGGTAGATGCATTAGAGAGAGAGTGGCTAGGGGCGAGCGAGCGATAAAATACTAACATACCGGTATATGAGATGGACTTATGTTTCTGAAAGACAAAGGAGACATTTTTATTTACTCTTGTTTTTATTTTATTATTTGTGTTAGAAGGGTAATATTGTTTTCAATTCCATCGTATTAGAAATGATTCATGGATTAAAAAAAGACCAAATAAGACATAGTTATGTTAATGTTTAAGGGAGTTAGGTAGATGCATTAGAGAGATAGATAGATAGAAAGAGAGTTGCAGAGGGGGAAGTGAGCGATAGACAAACACGAACTATTAAAATACCGGACAACTTTTAAATTAACGGTCTTTTGCCCGATTTGTCCGGACTTTTGGGGACTTGTCTGCATCGGCTATTGGGTCCGCACAAACCGAAGTCCGGTCAACTGGGGTCCGCCCATGCGAGGGTCGACTGTACTTGAGAAATGCGTGCGGAGTTACATGGAGGGATAGACAGATGAATGAGGAAGTAAGAAGGAGGTGTGGTGTGGAGGTAGATGTGCTGGAAAGTGTGAAAGAGAACAACTTGAGATGGTTCGGCCATATGGAACGTATGGAAAGCGAGAGATTGACTAAGAGGGTGTACGAGAGCGAGGTGGAAAGACAGAGAGGGAGAGGTGCACCGAGGGAGAGGTGGAAGGATGGAGTGAGGAAGTATATGAATGAAGGCGGTGCTGGTTGGGAGGAGGGGCGTCGACTGACTGGGGACAGAGGTGCATGGGGGCGGTTCGTTCGTGGCCACCCCTTCGGGGATCACGGCGTCAGGCAATAGATAGATAGTGTGGTGAGGGAGGTGAAAATAAGAACAATGAGAAGAGGATTGGGTTTAGTAGGAAAGAATGGTAGAGATTGGGAGTTGTTGTTGTTGTTCCCTAAGCTGCCTGGCCGAACAGCCCAGAGTCCCTGAGGAAGGCCATGGCCACGATCGGGTTTTCCCACAGAGCTCTCATTGAGTGTAGATTGTGTTGTTGGCGTATGTGGTTGTGTGAAATGCAGTCTTCTATGATGTGTTTAATGGTACAAAGGAGTACAAAGGAGTACAAAGGAAATCAAGCAACAACAGATCTAGTGACCCTTCTAGGCTGCTTGTCCTCCAAAACACTGAGGATCAAGTGTCCAAACAGTGGTTTAGAGTGGGTAAGGGAACATTGGAAAGGGAACTACTGCCCTGCCACTAACGTGGCAGGACTAGGAAGTTAGTAGGGGACATATGGGTTAGTAACTGAGGGGAGGATAAAATAAAGTTATTCATTTACAAACGCAGTCAGACGCGGGGGTATGGGGTGCTGTGTTACATCTCGGGCAGGTGTCGACGACGGAGTCATCCAGTCTCTTCTGATAGCTCAGGAGAGCTGGATGGTGTCCGCATCTCAGCCTGGCCAGGTGAACTCTGTCCTCGCGAGAAAGGGAGGATTCGGAAGGATGGATTTCGGGAGGTCGTGCTTACAGCTGCGTGTTGTCTGTAAGTGAGTGGATGGATCGGCGAGAGAAATGAATATGGATGTGCTTCTGGAAGTTGGTTCGGGGTGGGCAGGGAGGGAGAGAGGACACGGGTCCTTGGAGCGGCTTCGGTCGCGCCGGGAATTTCCAGAGATTGGGAGTTGAATCAGTTGCTGTTCGCTGATGACACAGCGTAGGTGGTGGATTCTGAGGAGAAACTGCAGCGGGTAGTCAAAGAGTTTGGTGTGATTTGTGGAGGAGGAAACTGAAGGTGAATGTCAATAAAAGTAAAGTAATGGTGTGTAATAGGGGTGATCGTAGGGTGTATCTAGATGTGAGGCTGTATGGTGAAATATTGGAACAAAGTAGAGTGTTTTAAATATCTAGGAGGAACGACAAGCATGGAGGTAAAACAGAGAGCGTGTGAAGGAAGGAAGGTTTTCGGAGCAATGGGAGCAGTAGGGTCCCGCATAAAACGTGTTCAGATAAAACCAGTCTCGATTAAAACGAGCGACCTAAAATATTAATATTTAATTTTCGATAAGAACGAATGTGATCACATAAAACGAGTCCGCCGCCAAAGTGGGGCAAATCCGAGGAGTTCTCATATAGAGCGCCTAAATATCGTACAAAACGTACGAAATATCGTACGCTCCTGACGGAAATTTACGCTTACAGTGAACATTGACCATATTGGGCCACCAAAATGTCGTGTTCACATAGAACGAAATCGCATAGAACGGCCTCGTTTATCGACCAATTTCTCGTTTTATGCGGGACCCTACTGCATGTGGAAGACGAGAAATCTTGGAATGAAAGTAAAAAGTGCAACGTATCAAGGAATTGTTGTGCCAACAGTGATGTATGGGGCTGAGACATGGGCTCTGAAGGAAAAGGATGTGATGGAGATAAGCTGCTTGAGGAGTATGTGTGGAGCTAGTCGTAGAGACAGATTGAGGAATGAAGAGATACAGTCAGGACCCCCAATTCGCGAGAATAGGGGTGACAGGAGGCATCGCGTATTGTGAATTCGGGTATTGTGGAACTAACTTTAAATGGGAATAATTAGATTGGGTGACATCTCTCAATTATGGCCTATTTTCGAAATTTTTGGCCCTATTTTCGAAATTTTTGGCTCTACAGTACAGTCTATATCTTATATATAAGAAGAACAATGAATACAAATATGAAACCTTACCTTAAAATTAGTAGTAGATAGGCTAGGACTAGGACCGTAGGACTTCACGATTTTTCTCCAACTTCTCCCTCCCTAACCCAAATCGTACGAACAGTTTACTCTGACAAGCCTATTGCACAGTTTCCTTCTCCTCTTTTTTCTTGCGAAACAACAATTCCACCTTCATTTTGTGTGTTATCTTCTTATATTGGCGTGGCATGGCGAAAAAAGTGGCAGGCACTACAAACGTTTGGTCACTCCGCACGGCTATGAGCGCTTGAGCGGGACTGTGGGAGGGAGGGAGGGAGGGAGGGTAAGCGGGAGGGAAGGCAGGCGTATGCCCGTCTTCTTCTTTTTTCAGAGCTACTCCTGGGCCTCGCGAAACGTAGACGTGCTAGCGTATCAAGCGGGAATAGCGGATTTGGCCCCTTCTTAGCTCTCGATTCGTGTATTGTGGTACCACCTCGCGTAATTAATGCTTAATTAATTAATGTTATTTTCGAGGGGTAACTCGTGTATTAGGGTTTTCGCGAATTGTGGAATCGTGTATTGGGGGTCCTGACTGTACGTAGGAGAGTGGGGCAGCAGGAACATTTGTCAGCCAGAGTGGACAGAAGGGTGCTGAGCTGGTATGGTCATGTTGAACGAATGGAAGATGAAAGGCTTACAAAGAGAATATGTGAGTCAGATACAAGGGGAGATAGAAGGGCAGGAAGACCCCCATTGAGATGGAGAGACTGTGTAAGACAAGCTTTGGATGATAGAGGAATGACTATAGATCAGGCAAGGGAAGTGGTAATAAACAGGAATGAATGGAGAATGCTTGTGAATAGATGAGTGAACACGTGGTCATTTGGGGAAAGGGGTCGGGCGCAAGTTGGACTAGATAATAGTCCATCAGGCGCCTGGCCCTGGGAGACGATTTATATGAATGGTGCGCCTGGAAGTGTGGTGGGCGGGCTTGTGGCTTCGGCTCCGATGCATGTCTGGCTGCCGAGATCGGAACCTCTCCGGGTGGTCGGGGGCCGGGGGAGTGCTGGAGGGACCTTGGTGACCCTGATCTCTGGGTCTTCTCCCGGATGATCTAGATGTGTGTGAATTTGTATTTTGTTTTTGTGTGTTCATTGTTTTCTGTTGTGTTTTGTGTTGTCCCTATTATTGCTCTGTCTTGAGTCGGCCACCCCAAAAAAAAAAAGGAAAAGTGGGGATTGGGCCTGAGTATATGGATAGATAGATGGAGACAGGGTTGCCATATCATCACAAATATATTATATTAAGTTTTAGTATCATTAAAATATTATGATATTTTCCACTTTATATGCTTGCTAATATCTTATCATAATTTCTTGCAATCTCTCTTACCCCCACCAGTTATGAGCTTCAGCTAGAGGCAGAATGTCGTCGTAAGGGTCTAGGACGCTTCATGATGCAGGCGTTAGAGCTGATGGCCTTCTCCAACCAGATGAGCAAAGTTGTACTCACAGTCTTCAAACACAATCTAGCCGGACAGATGTTTTTCGGTCTTTGCAAGTAGGTATTTTACCCTATGTGGTGGATTGTGTTAATTTATTTATAAACTATTATTTTGCTAGTGTTCTTTCCACATAGCGATTTTGATAAGTTCTTTTGTCTTTTTACTGTGTTCGTCCAAGTTTTGGTTGGTTTATTTTCCAAGTTTTACATTAAAATTTTAACCCCTCGAGTATGATTGCGTTACTATCATTTTACTTTGGTTAACGCACAGATGTTCTTCGGTCTTTGCAAGTATGTATTTGATCAACTTCATAATTTTAACCTCTCTAGTACGATAATGTTATTTTTGTTTTGTGTTCTTTTATTTTAATTTGTTTGCTAAATCGTTATATAGTTCCCAAACTTGACTACTTCCTTTAACGTGACGATAGTGCGTTGTTATATGTGCGATTAGTTTGCTTGGGAAACAGATTAACTTGCTCATGTAGTAATGTACACCCTATGTGGTGGATTGTGTTCTTTTATTTAATAATTTTCATTTTAGTAAGCGTTGTTTCCACATAACGATTTTGATAATTTAATTTGACTTTATATTGTCCTTGTCCCAATTTTGGTTTGTTTAGTTTGCAAGTTTTACATTTTAATAGTGATTTTGATAAGTTCTTTTGTGTCGTCCCTGTTGTGGTTTGTTTATTTAGTAAGTTTGACATTATAATTACTTTGGCTAACGCTGGACAATATATTCAGTTTAGGAAGGACTCTCTAAATGTGTATTTACATAATTGCGTATTCACACCACTTAGGATTCACAACTCTTTTACCGGCAGCATTTTGACTTATCGCGAGCCGTGGCATAGTCAGTAGAGCGTCGGCTGCTGATTAAAGGTTTGGCGGATCGAGCCCTCACTGTCAAAATGCTATTGGTAGATGTCAAGCCCGGGCAACTTGACCTAGCGATTTGTGACAAATGCCTAATATTCATGGGAATTATGGCGTCTGTATTTTTTTTTTTTTTTTTTTTTTTTTTTTCTATATTCCTCTCGGGCATAGGCTGAGAGCCTTAACATTCACCGCTTTACAATGAACAGTGAAGCCCGTGAGGTCTTGTTCCAGTCTAGGGAGTGAGACATGTGAAGCACGTAGAGTAAAACGAGCACCTGCCATCTTGCCTTCACATGAGGCACGGTGCTCACTCATGGCCCGAAACGACCCCATCTCTGAAGCCACCTCGTTCCCGTGCTTCACTGTCTCACCCCCTACACTCGGACTCTCACACTTACACACACACAATGCCACCTGTTGAGCAGATAACTCACCAGGCATTGCACCCCTTTAGCATATTTTGAATATGGGAATATTCATACAGTGCTATTTAATCAGGGAACAATGAGGGTATTTTATTGATGTTTCGGTGGGCTTGTGGTAATGTACTGATACTAGGTACAGCACAAATTCCATCCCAATAATATCTTCCCATTGATACATTGGGATTTGAACCCGGGACCTTTGGATTACCAGGCCAGTGGCAAGACCACTCCACCACACCTCCCAGTATTTACCGGTATATATACTGTATATATATATATATATATACATACCTGTATATACATATGCATACAGTCAGGTCTCGATATACGCGGTTAATTTGTACTGTGTATGTACCATTTATATCCAAACCGTGTTTTAGAAATATAATTGGCCTTATGGGAATTAATTAATTTGTTCCAGCCACTTTCCCAAAGTCACCCTTTTGGCCGTTTTGCCTACCTGCAGCCGACTTATATTACATTATACCACCAACATCATGTATGACATAACATAGAATACATTAAGCATCAATAAGAACTGGGTGGGTGGGACTCGTTAGCCTTGGTCGGCAACTCATCTAGGGGAGACAACCTTATACAAATTTGGGTGGATGGGACTCGTCAACCTTGGTTGGCAACCTGTCTAGGGGAGTAAACCTGATACAAATCCGTACTGCTTACCTAAGGGTAAGGCAGGTTAGTGGATGGATTAGCCGAACACCACTGTAGAAAAATAGTGCTAACAAGATACACAGAGGGCCTCGGAGTCGGACCGATCCTAAATTGAGGGTCAATCCTGTAAGTCCTTTACTAAACTGGCTCGGGTTGTCCCTCTCACAGGGAATAGGTCAGCTTGGGGGCATTCTGTGTATGGCCACCCTCGTAAGGGGAGTAAGGCGTCCGGCAATAGATAGATAGATAGAAGAACTGTTTTGGACCTGTTACTGACCTATTTGTGTGGATTGATATGTTGACGTTGGTAGATATCCCCGCCGCTGCACTCCCTCCCCCTTCCCCCGCCCCCAACCCCCGCCCCCAACCCCACCCCCCAACAACCCCAACCCCGACCCCAACCCCGACCCCAAACCCGACCCCGACCCCGTCACTGTGATAAAGTTGATGGGCTTGTGCTACTGCTTGCACATCGGCCTCTCTAGGTACACCAGCATTACTTTACTTTTATTGACGTTCACTTTCAGTTTCCTCCTCCCACAAACCACACCAAACTCTTTGACTACCCGCTGCAGTTTCTCCTCAGAATCCGCCACCAATGCTGTGTCATCAGCGAACATATATATTATGAATTATATAATACATATTACTATCATATTAAAGGTATATACATATAGAAAAATTTACATTAGTTCAAAGTACCGGTACTTTTGGCTCCAATACATCCAACGCTTGAATGTTTGTACGGCACTGGAGTGTAATTGAGCTAAAAACGGGTGTCAGATATTTTATGTAAAACTAAGTTGGCTGAAATAATTCAGACAATTGGGGTATCTATTGTCTTTATGAGTAGAGTGACAGTCTTGTAACTGAGTAGTCCTGAGTTCAATCCCAGAGTGGGGCTTGGTTCAGTACCAAACCCATTTTGATGCAGTTTTTAACACCATGAACTCCCTTGATTGACAGGGCTAGGGGGTGCCCTTGTTACAGGGACTTAACTGGACATTTGCCACAAATTGCTACACCGAGCTGCCTGACTGTTGACATCTACCAATGGCACGGCCTGGGATCAAACTGCCAGCCCTTCGATCAGCAGCCAGACGCACTACCAACCATGCCAGACCTAGTTTGGTTACTAAAAATAAAAAATATGAGAGTCATAAATAAGCCCTTACAGGAGGTCTCTAAATCTGCTCCTTGATGCATCGAGGATTCTAGGGGCCACAAAGCACTGTAAAGGGGATTGTGTTATTATTATTATTTTGCTTAACCCTTCCTACCCGGTCTGCCTTAGGTAAGGACAGCACGAAAGAAGGGCAAATACCCGGTATGCCTTATCTAAGGCATGAGCTTAATAGCCTAATTAAGCTTGGTCCGAACGCCGTGCGTACGACGTATGTCAACAAACCCAAGCGTTTGTCACCGCACCTCCGGAAACAAGAAGGAGAAGACTCCTCAATGTTATTGTTCTGACGTCATGACGAAATTAGTGTCTAAAAAGCCCCCATATTGGCAACATCTCTGCAATATTGGTTCCACTGAAATCATCATCACAACTGAACCAGTTGACTTCCAGAGCTCTACTCAATGCCAAAATACAGATTGAAAACCGCACTACGATTATAGATGAGTGGGAAAGTTCTAGCAGTGAAAATAAACATAAATACGGTAGCCTAGGCCTAGACGTTTTTCGGCCATATCGCCCGGGTAGGGGCGACCGTCATTGGGTAACACAGCCCGGGTAGGAAGGGTTAAGCGTTGTTGCCACATAGCGATTTTGATTAGTTTTGTCTTTTTACTGTGTTCGTCCAAGTTTTGGTTTGTTTATTTTGCACGTTTTACAATTTATTACGAGAGCTGTTATCGTCAAATTTTGATGGTCAACATTTCGGGGATCTCTTGTACAGAACTAGTATTGACTGAAAATGGAAGTATTAAAAAGTTTACTTCATAAGTTGCCAAATTAGTGTTGTTGATGAGAGAGAAATGCTTGTGTGATACTGACTAAAGTACCGTACATAAAAATATTTATTATAAGTTTATTATAACTGTGTTGGTGGTGTAATGGTTTAGGTGCTTATGTTCTGGGTGTGGTGTCCCGAGTTGGAATCCCGGTAGGACCATATGCTTTCATTAGTTTATTCAAGTACATTGGGGTTTGTAATTGATGATAAATGTTAAGAATGGGGTGTTACTTATTTATATTGTGCATTATCTTATTTTAGTTTGTTTGTTTTGCGTGTTTTACAATTTAATTTAATTTGATTTATTACTCACCTGTTCCATTTCCCAGGACTCAAACTTCAACGTATCTATACAATACGCTGAAGTTCGAGTCCTGGGAGTGCCACATGAGTTCATTAATTTCATTGATCTCATTAACTAAGTTTATTTGTAAGCTAATTTGTGGGTTGGTGATATTACAAATTATTTTTTTGTTTTGCGTGTTTAATTTTGCTAAAGCGTTGGTTCCACATAGCGATTTTGATTAGTTCTTTTGCCTTTATGTTGTCTCATCCTTGTTTGGTTTGTTTATTTTGCAAGTTTTACATTATTATTACATTTTTTAAAATATATTTCTAACCAATCACTTGTTCCTTTTGTTGTATAGATACGTTGAAGATGAGACGAGCCCCGAGGACGATATGGATGAGAGCTTTGACTACACCATCATCAGCAAGGAGAACAAACAGAAGACTGCACAGAAAACTTCACTTTAAAATATAATGTAATGTGCGATTTATTTAACTCTATAGGATGACATAATTCTTCCTTCAATTCTAGAACAGATGGAGTGTGTGGGGAAATGTTGAGGTATGGTGGTGAGATAGTGATAGAATGGGTATGGAAAATGTGCAAACTAGCATGGGAGAAGGGGAGTGCACCCGATGACTGGAAGACTGGCATAATAGTCCCCCTATATAAGGGCAAAGGGGAAAGAGGAGTGTGTGGTAACCACCGAGGAATATGTCTTCTAAGCGTAGTAGGGAAGGTATACAGTAGGGTAGTGATTGAGAGAGTGAGAGTGCGAACGGAGAAATGGATAGGCGACGAGCAGGGAGGTTTTAGGAAGGGAAGAGGATGTGTAGATCAGATTTTTACCCTGAATTGTGTTGTGGAGAAGTATCTGGAGAAGAAACAAAAGGTGTATGTTGCCTTTATGGACTTGGAGAAGGCCTATGACAGAGTGGATAGAGAAGGTTTGTGGAAAGTACTAAGAATATACGGAGTAGAGGGCAAGTTGCTGAAAGCAGTGAAGAGCATGTATGAGGGTGCAAAGGCGGCAGTACGTGTGGAGAGTGAGCAGAGCGAGTTCTTTGACCTGAATGTTGGTTTGAAACAGGGGTTGTGATGTCCCCGTGGTTGTTTACTGCATATATGGATGGAGTCATGAAAGAAATACTATCAAGAGCAGTGGATGTTGGTGTATCGCTGAAAAGGGAGGGAATTGAGTGGAAGCTACCTATACTGCTGTTTGCGGATGATACAGTTCTGATGAGTGATAATGAATGGGAGTTGCAGGGTCTGGTAAATGAGTTTGGAACAGTGTGCGAAAAACGGAATTTGAAGGTAAATACGGGGAAGAGCAAGGTTATGGTCTTCGAAAGGGGTGAAGTCACAGAGTGTGAGGTGAAGCTGAACGGTCAGGCTATGGAGATCGTCAACTCTTTTAAGTATCTGGGCAGTGTGTTGAGTAAAGATGGGACTATGGATGAAGAAGTGCGGGAGAGGGTACAACAGGGGAAGAGGGTTGTAGGAACGCTAAAAGCAGTAACAAGAAATAGGGTGGTCAGTATGGAAGTGAAGAAGTCCTTGCATGACAGTGTGGTAATCCCGACACTGACTTACGGAAGCGAAGCATGGACGTTGGTTGAGAGACTCAGACCAAGAGTGAGAGCAGTGGAAATGAATTACTTAAGGAGTGCGTGCAGAGTTACATGGAGGGATAGACAGACTAATGAGGAAGTAAGAAGGAGGTGTGGTGTGGAGGTAGATGTGCTGGAAAGTGTGAAAAGGAACAACTTGAGATGGTTCGGCCATATGGAACGTATGGAAAGCGAGAGAATGACTAAGAGGGTGTACGAGAGCGAGGTGGAGGAACAGAGAGGGAGAGGTAGACCGAATATGAGGTGGAAGGATGGAGTGAGGAAGTACATGAACGAGGGCGGTGCTGGTTGGGGGGATGGGCGCCGACTGACTGGGGACAGAGGTGCATGGGGGCGGTTTGTTCGTGGCCACCCCTTCGGGGATCATGACGTCAGGCAATAGATAGATAGATAGACAATATATCATAAGGGTGGGCAGACCTAGGATAGCAATTGTTAGATTTACCTCTCAAATGTGTACCATTCTACACCTTATCATAAACACGCACTATACTGAACATCGTGGCAAAACAAAAATCTTCAGACATGTTGAATTGAAGTATATACAATTATACATAAACAAGTAGGTTGCAGACAATATTAACCATTTATTTTTAACAAACTTCTGGAATATCACTGAATAATAGGACTGGCTAACGCTCGAGTGGAGAGTATCTGAGTGATTGAAGGTCACAGGACATCAGACATTTCCAAGCCAAGCACACAACATCCCGTACCGTACGGCGCACAAGTATTGGGCATAATTTACGGTAGCTGCATGGAGTAACTAATGAACGAAACTCTTCATTTGATGGGATTTTGTTTGTTTTGTCAGGATTTCAAATACAGGATTATTTATTCTTAAGACTTGAGTTTTGAGTCTAACGTCATTTGATAATGTAATCATATAATTTGCACCCAAGCCTCGGACACCCTCCCTCTATCCCCGCAAGCCCAGCCATCTTTCGAGTCTAGGTAAATGCTCAATTGCTAATTTAATTTGATTTTCTCAAGGATAATGATAATGTCTTATGTTTTTCTGTATTTTTCTTTATTGTGGGATGTATAATTACATGTATGTGTGTACAAACAAAGCAAATAAATAACGGAAATAAAAAAAAATTGGGCCGTCACTGATGAAATGTCGACAATATTCATTTTTCCCCATAAGGTTAGTTAATCCAATTTTGCGAATTCCACTTTTGCGGCCTGCAATGTCGACCAATTTCTCGCAAAATTGGGGTACATACTGTACATACAATAAATGCAAATTTCTTCTGTAGATACGTGGAAGATGAGACCAGCCCGGAAGACAATGTAGAGGAGACCTTCGACTACACCATCCTCAGCAAGGAAAACAAACAAAAGGCTGCACAGAGAACTTCACTTTGAAACAAGATCCCAAAACCATAATAGAGTATTGTATTAACTTCAATATAAACTATTTTACTGAATATTATTACCTGGTTTGTAAATTGCTTCAATTCTATTCTATATTTTTAACATCGTTCTTAACACCAATAACACCCCAAATGAAATTAATGAAAGCTTGTGATTCTCCCAGGATTCGAACGTATGATATCACATACAGAACTGAATTTTAAGCATTCTTTGAGAGGTTTCTCTCCACATTATTTTCCTTTGTCACTACAAGGTTATGCAATAAATTGCCCATATCCATGAGACAGCTGACTTCCATCGAATCCTTTTAACCCTTTCGCTGCGTTCTGGAACGTCCTGGCAATTTACAGCAATTTCCAGGCTTCAAAAACCTGTAAAAAACATAAAAATCGAGTGTCAGTGGGCGGGAGCGTGAGGGGCCCACCTCCGTTCCTCAGAGCAGCGAGCGGCCCACTGAGGTAGACTGTGTCTCCATCGGGTCTCTCTCTGCCTCTCACAACAGTGTTGCCAAGCGAGCGAGTGCTAACAAATAGCGGGTTTCCCGCGTTTCTATGGCACCGCTGCGGGTGAACCAGACCACGTACGAGGCCCGTTCTGGTCTCATTTTGAAGCTATTTTCGCCTAGTTTTCGGCAGAATACAGTTCATTTAACACTTCCTACCCGGGCTGCCTTACAAAAGGACGGAGGTCGTATCCGGGCGATCTGGCCGAAAAACGTCTAGGCCTAGGCTACCATATCTTTGTTATTTTAACTGCTAGAAATTTCCCACGCATCCCTAAACGTAGTGCGGTTTCCAATCTGTAGACTGGCGTTGAGTAGAGGTCTCTAAGTCAACTGGTTCAGTTGTGATGACTATTTCCGTGGAGCGAATTTTTCTGCGATGTTGACAATATCGGAGCTTTTCAGACACTAATTTCGTCATATACAACAACAACATTGATCCGACGTCTCCTTGTTTTCGGAGGTGCGGTGACGCAATGAACGGCTTTGTTTACATGCGTCGGACGCACGGCGTTCAAACCAAGCTGAATAGGCTTTCAAGCTTACTGTCTGTTAAAAGGACACCCGGGTACCGGCCCATCTGCCGCGGTGTCCTTATAAAAGGACTCCCGGGCTGGAAGGGTTAATGCAGATGCTTGATTCATCATTCAGGAGTGCCTGAATATGCCCTAAATAGCCCGCAGCCAAAGAGTTAAAAGAGGCACTCAAGGCCTTACTCTTCACAAGAAGCTATGATCTTCCAAGACATATCATGCCACGTGCTGGGACATATGATTACTGTACTGTATAGAGTTTAGTTACTGCCTCGGCTACGTATGCAGTTTCTTTAAAACATTACAGTAATGTTTTCAAGTGCTAATGGATTCCTTTTGGGAACAATCGGTGCTTTTGAGAAATACAGTAAGTAATATCATCATTGTTATTATCATCTGGCAAATGGCTATTATCTAATACAGTACAGTACTGTACTATATTGGAAGAAAAATGTAATGGCCTGAAAAGCCTCAGCTGTTTCTGGAGCATGACAGTCGTACCGACATTTTAATCTATTTTTCTACAATGTATCCATATTATTTCTATTCATCAATAGTCCAATCCAATTTGTATCATTGTTATCATGTTCCATACTTGGTAGCAAAGTATTGGTCATAGAAGGATTCAGAGTTATCCCCCTTCGATACGGATCAAGTCTTGTTCATATATTGAAGCTATATGCATCTGTGGTAGGTAACGGATACATTGAGATAGTTTACATCCTTTCCCAACTTGACTAATTCCTTGAATGTGACAATAGTGCATTGTTATGTGTGCGATTAGTTTGTTTGGGAAACAGATTTACTTGCTCATATAGTAATGTACACCCTATGTGGTGGATTGTGTTCTTTTATTTAATAATTTTCATTTTAGTAAGCGTTGTTTCCACAGCGATTTTGATAATTTAATTTGACTTTATATTGTCCTTGTCCCAATTTTGGTTTGTTTAGTTTGCAAGTTTTACATTTTAACTAGTAGCCAAAATATGAAAAGGACATAACTTTTATTGAAAGGGTTAAAGTAAACAAACAATATATAGCAATTAATATTGTAATATTGTACAGAGTACTGTACTGCTTTTAGCTACTTCATGCTGAAGTATTATTTAGGTACTGTAGATGAATGCTATTGTCTGGTTTTAGTAAATATATTATTCTAAGTAAAACTGAAGAGAGTTGAGACCCAATAGGTATTTAATGTAGATTACTCTGGACATTCCTGTACATCTGATCTGCTACAAATACTATATTACTTTAAAACACTGTGTTATCAAGATCATTTATTTTTACCAAGATATATAATTTAGTGTTAAGAATAAATGGTGTTTTTATATTTTATGTATTATAATCCATTTGCACACAGTATGAGCAGCCTTAGATGGTATGGACATGTGAAAAGGATGGATGAGAATAATTGGGTTAAGAAAAGCAAGTCATGAACATGGAGGTAGTTGCAAGGAGAGGCAGACCAAGAAAGATGTAGGATCATACATACAGTACATACTCTATGTAGATTTAAAGACCCAGTGCCACACACGGAGTGCGGAACTGTGGAGATAATTACAAACTGATCTCGCAGCCAAAGACCAAGCTGCCTGGAATGCCACAATAAGGTTAAGAAACCGGCTGACCTACTCACATGTAGATTATGTATGTATGTATGTATGTATATACTCAGGCACATACCCCATAGCTGGGGGTGGCTGACTCAAGACAGGCCCGAACAGGGACAACGCGACAACATTTTTCCTTTGCCCCTCAACTTCCCCTTAATACTGTAATTGCTGAGGGGCACAGGACCATGGGTGGGGCTTTGGTTTCCCGTGCGTTTCAGCACCCTCCTCAGCTCCCCGCCTTGGAGTGGCTTCAGTCACCTGGGCTTTATTAGTGGTAAGCAGGGAGGGTTTTGTGGGGCTGCTCAGTTATGGCCTTGGCCTTGCTCGGGACCTTGGGACTGCTCGGTCAGACAGCCTGGGGAACAGCAACAACAATAACACAATAAAAAACAGATTACAATTTCACACACATTTAGGTCGCCCAGGAGAAGACCCAGAGACCAAGGATCACTAAGGGACTCCAGCACTCCCCTGGACCCAGACCACCTGGAGAGGTTCCGGTCTCAGCAGGCAGGCACACAGCGGAACACACCACAGTGCCCGCCCACCTCACATCCAGGTATGACCCTAAGGGTATATATGGATTCCTCTCGTCATTGCGATTCCAACGGTATACTGTATACTGTATATATATATTATATATTATACAGTATATACTGTATATTATTTTTTTGTATTTAAATCATATTTAGGCCCAATAGACCTATTTAAATTAAAATGTAAAACTTGCAAACAAAGCAAACCAAAACTGGGACAAAGACAATATAAAGTCAAATTAACTTATCAAAATCGCTGTGGAAACAACGCTTACTAAAATTATTTTTTGAAATAAAAGAACACAATCCACCACATAGGGTGTACATTACTACATGAGCAAGTTAATCTGGGTCCCAAGCAAACTAATAGCACACATAACAACGCACTATCGTCACGTTCAAGGAATTAGTCAAATTAGTCGATTATTTTGAATTTTTTATGTTGAATATAGTGTTTTTAAGGGTACTGTATATATATATGGATTAGTCTCGTTGTTGCGATTCCAACGGTATATGAATTTTTCGATTTAGACCATTTTGTAGGCCCAACTGGTATAATTTTGATTATGAAAACTTCTAAAGCACCCATAGACGGGTTATTTATGTATAGATTTTGCTCAATTTTCTACCACGAGTACATTTTCACCTGCTGAATCCAATGGCACAAACAAAATTCAAATCGGACCATTACTTTAGGATTTAGATTTTGAATTGAACTCTAGAAACGCCCAAAATGAGAATTTTTTCAACTTTAAAAGTGTTCTGTAGCCCAAACTAAAAGTCCAAATTAATTCTACCTGGTGTCATTCGATTTCTCTTGCCCAACACCTTCCATACATGGTCGTAGATTCCATTTTCGAAAAGTCATTCGCCCAGAATCAAACATTATTTTAAAAAAACACCTGGGTTTTAGTCCAGGCAAAGCCGAGTATAGTACCTTGGCAGGTCATGTTCGAATTTTTTTTTTTCAAGGGTATTTATGGATTCCTCTCGTCGTTGCGATTCCAACAGTATATATTTTGTATTTATTTAGACCATTTTTAGGCCCAATAGACCTATTTTTTATTTTTTTTTGTGTTTCCAAGGGTATATACGGGGTTGCCTTTCAGTAGTTGGATTGTACTGTAGTACAATAAAGTCCCGCCACAGCACTGCCCCACCAAGTCATCACTGTGGCTTATGTTGGTATAGTGCTAACCGTGCCTCAGCAAGACTCAACAGAGTCCCCCTGCAGCACTTGCACCTGCAGTATCTGCAACCACACCAGCCTTAGCAGTCTTACAAAAAGACAGCACCATAACAAGACTCTACTGTATATTACGCAATTTGGACTACTGTATGGAACAATGAAGTCCTGCTCCAATATGCAAACACCATCTACGCTATTCACAAGCATTCTCCATTCATTCATATTCATGACCACTTCTCTTGATCTACAGTCATCCCTCTATCTTCCAACGCTTGTACTACTCCATCTCTCCCTCTCACCCAAGGTCTTCCTATCCCTCTACCTCCCCTTTTATCTGACTACCATAACTGTCTTGATAGCGTAATGCAGAAGTGCGCGGAATTTCGATGGGAGTATCCTAGGTTCGAGTCCTTGGAGTGCCACATGTATTTGTTGATTTCATTAATTGAGTTTAGAGGTGAAGTTGGTTGGTGGAAAAAAAAAAAAATAATAATAATATTCTCTTTGTAAGCCTTTCAATACCCATTTGCTTAACCCTTCCTACCCGGGCGTCCTTGTGGAAGGACACCGCTGCAGAAGGGCAAGTACCTGGGCGTCCTTCTGACAGACAGTAAGCTTGCAAGCCTTGCAAGCTTGATCCGAACGCCGTGCGTCGGACGAATGTAAACAAAGTCGGTCGCTTCGTCACCGCACCTCCGAAAACAAGAAGGAGAAGACTCGTTTGTTATTGTACGTCTGTATGTCGTAGTTTCATTAGTGAAAAGATCGTCGTATTGCTAACATCGCCTGAAAATGCTCTCCACTAAAATCGTCATCACAACTGAACCAGTTGACTTCGAGAGCTCTACTCAACGCCAGTTTACAGATTGGAAATCGCACTACGTTTAGGGATGCGTGGGAAATTTCTAGCAGTTAAAATAAAAATAAAGATACGGTAGCCTAGGCCTAGACGTTTTTCGGCCATTTCGCCCGGGTACGGGCGACCGTCCTTCTAACAGGCAGCCCGGGTCCCGAGGGTTAACATGTCCATACCAGCACAGCACCCTTCTGGCCACTCTGGCCAACAACGGTTCTTGCTGTCCCACTCTCCTACGTACTTCTTCATTCCTCAATCTGTCTCTACACATATTCCTCAAGCAGTTCAAATCCAACTTTCTTCTCTCTTGTGCCTTCAGAGCCCATGTCTCAGCCCCATACATCACTGTTGGTACAACTATCCCTTGATACATTGCACTTTGTACTTTCATTCCGAGATTTCTCACCTTCCACATACAGTACTTCCCATTGATTCGAAAACCTTCCTTCCTTCACACACTCTCTGGTTTACCTCCATTTCCATACCTGCTTATCATTCCTCCTAGATATTTAAAACACTCTACCTTGTTTCAATATTTCCCCATCCAGCCTCACATCTAGATTCACCCTACGATCACCCCTATTACACACCATTACTTTACTTTTATTGACGTCCACCTTCAGTTTCCTCCTCCCACTAACCACACCAAACTCTTTGACTACCCGCCGCAGTTTCTACTCAGAATCCGCCACCAACGCTGTATTTACCTAATTGTATTTACCCAATTGTAGTTTATAGGAGTTGAGCTAAGCTCGTGTTGTCCAGTCTCTCAGTCTACTTTCATCCAATTTTTTCTTGAAAATATGGATGTTCCTTGCCCCTACCACCTCCAGCCTATTTCATTTGTCAATACATCTATAGGGGAAGCTAAACTTCCTGATATCGTTCTTGCAGGTAGGTCTTTTTACTTTGTAGCTGTGGCCTCTAGTTATTCCTGTATCAATAATTATTATATCCTCCCTATCCAGCCTCTCCAGCCCTAGGGTGCATTTGTACATCATTATCATGTATCCCCTCTCTCTCTCCTCTCTTTTAGACTCAGTAATTTAATTTGTCTAGCCTCCCTTCATATGGCAGTTCTCCGAGACTTGGAACCAATCTAGTAACTGCTCTCTGGATTCTTTCTAACTTGTGAATATGCTTCTTAACTCCCAATCTCTACCATTCTTTCCTACTAAACCCAATCTTCTTCCCATAGTTCTCATTTTCACCTCCCTCACCATACCATCCATAAATATATTAAACAGCCATAATGACATTACACAACCCTGTCTCAAACCTACATTTACCTCAAACCATTCACTCAACTCACCATTTCTTACTCCAACACATGCTATGTTCCCTTCATAAAAACTCTTAACTACTTTTAACAAATTTCCTTCAATTTCATAAATCCTTAACACCTTCCACATTGCTTCACGATCCACTCGATCACGCTTTTTCCAAATCCATGAAAGCCCAAAATATCTCCTTATGCTTCTCTAAATACTTCTTGCATAACTGTCTTACTGCAAAAATCTGGTCTTACATTACATTACTACATGAGCTAGTTAATCTAATACAGTAGTAGCAGATTTAGTGGAATGTATTACAGTATTTTTGTCTTTAACCCTTGTCTAGCGGGCCCTCTGTGGCCGTTTTGGGCCTTTTCAGGCCATTCTGACTGCTATATCAACCATCAGTATGAAAGGAACTGTATTGCGCCAAAAACTAGGCGGAAATCGCTACACAATGACGCCACATACAGCTACGTAGCACTCGTGGAGCACTGACAGTGTTACCTCGAAGATGGAAGTTTAGCTGATTTTGCTACATTGCTCACTTTTAGCGAACTATTGGTTACACTGTCATCCTCCTGGTGGAACTGGAGTTAGTGTGGGCCGGGAGGCCACAGATGTCGGACGTATGGATCATTACTATCCCACCCATTTTCACTCTATTTTCACCCTTTTTTCACCCGTTTTTTGCCAGTTTCTTTAACTCGACTTATGTTGCTCGCCGCTAGTTAAGGGTTAATACACAAATTAGGAACTAACACACAAGCATCATCACTAGCAATTTATTTAGAAAATATAAATATATAAGGATGCTGCATTTTTCTTAAATGAGTATTAATTTCTCTAGAAACAGAAAAAATTAGAATAATTTGAAGCATAACTCATAAATACATGTATTAATGTTTTTACCCTCACCTGGGATTGAACCACGGACAGTCAGGACGAGAGTCCATATTTTTAACTGACTTCACATGGGAAGTCTGGGGCTGGGGAAATGTGCAAGCCCCTAATGATCCTGGGTCTCGGGGTCTTCTCCTGGGCGACCTAGATGTGTGTGAATTTATATTTTGTTTTTTATGTTGTGTTATGTTGTCCCTGTTCGGGCTCTGTTTCGAGTCGGCACCCCCAGCTATGGGGTATGTGCCTGTGTATATACTGTACATACACATACCACATGGTTTGATTCCGGGTTGGAAATACATTTATTCATGTAACTCATGTGTTTTTGTGAGATAAACTTCATATTCATGTAACCCTCGTGCTTGCCTGGTAGAGAATTAAATTAAATTAATCACAACCCGAGTTACATGGGAATACCGGTAGTAGTAAAAATCCCTTGTACTGTATGTGTACTCTGGAAAATGGGTCTTATGACTATTTCTTTCAAGTACAGTAGGATTTCCCCATCTTCTAAATACCTGTATATATAGCTATCTATCTATCTATCTATTTATTTACTCAGGCCCAATATATATATATAGGAAATGGTTAACTATTCTTTATCACGCCGTGGTGGGGTGGGTTAAAGCGTGGACTCTCGTCCTGACTGTCAGTGGTTCAATCCCGGGTGAGGGTAAAAACATTCCATACAATTATTACAAATAGGTAATCCTGACGTATGCCTCAGAAACATGGGCCGTTAAAGTAGAGGATGTTAACAGAATGGAGCGTAATGAGATGAGAATGGTGAGATGGATGTGTGGGGCCAGGCTACAGGATAGAATAACAAATGTTGAGCTGAGGAGACGTTTAGGTATAAAGAGTATTAGCGAGGTGATGCGTACAAGTAGACTGGGATGGTATGGACATGTGGAGAGAATGGATGAAAAAAATTGGGTGAAAAAATGCAGGTCTGTGATTGTGGAGGGAGCTGCACCAAGGGGTGGACCGAGGAAGACCTGGGATCGGACTATACGCGCCGATCTCAAATCCAAGAACTTGACAAGTGAAGCAGCCCTTAACAGGGTTGCCTGGAATGCCGCCATTAGGACAAGAGACTGAAACTGCACTTATGTGTGGAACATTCGGTCTTAAAATGTTAGGTATGTATGTAATCAGCCTACAAACCAGTGAAGTCAGAAGGTTCAATCCAGGGTGTAAAACTATAGTTATTTTTTTCCACCCGAGGGTAAATTGCTATGTAACTAGCTTGGTTACTCAGCTATTACTAGATTTTGTAGCGAAATAAGCTGTTAATTATGAAAACTTGGCATGAATATGACACAGGGACTTGGTAGTTTCATACTTTTCCATTAAGTATCGAGAAATTACAGTAGTTTACTATCAGCTGAAATAAAACCTATAGAGATCTATTTCCTTCTTCTTAGCCATCATTACTAAATATACAGTTGTTGTTCCCCAAGCTGCCTGGCCGAACAGCCCCAAGGCCATAACCGAGTGCCCCCACAGAACCCTCCCCGCCGACCACAATAAAGCCTGGGTGACCGAAGCCACTCCATGGCGCGGGGAGCTAAGGAGGGTGCGGAAACGCCCGGGAAACCAAAGCCCCATCCAAAATATAATATCCTAAATATACAGTAGTTACAATATGCTTCAGTTGAAAGTTCAGTTGAAATTATATTGTAAAACTTGCAAAATAAACAAATCAAAACATATACGAACACAGTAAGAAGACAAAATAACTACAGTGAACCCTCAAAGTACGCGCAATTTATTTACGCGTAATCAAAGCTACGCTTGAACCACAATTGAGGCAACAAATAAAAAAGTACGCTCAATTATTCAAATGTACGCGCCGAGCGAACGAGCGCGAGTCGATTCGTATATGTTGGAGAGTTTCGGGCGGCCATATTGGCGTGACGCCGGGCCCTCCTACGTCGTCACCGTTGACTGTGGAGAGAGACAATCTCCCGTACCAAACTATTATGTATCTATAAAGCTCAACAGGATATTATGAATCTATTAAAAGACTGTTCTTCGTTTTTCATTGCATGTATCATTTATTGAGCAAACACAATCGGAAATAGAAAATCTGTTTCTGTTCAGGGGTTGGAGGCGAGATTGTTTACACTTCTCGAAAGTCGCTTCAAAGCATACTGCTCTCCCTTGGCTAAATTGTGTGAAGCCAATTCCTTAATATGTATATGAGCTATTGAACTATCTCACTTGACTTGTAGGCTATATGAAACTATATACAGGGTGTATTACTTTTCAACTCAAAATTTTACCAGTAGGCCTATTATTTCGGTCGATCCGTTTCGGAACTTTCGGGTGCACCGCTATCAATCGATGGCGCAGATCCATAACATCGGCGTTGCTCAACCACTACCAATGTGAGTTAATTTATGTTTGTGTCTTATTTTTATACATTAAATGTATATTGCGTGGTAGATTAGGTTATAAAAGTGCATTTGTACAGTACTGTAATACTGTATGTTATATATTTGTGGTTTTTAGGTGATGAAAGGTAGAAATAATACAACTTTCGGTCGGACCCAGACCAATACCTATTTTCCCCATTTATATTTATCTCCCATGTACTCGCAAACGAACGTACGCACTGACAGCACAGTACGCATCCCTCGCGTAATTTGAGGGTTCACTGTAATCAAAATTGCTATGTGGAAACGACGCTGAAGTAAAATAATAATTTATAAATAAAAGAACACAATCCACCACATAGGGTGTACATTACTACATGTGTAAGTTAATCTGGTTCCCAAGCAAACTAATCGCACACATAACGCACTGTCGTCACGTCACGTCGGGAAGTATTAATGCCTTTCCATCGGCACTTCCCTAGGCAGTTTTATATTGTTATATTTATTGTGTCTTTGTGTCGTGCTCTTTTTTCATAACTTTATTTAATTGATTTTTTTTTTTGTATTTGGTCTCTTTTTGTTTCTTGGTTTAAGTTTGTCTTTATTCGTCTGTCTTCTTAGTTAATCTCTTTCCTCTTTCTGTCTCTTGTCCTCCACATCTTATATATATTTTCTTTTACTCTGTCAGTATTTTTATCTTTGAATACATACATACATACTTATATTCAATTTAAAGACAGAGTGCTTCACATGAAGTGACATTCCAGTCTCATGTCCTAATGAGCTGCCTCACTTGTCAGGTATTTTAATTCAAGATCATACTGTAAGGCCTGATCCCACGTCTTTCTAGGTCTACCCCTTGGTGCAGCTCCCTCCACATTTAACGACTTGCATCAAACTTAATTCATCCATCTTCTCCACATGCCCAAACCATCCAAGGCTACTATAGTCTATTCGCTGTAAGTAGGCGAGAAATCATGCCCTATATCCTCTGTAATAAATTTTTTATTAATTTCACCACAACACAAAACACCTCCAATGAAATTAACCCTTATATGCATTTATGATGCAGAGGTTGCCAGATTAGCAATAAGAAATAAGAGTTCTCTCACTCTTATAATTACCTCTCCAAAATTAGTTTTCTGCCCACAGCTAACTCAAGACAACTGCAGAGGTTGAAGTAACTAAACTAAAGGTTTCTAAATACCCCTGATGGTAACACAGGCTTTAAAGTATCTCCAATAGGCTCAACATCGCATAATATGTCGGAAAGGGTTAATGAAAGCAAATGTGATCCACCAGGATTTGAACCCGGGTTATCACACACAGATTTTTAGACACATTAACCATTACACCACTCAAAAAGGGCTAGAGCAAATTGGCTGTAAATTTCCACATCTATTCCTTGACGGACTCTTCCCAAATGGTAGAAATATTAGCTCGATTACTCTAGTCTTTTTTGAGTTACAGAGGTTAGAGGTCACGATTTCTTGCCTACTTACAGCGAATAGACAATACTACACATCTCATCACTTATACTCTTGATACCTACTGTATAGTCGGTTTCTTTTCAACTGACAAAAATAGAAAAGTTCCCTTCAACATTACTAAGTTATTTTGAAGATTTTGTAGTGAAATATGGGGCTAATTATATAAACTTTAATGCAGACATAGTACAGTAAAAGTCCTTTAATCCGAACACGGATAGTCCAAAAACCCCAATGGTCCGAATTTGTAAAGGCGGCTGACAGAGCCATTTTCCATCTACCAGTGCTCTGATCGGTGGTCACATTCGCTAATTCCACTCGATTTTCGGACCTCATAGTGCTCGTAACTCCCTAGTGATGACTACTCAACACTTCTAAGCATTACTGGTAAGTAATAAAACAACCTATCCAATTAAGTCCATTGGTACTATGAAATGCCATTTATTTGACAAGAAAACAATGCCGCCGATCTTTAGTTGAATAATAACAATACGTGTTGTCTGCAAGTGTGGCTACAAGTTGTTGTTCTTGTTCTTGTTGCTAGGCTGTCCAACAATCTACCGCCTTCAATTAAGTTACAGTTTAATGGAGTTTGCTTTGGCTTTTACTATTATAAATAGTATTAGGTAAAATTAAATCAAATTCCATAGAGCATAATTATAGTAACACTTATTGCATACCGTATATCAGTGGCGGTCGATATAGCCACACAAGAAGAACACACACACACACACAAACTCACTCGACAATAACACACACTTGTTTCGGTAATGATACTGGTACACTGATTTTTCATTTGAACTTATAACTCATTTGATATAAGTTTATTATGAAATATTGTAAAGAATTAAGGTAAGTATATAAGAGATATATAGTACTAATGATTAAATTATCGTATTTTGACGATTTCGGTCACTCGGAAAATCAGCTGATGAATCTCGGCGCTCCAAATTCACTTGCATTGGAAGTACTGTATATTCGTCGTATAAGACCACCCATGGTTTTGGAGGGTTTATTTAAGGCTTAGAAATGTGTCTTATACGCCGGTATATACCATATCATGTCTTTATTTATTAATCATGTGCGTATTTATAGTGTTTTCAGGGGGTTCCTCCCAACAGTCCGAATAATCCACTAATCCGAAGCACTGTCGGTCCGCTGCCATTCGGATTAAAGGACTTTTACTGTAGTTACATATTTTTCTATTAAGTATCGAGAAATTAGCTGCTAAGGGATTCAATTTTTCGTCAGCTGAAAAGAAAGAGTATTAGTAGTTACATATTTTTCTATTAACCCTTCCTACCCGGGCTGCCTTACATAAGGACAGAGGTCGTTCAGACCAAGCTTAATAGACTTTCAAGCTTACAGCCTGTTATAAGGACACCCGGGTACCGGCCCATCTGCCGCGGTGTCCTTATAAAAGGACACCCGGGCTGGAAGGGTTAAGTATCGAGAAATTAGCTGCTAAGGTGATTCAATTTTTCGTCAGCTGAAAAGAAACCGAATAAGCGTTTCCTCAGCTCTTCACTAGATATCCTATCTTGCAGTTTGGTCCTACTTTCTATACATCCATCTCACCATTCTCATCTCGTTATGTTCCATCCCTGAAATTAATTATAATGGAAAACTTGCAAAATAAACAAACCAAAACTGGGACGACACAAGATAAATGCAAAAGAACTAATCAAAATCGCTATGTGGAAATAAAATTTTGAAATAAAAGAACACAATTCACCACATAAGGTGTACATCACTACATGAGCAAGTCAATCCCAAGCAAACTGATTGCACACATAACAATGCACCATCGTCACGTTCAAGGAATTAGTCAATATGGGAAGCCAAACCAATACAACATCAAGTAAATTTTCCTATTTCTTTCTCATATTCATTCCATTCTTAAAACCAAATTGTCCCAGTTTGACACACTGGTTCAAGCATATAGATTTTACCCCTTAACACTATCAGGTCTGACATCGTGTGGGTTTGGCATCCTCTACCCAACCTTAGCCATTTCTGTCTGTCTCTTTTACTGTCCTACTTTTCCTTCTCAGGTGGGAGGCTAGGAATCCTCCTCCCCTTGTAAAATTCATCTACTGTACTAAGCGAGACAGACGAGGGAAAGTGAGAGTGGTCCCAAACCCCATGAATTGGAACTTTAGATGTTGCTTCTGTTCGGGCTCTGTCTCGAGTCCGCCACTCCCAGCTTCTAGTGGTTTTTCTTTCATGTTTTGAAAAATCTTTAAAACGCTACTTCATCAGAGTGATTTTGATAAGTTCATTTGTCTTTATATTGTGCGGTTTCTGGTTTTCTGTTAAATATCGATATTTACGGCTCCAACTTCCTCATAGCCTGAAACTCGCAAGTGGTCGATTGGATCTTCTTCGATATCTTACACATACTGTACAAATAGTTAAAATAGCATTATGGAGACGCTAAGGACTCAGCTGTTCTCGGACTTTTTGAATCGCTTCCTCTGTCTGCTTTCCAAATCTTCATCACCATTTATCACTTCCATATTGTCATCATCATCACTATTGCTCTCCTTCTCTCTTTCATCGTCAATTCCCCATTCTTCCACTCCTATTATTATTTCTTGTTCCACCTCCTCCTCTTCGATATTTTGTTCCTCCTCCTCCTCTTCCTCTTCTTCGATATTTTGTTCTTCCTCCTCCCCCTCCTCCTCTTCTGCTTCTTTATTTTGTTCTTCCTCTTCCTCCTCTTCTTGTTCCTCCACCTTTTCATCCTGCTCATCACTCTCTTCCTCTCCCTCCTGTTCTTCTTCCTCTTCTTCTTCGTCCAACTCCTGAACAGCGAAGGGAGAGCCAATGGAGGAGGCTATGAGGGAATCACTGCTGTCGTCACTGTCATGTAGGTTAACCGGTGGATACAAAGCCATGGCGCTGGGTGGGGGAGCTCGGAGCAGGGACTGGGTGCGGATCTGTGGAGGAAAATATGGCCTTAATATGCTGATCATCATAATTAAATACTGTAATAATAATACATACATTTACATATAGACACGTTTAAAGACCGTTTCATCCACAGAGAGTGTGGTTACATTCCAATAATAATAATTGATCATTTATTTGTTAAAAGCGCTAGTTCTTCAAAAGGAATTCCCTTGCACTTGGAATGTGCTACACAGCAATTAACAGAATAGTGGCAATGTTCATAAAAGAGTATTATAGCTGCAACTGTGGAAGGTGGCAGCAGCTAAAGCCTGTAATCATTTGTACATATTGTTTATTAGACTAAATTATCAACTCCTTGACAGCCTTGATACAATCCCAGCTACAAATGCAATCGTCACATGGTCAATTTCCAAGGGAGAACACCATCTTCCAAGTTAACCCGGCGAGGAACACAATCTACTCAAAATCCACTAGGAAGAATCAGTACTATATTTCAAAAGGCAATCTGTGGCAACTGTCCACTGAAATCCCTGAAACATGAGGGCACCCACCTTCGCCCGCTCTTGAGCAGGGAGTTGATGGTGGTAAAAAACGTATCTAGATACACGCACACATAATTTTTAACATCGTTGTTAACACCAATAACACCCCAATTGAAATTAATGAAAGTATGTTATTCTTCTCCCAGGATTAAAACCTAGGACATCACACACAGTACAGAACTTGTAAACACGCTCTAACCATTATATCATCAAGGCAGATATATAAGTACAGCACATGACCACGATGCAGACATGCATGTATGTGTGAGCCCTGGTCAGCCAAAGGTGGTAGTGGAAACAGAAAGGGTAATCCTTAACTCTAACACAATAGTATGTAGGAGTTCCTGGCTCCAAAACCGCAATACTTCAAATTCAAATATTTTATTGCTATATTAATACATAAAGGTACGTGTACATAATTATATATGTGATGATACATAATAACATAGCAATGAGGACTTGATACCTTATGGTATATGTGTCCTATAATATTGCACATTATATAAATTAGTTTCTCAATGGAAGAGAGTGTAAGTGCATGGTGCTAGTGACTGTACAGAAAAAACAACAAAACTTGAAGAAGCTATCTGCGAAAAGTTGTCAATAAAGCTGCTACCAACGAAGAACCTGGGCTATGAGCAGAGGTTGACACTGGGACTCCCGACACTAGCATATAGGAGAAAGAGAGGGGATATGATAGAGACTTTTAAGATAGTGTCAGGAATGTATGATGAGGATGTGTGTGAAGGTATCTTCTTGATAAGGGAGGGAACAAGAACGAGAGGACACTCTAAGAAAATTTACAAGGAAAGAACTAGGCTTGAAAAGACAAAGAACTCTTTTTGTGATAGAGTGGTAAATGAGTGGAACGCACTGCCCCAGTATGTGGTCGATTCCAAATCAGTAAAGAAGTTTGAAAATAATCTTGATAAAGCATGGGGAAGACATGAGTTGAAGTTTGATTACAAAGCGAAAATACAGAATAGTAAAAAAAGTTGCGTCTGCTGCCGCCACCGCCAACACTGTGAACATCCGCAGTAGTGCAAGTGCTGGATACACAGGCCTAGTTTGCTTATTTTCCAGAGGATCTACTTTAAGATACTGTAAGAATAAATTGCTCCTCCTCAGATGGTGTTTTTTATCCATTCTGTCTACTTTTCAAGTACCGCTTAACATTTTATCCACCACATTACCACACCCAGGGACCAATATGATACTGTTGGTATAGGTAGCGCTAGCTAACTTAACAAAATCTTGACCCTTAACTTCTTTTAACTCAAAATGCATGAAAGCAATAGGGATGACGTTTCTATCATTTGGGAAGAGTCCACCAGGAAATAGGTGTGGATATTTACAGCCAGTTCACTCTAGGCCCTTTTGAGGTACAGAGAGGTCAGGGATCAAGATTATTGTTAAGTTCGTTGGCGCTTCCTATAGTAGTACAGTACACTGCTCCGAACTTCAGTCACTAGGTATGCTCAATGTCGCTGACAGGGCCAAACAAATCAGGCTCACTAATGCCTTCAAAATGTTCTATGACAGAGTTCCAGAGTATTTAAAGAATGATTTTGTTAAAGCAAATGAGAGGAGTGGACATAATACAAGAAACAGGATGTTTAATTTTAAGGTCCCGAGAATCCAAGGACAGGGTAAGCAAACATTCTTCTTCACCGCCATCAAAGACTGGAACGACCTACCCCAGTCAGTCCGTGAAAAGAGAACACTGTATTCCTTCAGACGTAGCCTGAAGGAACACCTGAACTGGACAGCTGCGAGAAGGGAGCACCAAGCTTATGTCTACTACTAAATGCGACATAAGAGATAGACAAACCAAACTGAAATGATTACTGATTACGGATTACTGATATTTACTATAGGATGTAAGGTATCTTAAAATAACCCCCTAGAACTACTTTCTCTAAAATATCTATTTCTTTATCCTCCCCATTTTCCCCAGCTAACCTAATCCCACAAGGACCCCAATGGAAATACGCCTAACGGCCTTATTGGGCTATCCTTAGTTGGAATTATGCAAGGCTGGTACATGTCATATTTGTAACATACTATGTGGTACCAACTCTGTAAATTGCTAACTGAATAAATATTATTATTATTATTATTATTATTAACTACAGATCAGTATAACTGGTCTATGACCTCATACACTATCTAATAAAGATACATTCCCTGACCAACACATTGGTCACAGAATGTGGATTATGGGTGTCTTCACTTACCATAGAGGGAGTACTTCAGTGAGTTGCTAAATGAAAGGAATGAAGAGCCAGCAAACATAGCTGGATATGGTATGGGAGGGAGAAGAAGAGAAGTAGTGGAGGAGGTGGGGATCAGGAGGTCAGAAGTGTGGGAAGCCATGAAAAGAGTGAAGTTGGGGAAAGCACCAGGAACAGATGGAGTGTGTGGGGAAATGTTGAGGTATGGTGGTGAGATAGTGATAGAATGGGTATGGAAAATGTGCAAACTAGCATGGGAGAAGGGGAGTGCACCCGATGACTGGAAGACTGGCATAATAGTCCCCCTATATAAGGGCAAAGGGGAAAGAGGAGTGTGTGGTAACCACCGAGGAATATGTCTTCTAAGCGTAGTAGGGAAGGTATCCTCCGCCGACCTCCGAGCTGTCAACACCTCGCAGCTGCTCCCCGATAATGAGTTACCTTGTGTGAAGTTGATAGGAGTGTCTAAGTGTTGTCCCGGAAATTTATATGTGCATTTCAATAAGTAATTAGGTGTTTTATGAGCAATTCAGATTTAATTGGATATTCCAAGTAATTGAAAATATGGATTAAGTAAAACAGTTCCTGGAGTGAGATGGGATAGTGGGGCGATTGTTGTTTTTAGGCTGGCAGACGACCACCTCGCGATGGCGGGAAGGCGTGAAAGCCTAGCTGGGGATGAGGAGGATTATGAATTTGAAGGCTTTATCACCGAGGACAAGGATGATCAGTTGGCAAGTATGAAAAACAATTAATGGGTCTTGTGAGATGGAGGGGAGTGATGGAAAATTGGAGGAAGGAGTTAGGGGCTAAAGTAGAAGTTTTGTCCGATATGTGTGGGGTTACTAGCGGGGTGGATAGGCCTAGGCCAGTAAGTGACAGCCTAGAGGCAGTGATGGCCAGAGTAGACGAGTTAGCGTCGGAAAATGTGGCACTCAAGGCTCAGCTTAAGGAATATGAGGGCCACCTGAGTGAGGAAGTAAAAGGAATTAGTGAGGTAAAAAATGAGTGGACAAGGGTAGAGAGTGCCACGATGGTAGCCCTTGAAGAAATTGTGAAGGAGCAGAAGGAAGAGAGAGAAAAGGAAAAGAAAGAGTTTGAAAAAAATGTAGTGCAAGTTTTAAAGAAGAAAGAGAAGGTAGTGAGAGAGACAATAGATAGAGGTAAGTGTGTAGTAATCTTTGGAGATGTGGAAGAGCACCTGGCAGATATGAAGGTAAGAAAGGAAAGGGATGTTGTGAAAGTCAAGGGGATACTGGAGTACTTAGACGAGGGTTATGGATGGGTAAAAGAACTGGAGGAGGTGAGAAGGTTAGGAATATATAAGAAGGGCGAGATGAGACCACTAAGAGTGGAAACTAAAGTTTAGATCAACAGCAGAAGCAGTAGCCAATGTGAGCTGGAAATTAAATTCGACAGAGCTGAATCATATAAGGGTAAAAAAGGACCTAAGTGTAGAAGAACGAGAACAGTTAAGGAAACTCCAAGCTAAGGCTGATGAAGAGAATGGAAAGTTGTCTGAAGAGCAAAAGAAGAAATTTTTTTGGAGAATAAGGGAAGGGCAAGTAAGGAAGTGGTACATCAGGAGCCACCAAGAACCGAAAGTAAGAGGAGTGATAGGGAAAGAGACAGAGAGACAAGTACGAAGTCAAAGCAAGGAGACGGAGCGAGAGATAATGCAGGGAGCAGGGGACCGGAGAGAGAGCCAGGATGTGGTGGAGAGGGTGGAACAGAGGGAGAGAGAGGGGGGAGGAGAATAGAATTAGTGGGGGAGGTGGAACTGGGTCAGGGAAGGATGGAGGAGGAGGAGGTGAACCTGGTAGGAGGCAGAGAGGGAAGAGAAACAAGGAGGTGGATTCAAATATACTGTGCTACTACACTAATATAGATGGAATAAACAGTAAAAAGGTAGAGTTAGATAATATATTAAGAAAAGATCAACCACAGATAGTCTGTTTGACAGAGACAAAGCTGAACCAGGACTTTGACAGCAACATAGTGTTTAGTGAAGGATATAATATATGGAGAAATGATAGAAAGGGTAAAAGGGGAGGTGGAGTGGCAGTATTAGTTAAGAACCCTATGACAGCAAAGCACGTGGAGTTAAATAATGACAAGGCAGAAATAATGGCAGTTGAACTCAATGATATAGAAGGAAAAAAGCTAGACATAGCAGTAGCTTACATGCCACCAAAGACCAGAGCATGGAGGGAGTTGGAGTTTGAGGAGATGGTAGAGGATATGATTCAGTCGTTGAGAAGATTGCTTTTAAGGAAGAATCGATTGATCTTGGTAGGAGATTTCAACTGTAGTGAGGTTGATTGGGAATCGGGAGATGCAGGGCCAAATCAGAGATCTTGGGGAAGTCGGCTAGTGGAGTTGGTTACGGAAAATGTACTTACACAACATGTGAAGGAAAATACAAGAATGAGGGGTAATAACGAACCTTCTAAACTCGATCTGATTTTTACAAAAGATCCTCACGAAATTAGTGATATAAACTATCTATGTCCTGTAGGTAAAAGTGATCACCTATTACTAAAATGGAAGTTGACCTCGAGTAATGCCAATAGATTAGACAATAGCTACATAAATGACAGATTAAATTATAGTAAAGCTGATTATGTATCCTTGAAAAGATATTTAGAGGGAGTAGATTGGGATCTTATTTTGAAGAAACGGGACGTACAAGGTAAATATAGTAGATTCCTCGAAATTTATAGAGTAGGAACCAATATGTTTGTCCCAAGATATAAAACTGGAAATTTTACTAAGCAGAAAGATTGGTTTAATTTGAAATGCAAAAGAGCTTTGGGTAGGCGTGATGCAGCTTGGGCTAGATTAAGAAGAAGGAACACTGAGAGTAATCGGAATAAATATAAACAGGAGAGGAATAGATATGTTAACATAATTAGGCAAGTTAAAATGAACTATGAGAAGAACATAGTAAATAAATGTGAAAGTGACCCTAGATTATTTTATAAATATATAAACAGTAAGTTGAAGGTAAAGAAACAAATTACTAAATTAAGAGTTGATGCTAGGACGTATGAAAATGTATCGGACATGTGTGAGGTAATGAATAACAAATTGGGGTCAGTTTTACTAGAGAGGAAGGTTTTGACGAACCACAGGCGGGAGTACTGGAGAGTGGTCTTAGTAAGATTGAAATAACTAGAGATGAGCTGTTATCTGCGATGAGAGGACTTGAAGTAAGGAAAGCTATGGGACCGGATGAAGTGTCTGCCTGGGTTTTAAAGGAGTGTGCAGAGCAATTAGTGGAGCCAGTGGGGGACATAATTCAAGCTTCCTTAGATAAAGGACAGGTTCCTGTTGAATGGAAAAGAGCTAATATCATTCCGATATACAAGAATGGAAACCCTGAGGACCCTCTAAACTATAGACCAGTTTCACTTACTAGTATTGTATGCAAGATTTGTGAAAAGCTAATTAGGAAGAGATGGATGAAAATGTTGGAGAGAAAGAAAATAATAACCCCAAAGCAATTTGGATTCAGAGAAGGGACATCTTGTGTTACCAGTTTGCTATGTTATTACAGTAGGGTGATAGATGTACTCCAAGAAAGAGGCGGATGGGTGGACTGCGTCTACTTAGACCTTTCCAAAGCATTCGATAAGGTACCACATAAGAGATTGTTATCTAAGCTTGAGACGCTAGGATGTGTCAGGGGGAGTTTGCTGAAATGGATGGAGAGCTATTTAACAGATAGGGAAATGAGGACCAACATTAGAGGAACTTACTCATCGTGGCGGAAAGTTGAGAGTGGTGTGCCGCAGGGATCTGTGTTGGCACCTCTCATGTTCCTTATGTACGTGAATGACCTGCCGATAGGCATAAACTCTTACATGTCAATGTTTGCAGATGACGTAAAAATTATGAGACAAATAACAAATAAAAGTAGTTGTGAGGAGCTGCAAGGGGATTTAGATAAAATATACGAATGGAGCACCAAGTGGAAAATGAAATTTAATATAAGTAAATGTCATGTGTTAAATATGGGAAGAAGTGTGAATAGACCAAATTGGGAGTACAGGATGGGAGATAATAAAATTAGCAAGGCCGAAAAAGAAAAAGATTTAGGGTTGATTATACAAGATACTTTGTCGCCGGAGAAACATATTAACAAGCTCTTTAGCGGAATGTATGCAATGGCCGGGAATATGAAAGTTGCTCTGAACTATTTGGATGAGACCATGGTAGCGAAAAGAGTATGATTAGACCAAGATTGGAGTATGCAGCAGTGGTGTGGTCCCCGCATCTAAAGAAGCATATTCACAAGTTAGAAAGAATCCAGAGAGCAGTCACTAGATTGGTTCCAAGTCTCAGAGAACTGCCATATGAAGGGAGGCTAGACAAATTAAATCTACCGAGTCTAAAAGAGAGGAGAGAGAGGGGAGACATGATAATGATGTACAAATGTACCCGGGGGCTGGAGAGGCTGGATAGGGAGGATATATTAATTATGGATACAGGAATAACTAGAGGCCACAGCTACAAAGTAAAAAGACCTACCTGCAAGAACGATATCAGGAAGTTTAGCTTCCCCTATAGATGTATTGACAAATGGAATGGGTTGGAGGAGGAGGTGGTGGGGGCAAGGAACATCCATATTTTCAAGAAAAAATTGGATAAAAAGTAGACTGAGAGACGGGACAACACGAGCTTAGCTCAACTCCTGTAAACTACAATTAGGTAAATACAATTAGGTAAATACAGTAGGGTAGTGATTGAGAGAGTGAGAGTGAGAACGGAGAAATGGATAGGCGACGAGCAGGGAGGTTTTAGGAAGGAAAGTGGATGTGTAGATCAGATTTTTACCCTGAATTGTGTTGTGGAGAAGTATCTGGAGAAGAAACAAAGGTGTATGTTGCCTTTATGGACTTGGAGAAGGCCTATGACAGAGTGGATAGAGAAGGTTTGTGGAAAGTACTTAGAATATACGGAGTAGAGGGCAAGTTGCTGAAAGCAGTGAAGAGCATGTATGAGGGTGCAAAGGCGGCAGTACGTGTGGAGAGTGAGCAGAGCGAGTTCTTTGACCTGAATGTTGGTTTGAAACAGGGGTGTGTGATGTCCCCGTGGTTGTTTACTGTATATATGGATGGAGTTATGAAAGAAATACTATCAAGAGCAGTGGATGTTGGTGTATCGCTGAAAAGGGAGGGAATTGAGTGGAAGCTACCTATACTGCTGTTTGCGGATGATACAGTTCTGATGAGTGATAATGAATGGGAGTTGCAGGGTCTGGTAAATGAGTTTGGAACAGTGTGCGAAAAACGGAATTTGAAGGTAAATACGGGGAAGAGCAAGGTTATGGTCTTCGAAAGGGGAGAAGTCACAGAGTGTGAGGTGAAGCTGAACGGTCAGGCTATGGAGATCGTCAACTCTTTTAAGTATCTGGGCAGTGTGTTGAGTAAAGATGGGACTATGGATGAAGAGGTGCGGGAGAGGGTACAACAGGGGAAGAGGGTTGTAGGAACGCTAAAAGCAGTAACAAGAAATAGGGTGGTCAGTATGGAAGTGAAGAAGTCCTTGCATGACAGTGTGGTAATCCCGACACTGACTTACGGAAGCGAAGCATGGACGTTGGTTGAGAGACTCAGACCAAGAGTGAGAGCAGTGGAAATGAATTACTTAAGGAGTGCGTGCGGAGTTACATGGAGGGATAGACAGACTAATGAGGAAGTAAGAAGGAGGTGTGGTGTGGAGGTAGATGTGCTGGAAAGTGTGAAAAGGAACAACTTGAGATGGTTCGGCCATATGGAACGTATGGAAAGCGAGAGAATGACTAAGAGGGTGTACGAGAGCGAGGTGGAGGGACAGAGGGGGAGAGGTAGACCGAATATGAGGTGGAAGGATGGAGTGAGGAACTACATGAACGAAGGCGGTGCTGGTTGGGGGGAGGGGCGTCGACTGACTGGGGACAGAGGTGCATGGGGGCGGTTCGTTCGTGGCCACCCCTTCGGGGATCACGGCGTCAGGCAATAGATAGATAGACTTACCATACAATTTAATTTTCAAAACTGAGTACGGTTTCAATCACATGTCCTAATGGCGGCATTCCATGGTGATCTCACTTTAATTATAATGCCACATAATATACATTTTTTTCCTTTTACAACATCAGTTACAATTACCATATATCTTCCTTGATGCAGTTTTTACCACCATGCATTCCTTGCTCAATAGCTGGACTAGGGGGACAGACCCCTCATCTGGATGGCCCTGTCACCAGTGTTTAGCTATTTTCTTTATCCCGGCGAAGGGTAGAGATAGAAAGACATGGGGTCAGACCTTACGTAGTCATGATGCAGTTTTTAACACCATGCACTCCCTTGATTGACATGGCTAGGGTTGTGCCCTTGTTACAGGGACTTAACTGAACATTTGCCACAAATCGCTAAACCAAGTTACCCAAACTCTTACCGTCTAACAATGGTATGGCGTGGGATCAAACTGCAGACCCTTCAATCAGCAGTCAGACACGCTACCGACCATGCCCTTCCTGACATCAATCTGTGAACCAAGACCATGGCACAGCCTGTGGCAGTAACTTTGAATTATAAAACCTGATATGTGAGGCAGCTCTTAAAGGGGGAACCAATGCTACAAAGGAGAGAAGAATGATGGATGTGATGGAGATGAGCTGCTTGAGGAGTATGTGTGGAGTGACTCGTAGAGACAGATTGAGGAATGAAGAGATACGTAGGAGAGTGGGGCAGCAGGAACATTTGTCGGCCAGAGTGGACAGAAGAGTGCTGTGTTGGTATGGACATGTTGAGCGAATGGAAGATGAAAGGCTTAAAAAGAGAATATGTAAGTCAGATACAATGGGAGGTAGAGGGGTAGGAAGACCTCCATTGAGATGGAGAAACTATGTAGTACAAGCGTTGGAAGATAGAGGAATGACTATAGATCAGGCAAGAGAAGTGGTAATAAATAGGAATGAATGGATTATGTTAGTGAATAGATGAGTGGCTCCGCTGCATGTCTACCTGATGAGACCGGAACTTCTCCGGGAGGTCTGGGGCCGAGGGAGTGCTGGAGTGCCTTCAGTGATCCCTGCTCTCTGGGTCTTTTCCTGGGCGACCTAGATGTGTGTGAATTCGTATTTTGTGTTGTGTTGGCCCTGTTCGAGCTCTTGTCTCGAGTCGGCCACCCCCAGCTACGGGGTATGTGCCTGAGTACATACATACTGGTACTGCTACAAGGGTTTCCACACTTCTGATAATAATTACAAGTAAAGACTAACAAAATTGCATTACCTGTCTGAAGTGTATAATATCAGCAATGGTATATGGAAGCTGCAGTTTTTTAGTAAGGGTCGTGAGTGCAGTGGTAAGATGAGTCCAACCTTGAGTCTCTCCTACTCTGCGTCTAACACACAACACACTCAGCTGCTGTAGAGTCTTCGGGACACCTGTGGATAATATAACAAATTAAAAACAAGGCTAAGCGGACTATAAATCCGTGCGGCCGTGTTAACTCCGAGGGGCGTGGTGCGGCACACAGGTAAAAAAAAAGAAAAAGAAAAAAGGGCTCCGTTACGGTCTAGAGAATAGATCAGAGTACTGTATATACATGTGAAAGATCATTAACCCCTCCAACCCAGCTGTCCTCTTACATTCCATACCCCCAGAATCGGCCCATATTGGGCCTTACGGCCTTATAACCTTAATAGCTTAGCAATGGTAATACTGTAGGTAGAAAGATCAGCTTAATGGGAAAATGTAGTACTTATTGTTGTCTTGATCCTGGCATTAACAGGACATAGCTATGTTGTCTGGTTGTTGTGTTGTCAGGTTGTGAAAATTTAGTGTAAAAGATTTCCACAGTGAAAGGAGTACAAGACGACAGCCGAGTTCGAAGGGTTAAATTTTTTGGTTCAGTAATAACCGAGAAAGCAATTTTGAATAAGCGTCGCCCCATCAACAACAAGAAAAACATGAGGTCCTCAGTTCGCACAGACCTAGCAAGAAGCAATGTTTTATGTAGAAGTACTGCAGTACTGTAGTACTGTAGGTGGTAAAACAGAGAGTATGTGAAGGAAGGAAAGTTTTCGGAGCAATGAGAAGTACTGTATGTGGAAGGTGAGAAATTTTGGAATGAAAGCTAAAAGTGCAATGTATCAAGGGATAGTTGTACCAACAGTGATGTATGGGGCTGAGACATGGGCTCTGAAGGCAAAGGAGAGAAGAAAGCTGGATGTGATGGAGATGAGCTGCTTGAGGAGTATGTGTAGAGTGACTCGTAAAGACAGATTGAGGAATGAAGAGATACGTAGGAGAGTGGGGCAGCAGGAACATTTGTCGGCCAGAGTGGACAGAAGGGTGCTGAGCTGGTATGGACATGTTGAACGAATGGAAAATTAAAGGCTTACAAAGAGAATATGTAAGTCAGATACAATGGGAGAAAGAGGGGTAGGAAGACCTACCTCCATTAAGATGGAGAAACTGTGTAGAACAAGCGTTGGAAGATAGAGGAAGGAATAATGACTATAGATCAGGCAAGAGAAGTGGTAATAAATAGGAACGAATGGAAAATGTTAGTGAATAGATGAGTGTGAATGCGGTCGTTTGGGGGACTAGAAAATAGTTCGTCAGGCGCCAGGCCCGGGGAGCCGGTAGAAATGAAAGGTACGCCTGGATGCATGGTGGGCGGGCTTGTGGTGGTACAGCTTCGCTGCATGTCTGCCTGCGGAAATCGGAGCCTCTCCGGGAGATCTGGGACCTGGGAATCTTATGCTGGGGACCACAAATGGTATTGACGGGGGAGTGTGGGACAGGAGGCATGGATTTCTGCGGCATATTGTTTGGGTTATCATCTAACTATTATTAGTGAACACAAGGAATGTATAAGGTTTTGCGTTCATTTGCTTTTATAGCTGTTGTGTGTATGTGGTGATGTATTTTATTCGGTAAATGGATACGTGTGTAACTATGAATGTTATTTGTGAGTGTATGAATTAATAAATATGTGAGTGAGTGCGTATGATTGTAAATGTGCAGTTATATTTATATAAGTTTAGTGTCTGTTTATGGTCTGATCTGCATGCAATTAAGTATGTACTATGTGTACATGTGTGTGATAGTTTGAATCTGTGAATGTGTGTGGGATGCGGAGATGTAGATGTGTGTGTATGTTTAGGTATTTTTGGATTTATGTAAGTATACTATTTACTTATACCGCAGATACTTCTGCTAGTTAAAATTATAATATTTTTCTTTATACTTGGGTTTGGGTGCATATCTCTTTTTTTTCTTCATTCGCCACTACTTCCAATTTTGTATTTAGTATAGTAGTATTTCAGGACATATATATACCAATAGGTATCAAGTCCTCTTTGTTATGTGATAACCTTTTAACATAACTTATTCTTGTATTATGTATATTTGTCATATAACAATAAAACTATTTGAATTTGAATTTGAAATGGGCCTGGGTCTCTGGGTATTTCTTCTGGACGACCTAGATGTGTGTGATTGTGTGATTTTATTTTATTTTTATTATTTTGTTGTTGTTGTGTTGTGTTGTGTTGTCCCTGTTCAGGCTCTGTCTCGAGTCCCCCCCCCCCCAAAAAAAAAAAATAAATAAATAAATAAAAAAGGGGGTATGTGCCAGAAGTATATACAGGGTACAGGTATATAGATATAAGAAGTATTTTACAGTATATATATATATATATAATATATATACTGTATATAACCGGTATATATATACGGCGGGTGCCCAACCCCGAAAGGAGTTGAAATAGGGGAGCTATCCCCCCGCCAAAGGCGGCTTTCTAGGGCCTTTCCTAGCTGATGCTGAGAGGATTGGGTTCTAGTCATGTGGTGATGGGCTGGTCTATCCGAGTGAGAACTGAGCGATCTCTGCCATACCCATAGCTTGCTCTGACTGTTCCTTTTACTTGTATGTCTTCTGGATCTCAAGTGGCGGCGTCTTTTCCGTGGATTGACCTCCCTACTGCCAACCTAGAAGTTGGCAGATTGGGAGCCAAAGCGTCACATTTTTCCCTTGCCCCTCAACTTTCCCTTCATAATTGCTGAGGGGCATAGGGCCTTGGGTGGGGCTTTGGTTTCCCGGGCATTTCCGCACCTTCCTCAGCTCCCTGCCTTGGAGTGGCTTCGGTCACCCGGGCTTTGTTAGTGCTAAGCAGGGAGGATTTTGTGGGGGCGCTCGTTTGTGGCCTTGGCCTTGCTCGAGACCTTGGGGCTGTTCGGCCAGACAGCCTGGGGAACAACAACAACAAAAACTGGTATATAATATAATTTAAATGTAAAACTTGCAAACTAAACAAACCAAAACTTTGACAAAGACAATATAAAGGAAAATACTATATAGTATAATATTGGGCATACAGAACACCCTCGATACCATGGTTTAGACTTTAGACGTGTGTACCTTATCAGAGTTCTCTAGGGTGCACAATCACTGCTGTGTAGGACTCTCTGAGAGCCTGGAATAAATTTTAGTTTTTTTATTTAATCAGGTGCAGCGAATCATTTTATATTTTGTTTTATTTTGTTGTTGCTGTTTGAGCTCGTCTCGAGTCGGCCACCTCCAGCTATGGGGTATGTGCCAGAGTATATATATAGTACATACATACATACATACACACAGTTTTTAACCCATGAAATGCTAAAACATGTGTAAAATAAAAGGCCAAGTTGAGGGAGAGAGGAGGGACGGGAGGTGGGGTATAAAGGAGGAAAGGAGTGGAGTTAGTAGGCCTATGTGGTATGGAAAGATCCCACTACTTTTATGTGTCACCCAAATTTCAGACATTTCTTGGTACTGGCATGGTTTTTGAAGGGCTATTTTTACACAGGTTTAAATACCATGGCTTCCGAGAGGACCTTCGCAGTCCATGGGTTAATGCTTGAGGGGACACTTGTTACAGGAAGCTTTGCCTTTTGTCTCCTTCATGCACATGGAGAAAAAAAAAAAAAATTACAAGGAAACAATTTATGAACATAACTATAAGTAGCGCCAGAGAACTTGACAATAATCTTGACCCCTTAACTTCTTATAACTTGAAATGAATGAAAGCAATCGGGATGATGTTTTTATCATTTGGGAAGAGTCCTCCAGGAAATAGGTGTGGATATTTACAGCCAGTTTGTTCTAGGCCCTTTTGATTTACAGAGAGGTCAGGGATCAAGATTCTTGTCAAGTTCGTTGGTGCTACCTATACACAAAAATTAACACAGTACAGTACTTACTAATCTGAGCATCAAGGTTTTGCCAAGCAGTCTTCATATTAGGGTCATCCACATTATTCTCTACATCGAACCAGTGTCGTGTATCGCAAGGCAGTTGTGGCACAAAGAGATCGACGGTGTGTAGCCAGGAGATGACACGCCAAGGGAACATGGCATACACCTCATAGAATCTGGTAAAAATTAAAAGTGTGTTCTTATATTTCAAAATTTTATTTTATTAAGCGTTGTTTCCACATAGCGATTTTGATTAGTTCTTTTGCATTGATCTTGTGTCATCCCAGTTTTGGTTTGTAAAATAACGAGGAAAATGAAAACAAAGGAAGGAGAGAATGAGAAGAAAACAGAAAAGAACCAGAAAAAGAAAACCAGAAAAGCAGAAGAAACTAAGACAGAAAGGAATGCCACGACCCCGCCCCAACCAACGATGTCAAGGTCAACCACCCGGAAGACAGGACAGAGAAACGGCCGACTCGCCAGTATGGACCAGGAAAACCCTGTCAAGCCAGGAAAGAAAATCTGCCTGGAAAGGACCACAACAGTCACCAGGAGAATCTTGTTTTCCCAACCATTTTGAAATGACATGTATATATCTATGTAATTAATATTAAGGAAACAATAAACATTAAGAAGAAAAACAATGAGTAAAGAGAGTGTAATTAATATTAAGGCAACCTGTCACTAAAAAGAGTTATACAAGTAAATAGAATATACTGAAATCAACCATGTCTAAGGATCTCGTCGAATTACGAGAGTCCTATCAAACCATATCATAGAGATGCTTTCTAACTTCTATAAAACAACTATGTAGGCCTACATGCCTTCTTTAGAAACTAAAAATTCTCTATTCTAAAATCAAACTAATCACACGCTTCTTTCCGAGTTGGTGAGCCAACAAACTTTTTGCCTTTTCCAAATCCCTAGATAAGAAAGTGACCCCCAGCAGTACCAACCGATACAGTCGACGGTATAAAGTCTGAAGTTACATTAATAATTGATTCTGCATGAAGATTGACATATCAAGAATCTCAATCCTAAATATATTTAGTAACTCTAACCTAAGTAGAGATTGTGAGACACTTTTATGTTAAACTTTAAAGATTTGTCTGCCAAAGCATTCCCTCCTTTAGTCCGGGAGGAAAGTCACGTGACCTAAGGACACCGCACTATAGCCAGTTCAGCATTCAAGATTGCCAGTCTATTAAACTAATGTAAACCTGTTTAATGAATAATCTTAAGCTATAAAAATATTATGTTCACTCTACCCAGAAAAGCTAACCTTGACATATCCCATCAAGTCTATTTTGAAGACTTATCAGCCGTCTAAAATACGTAAAGAAAAACCTATACGCACAGCGAGCAAACCGACTCCCCCCTCATAACCCCTGAGATTACCCCTTAACCCCGCACCAACAGGTTAAGAATATTATCCAAAATAGACGTTCCCTATGTACTATTCTTATAAACAACCACTAACAAATGTTCCAGAAGTGGAAGAGGAGTGATGTATACAATTTTACTAATCATGCCCATGCACAGTTTGGTAAAGATAAATCATACCTTCTTGAGATCAGGCAACACCAAGTTTTCAAAACCCCCTTGCTCCCTCTCTGTGCAAACAGTAGCGGCATCTCGAACTTCAGTGACCCAGAACTACCAACTTAAACTTCTTGCCAGCAAGTTAGCAATATATATAGAAATCTATGTTCCCTATGTTTTCCTTTCCAAATAATAGTTAACAAGTGTTGCAGGAATAGAAAACGACTTCCTTCTATATATTTTATTATCAATACCCGTGCACAGTTCCTATAGGAATAAATAACCCTTTCTCGGGATCCGACAACACCAGCTCTAAACCCCCCCCCCCTCCCCCTTTTGCAAAACTACGGTATATAAACCCAGAGAAGAGAGAAGGAAGGCAAGTAGAAATAATTTTTCTTTGGATCGGCAACCCGCTCTGTAGAAATATTGATTTTTATGGAATAGTTATTGATCACAACACCCCGAAGTCCTTATACTATCTGTAGATATAATAATTTTATTTTATGATCTTTGTTATTTGTGGCAACACCATCTCTTAACATAGAGCCCTATAATAGTTTTTGTATCATAGTGTAACAAGTTGTTGTTGTTCCCCAAGCTGCCTGGCCGAACAATCCCAAGTGTAACTTTCTTATTTCTGGCACTCCCAGGGATTAATATCGTTATATTTATTAGTTATATTTCTGTATAGATAAAACATTGAAATAGTAAGGCACACCTCCCTTTCAGCATTTTTCTATTTAAAAATTATACTAACACTTCTCACAGAGATCTAAGGTAGAAAGATCTTTTGTGTTAGAAGGGTTTAGCGAGACACCTTCACAGGCACTCTGCATACATAAATCCTAGGCACAAATTGTCTGTGGCAACCCACCAGAATTTGTGACTAAAAGGTAAACACCGCCTGAGTTCTTTGAACCTCTTATAAGGGTTAGCGACAGTCAAGAAGAGCAATTATCTAAACTCATCTTGCGTTAGTCCGATGCCATGTTAATCCGGCAAGACCTGAAACATAGCATTTAAAACCTCATTTCAAGAGTCGAAAGGTGGAGGGAGTACTTCAGTGAGTTGCTAAATGAAAGGAATGAAGAGCCAGCAAACATAGCTGGATATGGTATGGGAGGGAGAAGAAGAGAAGTAGTGGAGGAGGAGGTGGGGATCAGGAGGTCAGAAGTGTGGGAAGCCATGAAAAGGGTGAAGTTGGGGAAAGCACCAGGAACAGATGGAGTGTGTGGGGAAATGTTGAGGTATGGTGGTGAGATAGTGATAGAATGGGTATGGAAAATGTGCAAACTAGCATGGGAGAAGGGGAGTGCACCCGATGAGTGGAAGACTGGCATAATAGTCCCCCTATATAAGGGCAAAGGGGAAAGAGGAGTGTGTGGTAACCACCGAGGAATATGTCTTCTAAGCGTAGTAGGGAAGGTATACAGTAGGGTAGTGATTGAGAGAGTGAGAGTGAGAACGGAGAAATGGATAGGCGACGAGCAGGGAGGTTTTAGGAAGGGAAGAGGATGTGTAGATCAGATTTTTACCCTGAATTGTGTTGTGGAGAAGTATCTGGAGAAGAAACAAAAGGTGTATGTTGCCTTTATGGACTTGGAGAAGGCCTATGACAGAGTGGATAGAGAAGGTTTGTGGAAAGTACTTAGAATATACGGAGTAGAGGGCAAGTTGCTGAAAGCAGTGAAGAGCATGTATGAGGGTGCAAAGGCGGCAGTACGTGTGGAGAGTGAGCAGAGCGAGTTCTTTGACCTGAATGTTGGTTTGAAACAGGGGTGTGTGATGTCCCCGTGGTTGTTTACTGTATATATGGATGGAGTTATGAAAGAAATACTATCAAGAGCAGTGGATGTTGGTGTATCGCTGAAAAGGGAGGGAATTGAGTGGAAGCTACCTATACTGCTGTTTGCGGATGATACAGTTCTGATGAGTGATAATGAATGGGAGTTGCAGGGTCTGGTAAATGAGTTTGGAACAGTGTGCGAAAAACGGAATTTGAAGGTAAATACGGGGAAGAGCAAGGTTATGGTCTTCGAAAGGGGTGAAGTCACAGAGTGTGAGGTGAAGCTGAACGGTCAGGCTATGGAGATCGTCAACTCTTTTAAGTATCTGGGCAGTGTGTTGAGTAAAGATGGGACTATGGATGAAGAGGTGCGGGAGAGGGTACAACAGGGGAAGAGGGTTGTAAGAACGCTAAAAGCAGTAACAAGAAATAGGGTGGTCAGTATGGAAGTGAAGAAGTCCTTGCATGACAGTGTGGTAATCCCGACACTGACTTACGGAAGCGAAGCATGGACGTTGGTTGAGAGACTCAGACCAAGAGTGAGAGCAGTGGAAATGAATTACTTAAGGAGTGCGTGCGGAGTTACATGGAGGGATAGACAGACTAATGAGGAAGTAAGAAGGAGGTGTGGTGTGGAGGTAGATGTGCTGGAAAGTGTGAAAAGGAACAACTTGAGATGGTTCGGCCATATGGAACGTATGGAAAGCGAGAGAATGACTAAGAGGGTGTATGAGAGCGAGGTGGAGGGACAGAGGGGGAGAGGTAGACCGAATATGAGGTGGAAGGATGGAGTGAGGAAGTACATGAACGAAGGTGGTGCTGGTTGGGGGGAGGGGCGTCGACTGACTGGGGACAGAGGTGCATGGGGGCGGTTCGTTCGTGGCCACCCCTTCGGGGATCACGGCGTCAGGCAATAGATAGATAGATAGATTTCAAGAGTACCTGAACAGAACTCCATCAACGATTAATTAAAGGTCAGGATAGTCAAGATTCACTGGAAGCTATATGCTGAGAATACTTGCGTTAATCCGATATGGTGACCAACTGTTTCTCCACTAAGTTACGGAACCATATTTAAGACCCCAAGCCCATTAATCCAACTGTAACTTCTCCACACGACCGGACAACCTGGACGGCCCACGTCCAAATGAACCAGGGACTGTTCAAAATTAGATGATCAAAAGAAAAACTCAACGAAGTGCATCTCTACAACAAGAAAATAAATAATATAGAAAATACTTTAATTCAGTATCAGTGACGAGATACTAGAAAGTTAGCACTCAAAGTGATCGAAATAACCAGAGTTTTAACATCTCAAAATACGTGAAAAGTGTATATAAAGTGTCCTACGAGATTAAGATATAAATAACCAAGAAGTTCAATACGTCCCATAAATTCTTACAGTAGATCCTCTGGAAAAAGGCAAACTAGGCCTGTGTATCCAGCTCAGTACCAGTACTTGCACTGCTGCGGTCGTTCACGGTGTTGGCGGCGGCGGTAGCAGACGCAACATTTTTACTATTCTGTATTTTTGCTTTATAATCAAACTTCAAATCTTGTCTTCCCCATGCTTTATCAAGATTACTCTCAAACTCCCTTATTGATTCGGAATCGACTACATACTGGGGCAGAGCGTTCCACTCATTTACCACTCTATCACAAAATGAGTTCTTTGCCTTCTCAAGCCTATTTCTGTCTTTGTAAATTTTCTTTGAGTGTCCTCTCGTTCTTGTTCCCTCCCGCATCAAGAAGATACCTTCACACACATCCTCATCATACTTTCCTGACACTATCTTAAAAGTCTCTATCATATCCCCTCTCTTTCTCCTATATGCCAGTGTCGGAAGCCCCAGTGTCCTCAACCTCTGCTCATAACCCGCGTTTTTCAACGTTGGTACTAGCTTGCTAGCTCTCCTCTGCACTTTCTCCACTGCTTCTATATCCTTTACCATATATGGAGCCCACACCTGGTTCGCATATTCTAGGTGCGGCCTAACTAGCGCTGTATAGAGATTCCTGAAGATTTCTTCGTCAAGTGACACAAATGTCCTCCTTATCAGTCCTACAATTCTATTGGCTTTGTTTATCTTTTCCGCTAAATGTTCTGAGAAATTTAACTTATTGTCTATCACTACTCCTATATCCTATTCTGCATTCACTTCCTCCATCGCTTCATACATACTGTATCCTACCTTGTCTATCTTGCTTGTCCCAATCCGCATGTACTGTACTTGCATTTTTTTGGATGAAAAGGCATTAACCAATGCTCAGACCATCCCTTCATGCCCTCCACATCTCCTTGAAGCAAACCCACATCTTCCTTACTCCTCACTCTTCTATACAGCTTAGTGTCATCTGCATACAGGTATACCTCACTTCCATTAGTTATAACTTCAGGTAAGTCGTTGATAAATATAACGAACAGTAGTGGTCCCAACACAGATCCCTGAGGAACCCCACTTGTAATTTCCCTCCACCCCAAGCCTATTCCATTCACCAGCACCCTCTGTCTCCGATCTTTCAGGAAGGCTTCTATCCATTTCACACATTTCTCCCCTATATTATAGCTTCTAACTTTCTCTATTAACCTTTTATGTGGGACCTTATCGAAGGCCTTCATAAAATCACAATATACCACGTCTATTACATCACCATCCTCTAGAATTTGCATCCAATCATCTACCACCTTAATTAGCTGTAGTACCGTCGACCTCCCCGGCAAGAATCCGAACTGTCTCCCACTGAAAAGTTGGTTTGATTTCATATGCTCCATTATTCCTTCTCTAATTACCATTTCCATTAGTTTACACACAACACTTGTCAAACTGACTGGTCTATAATTTCCTGGGTCATTTCTCTTTCCCTTCTTAAATATAGCTGTTATGTTCGCCTCTCTCCAGTCCATCGGGATTTTCCTGTATTAAACGATACCTCAAATAAAATTTTCAATGGCTCTACTAACATCTCACCTCCTTCCTTTATGATTCTTGGGTGTATCCCATCCGTTCCCGGGGACTTACTTCTGTTCATTTTTCTATAGCCCTTCTTATTCTAGCATGGGAAAACTCTATTAGTTCTAGTGCAGGTGCCTGTTTGATGGGAATATTTGGCACTGCATCATCCGACTCTACTGTTAGTACCCCCCCAAAGTATTTCCCCAGCACCTCTGCTTTCTCCTTATCCGTCTCCGCTCTACTCCCATCATCCAACCAGCTCTGGGATCCCTACTCTTCTTATGAACTTTTCCTGAATGTAATTCCAGAATATTTTTGGATTATCCTTCACGTTTCTTGCAATCTCTCTCTCCCTTTCATTTACCCCCCTCCTTGTCTCCCACCTTATTTTATTGTTTATCTGTCTACGTTCCAAATCCACTACTTTAGCTTCTATTAAAATTTAAAACTTGCAAACTAAACAAACTAAACTAAACATATTAGAATATCGAGGAGAGCTTTAAAAGATAAAGTTGGGTCTAATGAAAGGGTATGAATAATCTTAAGACTGTCTTTTGGAAAAAAAATTACAAGGAAATAATTAAATGTTATAATAGACAGTAAATATCGATATTAGAATATCGAGGAGGGGGAAATGTTCGGAAGGAAAGTATAATTTGCAGTTTCGAAGTGTAATGAACAAAGTTAAATTTATATGAACCTAATTTAATTGGGTTACGGTATCGTTAATATGAAGCTGTGAAGCAAGTTGGAAAGGTAATGGTTCATTTCGAGGACTAATGAGTTTTCGGAGGTTCGAAACTATATCTAATTGTGCCTTTTTCCCTTAAGTGATGGAGATTGTAGTGGATAGAGGGCACCGCTGTAGCAGTCTACGTCGACAACAGAGGCAACAAGGTGGCCAGCTGGAGTCTTATCGTCAGTTGTATCCACGCATCGAGAAGCTCCACTTCAAACTACGATCTGCCCACTTCGTCAGTCAGAGTAGCAGAGTGGGTCAAGCAGCTGTCCATGCCAGTGCGATTCAACTACAGTGCAGCAACACAAGAGAGTGCCGCAGTAGTGGTGGTGGTGGAGCTGCGTGATACGACACCCCACCCCTGACCATTGCCTTTGCCCCCCCTGTTCTTTTTTAAAACTTTTAATCTAGCCCACAATCGTTTCTTTCTTCTTATCAATGTCCAAAGCTTTCTTTTCATTGGTAATTCTGGGTTCGTTCTTTTCCTCAATTTTGTTTTATCCTTATATTCCCTTACTGGTACACATTTGGATATAACATCCTCCAGTTTAACTCTAAACTTCCTCCACATTCCTTCAGCATCTTCACCGTTCAAGTATTCCCCCCAGTCAATGTCCAGACACCTTCTCAGCAGCTCATAATCTGCTCTGTCATACATGTATATTTTTTTTTTATTGCTTCTATCATCCCTCTCTGTTTTAATATTGCAACTAAAACTTATACAGGCATGGTCATTCCTCCTCATTGCTAAAAATTAAATCAAGCACACTCCCCTGCTTCCCATCTCTATATCTTGTCATCTCTGTAATATGTTGCGTTAAAAAACAATCTCTTACTTTCTCTATAATCTTGTTTTCCAGGCTACACTGTCCCGCTGGAGTAGTACAATTTGCCCAGTTGATCCTTGGCAAATTGAAATCTCCAACCAAATCTTATATTTGTTTTCTCTATTATCTATTTCCTCCATTGCTTTCAGTAGGTTATCATCCTCTTCCCTACTATTATTTGGGCTTCTATATATAGAGGCAATTAGAATTGACCCTCTTGTACATTTTACTTCAATACACAAATACTCACAATACTGCTGTCTCATATCCACCTCATTTACCTTGAGCTCTTTTCTTACATAAATAAACAGTCCTCTTCCAACCTCTGCTCTAATAGCATTCCTCTCGTACAACTCAAAACCCTCCAAACTATACTCCACCAGTTCCCTTTCAATTCTAGCATTTTTTGGTCTTACTTCTTGTAAGGCTATGACATCAGGTTTTTCCTCTTCATCCTGCAACCTACATATCAGTTCTCTTTTCTTGTCCTGGGTAAACACATCAACATTACTAAATAACGATCATTAGTACGACGTTGTAACTCACCACATAATCTATATACCAAATTTAGACGGATTTTACCTTATCCTTACCTTTTGATACCTTTTGATGTGTTCGCCACTCTTCTAGCGGCACCAAGGAGCGCGACGCCCCTCGTTATGGGCGTTGCTGTTCAGCAACTCAAGTCATATTTCTGTCAAGTGGAAAATAAACAGAGCCCGTTCAACCTGAATTTCAAGCTATAGAAACGAAGTGTTATCTTATCCAGTGAACCTTACAATCATATTAGTTACGTGTTCATCTAGAAATTACGTCTGTGATCCTCGTAGTACATTAACTGTGAATTTATTTTAACCCTTAAAGAGCGGCGCTCGACTTAAGTCGTGCACCAATTTGCAGCAAGTTAGGAGCATTATTAAGGCTTTTAAAGGGTTAAAATAGAGTGCAAATGGCCGGGAGAGCAGCGGGCCAAACAGCCGACTCCCAGGGCTTACCGCCGCCCATTAACTCATGTTCCCTGTGTTCTCGAGAGGCCGGCAGTGTAGCCAGTAGTGAGCATAGCTGGGAAAAATATACCGATGTATGCTAAACTTCCATGTTCGTGGCACCATTACAAGAGAACCACGAGTGCTACGTAGCTCGTTCTGGTCTCATTTTGAAGCTTTTAGTGCCTAGTTTTTTGCTAAATCATTTTTTTTTTCATGCAGATGCTTGATTTATCATGCAGGAGGGCCTGAATATGCCCAAATGAGCCCAAAACACCCCGCTAGACAAGGGTTAAATAAGAAGATTTACCTATTTGGCATTTTGGCTCGAACGTCCCTTGATTTTGGCCCTGCCACTCTTTCAACTATGGGGGAGGCACTCGCTATAGGCAGTTATGCCTTTTGCCTCCCTCAATCACATAGAAAAAAAATAAAATAAAAATACAGTACTTTCATGAACTCTGCCCCTCAACTTTCTCTTCATAATTGCTGAGGGGCACAGGGCCCTGGGTGGGGCTTTGGTTTCCCGGGCATTTCCGCACCCTCCTCAGCTCCCCGCCATGGAGTGGCTTCGGTCACCCAGGCTTTATTGTGGTCGGCAGGGAGGGTTCTGTGGGGGCGCTCGGTTATGGCCTTGGCCTTGCTCGGGGCCTTGGGGCTGTTCGGCCAGGCAGCTTGGGGAAAAACAACAACAACAACAAACTCTGAAAATATCTCAGTGGATACTATAATATTTTAGAGTCCACAAACTTGAACTATAACTGAAAATACATCTATGCTTGAGCTTCCGTATTTAGTGCCAATAACTACTGGAACACGTATCCAATCGTCCACTATCATTCACAAGATTAAGTTCACACAATATAGTAGTGAAACTGAAATAAAACTGAATTATTAGTAACTTCCATTGTTAAGCTTTCAAAAAGAGAAGAGTGCGCATATTTCTCAAAGAAGAATTCTAGGTATGCAGTTGAAGTGAATATACCTGATTTCCATCTAGATCCGCGAGCGTGCTGGGAGATTTGAAACGAGAAATTGTACCACTTATGAGTACCCCATGTTTTAGAAGTGTTTGTAATTCATTTCATATGTACCTAGTGAATAAGTAAATAAAGCTGCATTACAAATTATCTTTCGAGATTATATTATGTCGTCTGTTGATTATTTATATGTATTTGCATGAACTCCAATATCCCAGTCTAGAAGAACTCACCTTAATCAATCGTTAATCCTGCATAAAATCAGGGCATAACAGTTTGTTTATATTGAAAGTTTTACATTATTAAGAAAAAATAATGCAGAAACAAGAGATTGACAGAGAGAAATACAAACACAGAGATATATAGATATATATATATTTTTTTTTTACTGGGAGTGGCCAACTCGCAAAAGAGCCTATTCCCTACCCGACTTCCCAAATGGCAGAAATATTAGCTTGATTACGCTAGTCGTTTTTGAGTTATGAGAGGTTGGGGTCGGGATTTCTTGTGTACCTATAATGAACAGGGTATTCTTCCATTTATTGAATCATCTTCTTTCCTCCTTTATTGCATTTTCAACCTCCTCGTTTGGTCGTTCCACCACCAGGAGATCTAATGCTGGGGGTGCAGGGTGTCAAACGAAAGCAGAGTTAATTATTTTCATTTTTTTTTATTGTACTGTATATGCCAAGGTAAAATTAAGGTTTATAGTGAGAATTATGTCTTTGGAAGTGATAAAATGGCCAAAAAAATGTCATAATATTCATATAATGTTAATTATCTTGTATTACTATTCATATTCTATTCACAGCACACCACAAACATTAAAAAGAAACTGACACCCAGACTTAACGCCCTCAGGTCACTTGCTCACACAAAATTTGGACACAACAAAGAAACTACCACCACAGTATATAAACAATACATAAGATCAGTGATGGAATACGCAAGCCCAGCCTGGGCTTCTAACCTAGCTGAAACACATCATAAGACCTTACAGACTATTCAAAACAAAGCCCTGAAGATCATTACAGGCTGCACAGCTACTGCACCCACAGATCACCTACATCAAGAAACCAAAATCCTCAAAGTCAAAGACCATCTGGACATGAGAGGCACTCAATTCCTGGCAGCAGCCTCCACAAACCAAGACCACCCACTAAACTACATGGCAACACACCCACAGACACCAAGAAATATCAAAACAACACCCAGCACACGGTATCACACACAATTATTGTCCTCTCTCCCTCCCTGCCCACCCCGAACCAACTTCCAGACATCCATACTCATATCTCTCACCGATCCATCCACTCACTCACAGACAACACGCAGCTACATGCACGACCTCCCGAAATCCATCCTTCCGAATCCTCCCTTCCTCGCGAGGACAGAGTCCACCTGGCCAGGCTGAGATGCGGACACCATCCAGCTCTCCTGAGCTATCAGAAGAGACTGGATGACTCCGTTGTCGACGCCTGCCCGGGATGTAACACAGCACCCCATACCATTAAACACATCATAGAAGACTGCATTTCACACAACCACTTACGCCAACAACACAATCTACACTCAATGAGAGCTCTGTGGGAAAGCCCGATCATGGCCATGGCCTTTCTCAGGGACTCGGGGCTGTTCGGCCAGGCAGCTTAGGGAAGAACAACAACAACAACAACAACAACAACTATTCATATTCAAGTCTTCAAACTAAATTGCTCTGGTTTAACACCCTGCTGGAGGGACCCTTAGTTTATCACAGACTTTGTCAGTGGCACTGTTGTGGGTGTTATAATGTCTGCCAGATGTTGGCTTACCGTGGCCATGTAGTCTTGTACTGTCGACTGATGGCTTGTAGGGTGTCGTGGGTATATACACTATGGACAGGCACACCAGATGCCAACAGTGTAAACAGTGCCGCGGGGTTGAACAGTGAGGCTACATGGAGGGCGGCTGGTAGGACGTCCGTTTCTCTGTAATAAAGGGATAGATATTAAGTAACACCCCGTTCTTAACATTAATCATCAATTACAAACTCCAATGCACTTGCATAAACTAATTAAAGCATATGGTCATCCCGGGATTCAAACTCGGAACACCACACCCAGAGCATAAGCATCTAAACCATTACACCACCAACACAGTTAAATAAAATATAATTCTAGGCTAGCTTTAACAAACACACTAACTCATAATGGAAACTACGGTATTAAAGCAAAATCTCAAAACTGTATGTATAGTAGCCTATATAACCATCACTAGCACATAACTGTACCTTATTTTGTACATAATGTCTGCCCCATGGTCTTGTTGTTACTGTTCCCCAGGCTGTCTGGCCGAGCAGCCCAAAGGTCCCGAGCAAGGCCAAGGCCCATGTTGTACCAGGTGGTGCAGTATGTTGTAACCATAGGAGACTCGTTGGTGTACTGTTTATAACCATCAATAGCACATAATTGTATATATCTGTACAGTACCTTATTTTGTCTCTGGTTCTTCTTCTGGGCAATGTAGATGTGTGTGAATTTGTGTTTTGTTTTTTCTGTTGTGTTGTGTTATCCCTGTTCGGGCTCTGTCTCAAGTTGACCACCCCAAGCTATGGGGTATGTGCCTGAGTATATACATACATACATACATACCTTATTTTATACATAATGTCCGCCCCATGTTGTATTTACCTAATTGTAGTTTACAGGAGTTGAGCTAAGCTCGTGTTGTCCCGTCTCTCAGTCTACTTTTTATTCAATTTTTTCTTGAAAATATGGATATTCCTTGCCCCTACCACCTCCTCCTCCAGCCCATTCCATTTGTCAATACATCTATAGGGGAAGCTAAACTTCCTGATATCGTTCTTGCAGGTAGGTCTTTTTACTTTGTAGCTGTGGCCTCTAGTTATTCCTGTATCCATAATTAATATATCCTCCCTATCCAGCCTCTCCAGCCCCCGGGTGCATTTGTACATCATTATCATGTCTCCCCTCTCTCCCCTCTCTTTTAGACTCGGTAGATTTAATTTGTCTAGCCTCCCTTAATATGGCAGTTCTCGGAGACTTGGAACCAATCTAGTAACTGCTCTCTGGATTCTTTCTAACTTGTGAATATGCTTCTTTAGATGCGGGGACCACACCACTGCTGCATACTCCAATCTTGGTCTAATCATATTCTTCATAATTTTCGCTACCATGGTCTCATCCAAGTAGTTCAGAGCAACTTTCATATTCCCGGCCATTGCATACATTCCGCTAAAGAGCTTGTTAATATGTTTCTCTGGCGACAAATTATCTTGTATAATCAACCCTAAATCCTTTTCTTTTTCGGCCTTACTAATTATATTATCTCCCATCCTGTACTCCCAATTTGGTCTATTCACACTTCTTCCCATATTTAACACATGGCATTTACTTATATTAAATTTCATTTTCCACTTGGTGCTCCATTCGTATATTTTATCTAAATCCCCTTGCAGCTCCTCACAACTACTTTTATTTGTTATTTGTCTCATAATTTTTACATCGTCTGCAAACATTGACATGTAGGAATTTATGCCTATCGGCAGGTCATTCACGTACATAAGGAACATGAGGTGCCAACCCAGATCCCTGCGGCACACCACTCTCAACTTTCCGCCACGATGAGTAAGTTCCTCTAATGTTGGTCCTCATTTCCCTATCTGTTAAATAGCTCTCCATCCATTTCAGCAAACTCCCCCTGACACATCCTAGCGTCTCAAGCTTAGATAACAATCTCTTATGTGGTACCTTATCGAATGCTTTGGAAAGGTCTAAGTAGACGCAGTCCACCCATCCGCCTCTTTCTTGGAGTACATCTATCACCCTACTGTAATAACATAGCAAACTGGTAACACAAGATGTCCCTTCTCTGAATCCAAATTGCTTTGGGGTTATTATCTTCTTTCTCTCCAACATTTTCATCCATCTCTTCCTAATTAGCTTTTCACAAATCTTGCATACAATACTAGTAAGTGAAACTGGTCTATAGTTTAGAGGGTCCTCAGGGTTTCCATTCTTGTATATCGGAATGATATTAGCTCTTTTCCATTCAACAGGAACCTGTCCTTTATCTAAGGAAGCTTGAATTATGTCCCTCACTGGCTCCACTAATTGCTCTGCACACTCCTTTAAAACCCAGGCAGACACTTCATCTGGTCCCATAGCTTTCCGTACTTCAAGTCCTCTCATCGCAGATAACAGCTCATCTCTAGTTATTTCAATCTTACTAAGACCACTCTCCAGTACTCCCGCCTGTGGTTCGTCAAAACCTTCCTCTCTAGTAAAGACTGACCCCAATTTGTTATTCATTACCTCGCACATGTCCGATACATTTTCATACGTCCTAGCATCAACTCTTAATTTAGTAATTTGTTTCTTTACCTTCAACTTACTGTTTATATATTTATAAAATAATCTAGGGTAACTTTCACATTTATTTACTATGTTCTTCTCATAGTTCATTTTAACTTGCCTAATTATGTTAACATATCTATTCCTCTCCTGTTTATATTTATTCCGATTACTCTCAGTGTTCCTTCTTCTTAATCTAGCCCAAGCTGCATCACGCCTACCCAAAGCTCTTTTGCATTTCAAATTAAACCAATCTTTCTGCTTAGTAAAATTTCCAGTTTTATATCTTGGGACAAACAGATTGGTTCCTACTCTATAAATTTCGAGGAATCTACTATATTTACCTTGTACGTCCTGTTCCTTCAAAATAAGATCCCAATCTATTCCCTCTAAATATCTTTTCAAGGATACATAATCAGCTTTACTATAATTTAATCTGTCATTTATGTAGCTATTGTCTAATCTATTGGCATTACTCGAGGTCAACTTCCATTTTAGTAATAGGTGATTACTTTTACCTACAGTACATCAAGAAACCAAAATCCTCAAAGTCAAAGACCATCTGGACATGAGAGGCACTCAATTCCTGGCAGCAGCCTCCACGAACCAAGACCACCCACTAAACTACATGGCAACACACCCACAGACACCAAGAAATATCAAAACAACACCCAGCACACGGTATCACACACAATTATTGTCCTCTCTCCCTCCCTGCCCACCCCGAACCAACTTCCAGAAGCACATCCATACTCATATCTCTCACCGATCCATCCACTCACTCACAGACAACACGCAGCTGCATGCACGACCTCCCGAAATCCATCCTTCCGAATCCTCCCTTCCTCGCGAGGACAGAGTCCACCTGGCCAGGCTGAGATGCGGACACCATCCAGCTCTCCTGAGCTATCAGAAGAGACTGGATGACTCCGTTGTCGACGCCTGCCCGGGATGTAACACAGCACCCCATACCATTAAACACATCATAGAAGACTGCATTTCACACAACCACTTACGCCAACAACACAATCTACACTCAATGAGAGCTCTGTGGGAAAGCCCGATCGTGGCCATGGCCTTTCTCAGGGACTCGGGGCTGTTCGGCCAGGCAGCTTAGGGAACAACAACAACAACAACAACAACAACCTACAGTACATAGATAGTTTATATCACTAATTTCGTGAGGATCTTTTGTAAAAAATCAGATCGAGTTTAGAAGGTTCGTTATTACCCCTCATTCTTGTATTTTCCCTCACATGTTGTGCAAGTACATTTTCCGTAACCAACTCCACTAGCCGACTTCCCCAAGATCTCTGATTTGGCCCTGCATCTCCCGATTCCCAATCAACCTCACTACAGTTGAAATCTCCTACCAAGATCAATCGATTCTTCCTTAAAAGCAATCTTCTCAACGACTGAATCATATCCTCGACCATCTCCTCAAACTCCAACTCCCTCCATGCTCTGGTCTTTGGTGGCATGTAAGCTACTGCTATGTCTAGCTTTTTTCCTTCTATATCATTGAGTTCAACTGCCATTATTTCTGCCTTGTCATTATTTAACTCCACTTGCTTTGCTGTCATAGGGTTCTTAACTAATACTGCCACTCCACCTCCCCTTTTTCCCTTTCTATCATATCTCCATATATTGTCATGTTGCAAATTTGATTTTAAATAATATTTTGACATTTAACATGTAGTTTCTTTATTCATGCAGAGTTTAGTAAAATTTGCCAGAACGTCCCGGACTTCCCAAACTTGACTACTTCCTTTAACGTGACGATAGTGCGTTGTTATATGTGCGATTGGTTTGCTTGGGAAACAGATTAACTTGCTCATGTAGTGATGTACACCCTATGTGGTGGATTGTGTTCTTTTATTTAATAATTTTCATTTTAGTAAACGTTGTTTCCACATAGCGATTTTGATAATTTAATTTGACTTTATATTGTCCTTGTCCCAATTTTGGTTTGTTTAGTTTGCAAGTTTTACATTTTAATTAATTATATATATTATATCCTTCACTAAACACTATATTGCTGTCAAAGTCCTGGTTCAGCTTTGTCTCCGTCAAACAGACTATCTGTGGTTGATCCTTTCTTAATATATCATCCAATTCTACCTTTTTACTGTTTATTCCATCTATATTAGTGTAGTAGCACAGTATATTGGAATCCTCCTCCTTGTTTCTCTTCCCTCCCTGCCTCCTATTAGATTCACCTCCTCCTCCATCCCTTCCCTGACCTACCTCCACATTCCCTGCTAGTTCTACCAGGTGATGCAGTATGTTGCGGCTGATAGAGTTGTGATCATAAGAGGCTCGTTGGTGTCTACAACTAGCAATAGCACATAATTGTATATATCTGTACAGTACCTTATTTTGTCTCTGGGTCTTCTCCTGGGTGACCTAGATGTGTGTGAATTTGTATTTTGTTTTTTCGTGTGTTGTGTTGTCCCTGTTTGGGCTCGTCTCGAGTCGGCCACCCCAAGCTATATGGTATGTGCATGAGTATATATATTAAGCGTTATTTCCACATAGAGATTTTGATAAGTTCTTTTGACTTTATCTTGTGTCGTCCCAGTTTTGGTTTGTTTAGTTTGCAAGTTTTACTTTTTATTAATATAAATGGATGACCTAGATGTGTGTCAATTTGTATATTGCTTTAGTGTGTTAATTTCTTTCTGTTGTGTTGTCCCTATTCTGGCTGTCTTGATTCCCCCCCCTTAAAAAAAAAGAAAAAAAAACAAAAGAAAAAGAAAAGTGGGGAAAAGAAAAGTGGGGATTGAGCCTCAGTATATAGATAGATACATACATACCTTATTTTGTACATAATGTCCGCCCCATGTTGTACCAGGTGGTGCAGTATGTTGTGGCTGATGGAGTTGTGATCATAAGAGGCTCGTTGGTGTCTGACGGCTGCTACCAAGGGAGGAACACTCTTGGGTAACACAGCATTAACACTACTGCCTGGAATATAACAACACCATAGAATAGAATAGTTTGCTCCCTAGACCTCTATCCAGCACCCCTAATACTCAGGCCCAATCCCCATTTTTTTTTTTTTTTTTTTTTTAAATATTTATTATCACTATTATTATTATTATTATTATTATTATTATTATTACAGAGTGTGAGGTGAAGCTGAACGGTCAGGCTATGGAGATCGTCAACTCTTTTAAGTATCTGGGCAGTGTGTTGAGTAAAGATGGGACTATGGATGAAGAGGTGCAGGAGAGGGTACAACAGGGGAAGAGGGTTGTAGGAACGCTAAAAGCAGTAACAAGAAATAGGGTGGTCAGTATGGAAGTGAAGAAGTCCTTGCATGACAGTGTGGTAATCCCGACACTGACTTACGGAAGCGAAGCATGGACGTTGGTTGAGAGACTCAGACCAAGAGTGAGAGCAGTGGAAATGAATTACTTAAGGAGTGCGTGCGGAGTTACATGGAGGGATAGACAGACTAATGAGGAAGTAAGAAGGAGGTGTGGTGTGGAGGTAGATGTGCTGGAAAGTGTGAAAAGGAACTTGAGATGGTTCGGCCATATGGAACGTATGGAGCGAGAGAATGACTAAGAGGGTGTACGAGAGCGAGGTGGAGGGACAGAGGGGGAGAGGTAGACCGAATATGAGGTGGAAGGATGGAGTGAGGAACTACATGAACGAAGGCGGTGCTGGTTGGGGGGAGGGGCGTCGACTGACTGGGGACAGAGGTGCATGGGGGCGGTTCGTTCGTGGCCACCCCTTCGGGGATCACGGCGTCAGGCAATAGATAGATAGATAGATTATTATTATTATTATTTATTTATTTTTATTTTTTTTTTGGGGGGGGGACTCAAGACAGCCAGAATAGGGACAACATAACAGAAAACAATGAACACACAAAAACAAAATACAAATTCACACACATCTAGGTCATCCAGAAGCCCCAGAGACCAGGGTCACCAAACAGTTAGGTGGAAGAATTGTGCATTTCTTGATAAAGGTATCAAAATTGGTACAGTACACACAATAATAAACGGAGTACTGTACTGTATAATCAAAATTTGATATGGAACCATCATAGGTTTAGCCTATGTTGGCTTTGGCAGCCCCTTTTCAAATAAATTTAATTTTAGTTCTGAAACACTGTTGCCCCAAACTGTATACTGTGGTAGAGATGTCAAACTACTCTCAAATGACTCGTCTGGGCAAGGGAAACAAATTACGGTATACAGTATGCAGAGAATGTTTGGCTAATGTTGACCGTTTGACTTGTACTGGTCTAGTCAAGGCGTCGTGGACTGCAGACCCAAAGGACCTCAGGTCGAGTCCACACCAAACGTCAGGGTTTTTTCTGAGGTGATCTGATAATTACTGCTGTTCTACAAGTATCCTGGTTACACCGAGACGTCAAGAAAACACCCCTTATATCATCACCAATTCATAGCACAGAAGATGGCCGACCATATTCAAAGATGCTGTGAACGACTGTATAGCTGCTCTCTCCCAATCAAGTGACGTGTATAAATAAGGTGTCGCCATCTAATGTGGCAGAAAGGTAGCACCAATACCTTGAAGCTCCACTGTGACCATCTCATCTAGTGCGACACATAAAGCACCCAACATCTCGAAGCTTCAATTGATAATCTCGGTGCCTTGTATGAGTTACAGGCTACTAAATAGCCTACAGTCCCGAGGTCAAGATAAAAAAAAAAAAAAAAAAAAAAAATCTGTGAGCTTCCAAACATATCTAATATGTTAACCCTCTCACTACCATATGACGCAGAGGTTGCCAGATTAGCAATAATAAATAGAGTTCTCTCACTCCTATAATTACCTCTCCAAAATTAGTTTTCTGCCCACAGCTAACTCAAAGACAACTGCAGAGGTTGAAGTAACTAAACTAAAGGTTTCTAAATACCTCTGATGGTAACAAAGGCTTTAAAGTATCCCTAATAGATTCAAAATTGCGTCAAGGACGTGAGAGGGTTAAAAGGGCATAGCTCATGGGGTCAGTTATCCTCAATATCATAAATGTTAGAGTACAATATACTGTACCTCCTATGTCTAATAATATAGACCGAGTTTCTTATATAGGCCTATGTACTATCATACAAAAAAGTATCCTTACTCTCGTGAACGCTGAGTTTCATAAAGTGGGGTACGATTCGAGCAGTTTCGGTATAGTTGGCAAGCCTGGCTGTCTGAAATGTCACAAAACATCTGTTCCTTATCATATTGTATCAATCAATGCTATACATCGTAATATCAGGAATAATTCCATCAGTGGTATTCTCGTATTTATTTTCACAAAGGCATCACGTGTCACCATTTGATAATACACCTATATCTAGAGCACCGCTTAGCCCTATAATCCAGGGGGCGGAGCCACAAAACTTTACGACGTCGGTAAGCTAAGATTTCGTTCGGAAACGTTTCTTCATGGCAAGGAATACGACTTGGCACTGCTGCGAAATCTCAATACAGGTTCATATTTCAGGAGGAAGAAAATGTTCCACTGCGCTCGAAATGAGCCTGATACACTTCGGCGAGGTCAGTAATGCAAAGATACGAACAAGGTCGAAATCGTTAAATGCTTTGTGGATCCGCCCCCTGGGCTACCAACCCATCCTACGCTCAAACAATATTTTCCATATTACTTCGTCCATTGAGTCTAAATGGTGCGTGTCATTTTAGTAAGGATACTTTTTTGTATGATAGTACAGTATATATAAATAAATTAGAGTTTTGGATGGTGGTGGCAAGATGCATTTCCGAGCTTTCGTGACGTATTTAATTACATTGGGGTAGGCTACCCATAGAATAACAATCAATCGAAGAGTTTCAGGAGTCAGGTCACTGGCCACCATTTTGATTCTCAGTACTGTAGCTCTAATTAGCACTCCATGCTGTCAAAACAGTTACAAAGATGGACAGATATATAAAGAGTTATATGAGTACTTGTATGAGCAGCATAAGCTTAATAATGAAGCGTAGAAATAATGGCAAGCTATCGAATAATGCACTTTGAAATTGAAAATCAAGAGGGAATATTTTGATACGGTGGCCGTACGCTATTTACAAACAGACCTTTTTACCGTTAAGGTTAAGGATCTGCCAATACGTATTTATTTATGATTAACGAGACTAAAATATGAATAAGTGTACTGTATTGATAGCTACATAAGGTTAGACAAATTTTACACTCATGTGATATAAATATCAAATACTGCCTTTACATTACTTCATCATGTACTAAATATATAAGGGTAAGTTAAATATAGGCAATATCAAAGCAGATTCAATTTCTGCGGTCAAGTCTCTCTATCACAAACAAAAGAGAGGGGGTTTACCATCAAGCTCCTACAGCTTAAAATATCTTATATGGATTTGTTTACTATCTTATCAAAATTTATGGCAAACCAAGACAACTGTGCAGTATCAATCATGCTTTAACATGCTATAGACAGTGATAAAATGGAATGGGATTTTGTATGAGCTATGCCCTTTAATATTTTGTATGAGCTATGCCCTTTAATATTTTGTATGAGCTATGCCCTTAAATATTACCTTGATGGTGGAATGGTTAGTGTGTAAGTTCTGTATGTGGTATCCTGGGTTCAAATCCTGGGAGTATCACATGCTTTCATTACCGTAGTTACTGATGTTAAAAATACATAAAAACAATAACTGTATGTATGTATTTACTCAGCCCCTTTCCCCATTTTTTTTCTGGGGGTGGCCGACTCAAGACAGAGCCGAATAGGGACAACACAACAGAAAACAATGAACACACAGAAACAAAATACCAATTCACACACATCTAGGTCACCCAGGAGAAGACATACCCGGTACATACATACATACATAAAGTACGTCACTCACCCATGAAGAATAACAATAACTGCTGTCTTGAGTGCCCCCCCCCCCCCAAAAAAAAAGGAAAAGTGGAGATTGGGCCTGAGAATATACTGTAGATAGATAGATAAGAACTAACCATTATCAATCATGAACTTGGCGAGGTTGACAACTAGCGGTGTGAGAGGTTTGGACAACAGGAAGGCCAGGGGAGTGTCCACGGTTGTACCAATGTCCACCAACATGGGAGCCTGGTGGGCAAGGAACAGATAAGTAACATAAATTATACACTTTTACATACCGGTAATGTATGTACAGTATATATGTACAGGCCTCCCTCACTATCCGATGCCCCAATTTACGATATTATTATAAGTTTATAGGAGTTTGTATTTTTTGTTTTTGCTGGTCCCAGAACGCATCCCCATTTACCCCACTAATTTTAGGCTTGCTATACAATTTTTCTATTCAAGATTAGGTTTTCAGGAACGTAACCCAATCGTAAATAGAGGGAAACCTGTATGTACTAAGGCTCTGTCTCGAGTTGGCCACCACCAGCTATCTATCTATCTATATACTCAGGCCCAATCCCCACTTTTCCTTTTTTTTGGGGGGTGTGACTCAAGACAGAGCAAGATTAGGAACAACATAAATCACAACAGAAAACAACGAACACGCAAAACAAAATACAAATTCACACACATCTAGGTCACCCAGGAGAAAACCGAGAGACCAGGGTCACCAAGGTCCCTCCAGCACTCCCCCGACCACCCGGAGAGGTTCCGATCTCGGCAGGCAGACATGCAGCGGAGCCGAAACCACAAGCCCGCCCACCACACTTCCAGACGCACCCTTAATATAAATCGTCTCCCCGGGCCAGGCGCCTGATGGACTATTATCTAACCCAACTTGCGCCCGACCACTTCCCCCAAATAACCACGTGTTCACTCATCTATTCACAAGCATTCTCCATTCATTCCTGTTTATTACCACTTCCCCTGCCTGATCTATAGTCATTCCTCTATCATCCAAAGCTTGTCTTACACAGTCTCTCCATCTCAATGCCATTCTATCTCCCCTTGTATCTGACTAATATATTCTCTTTGTAATCCTTTCATCTTCCATTCGTTCAACATGACCATACCAGCTTAGCACCCTTCTGTCCACTCTGGCTGACAAATATTCCTGCTGCCCCACTCTCCTACGTATCTCTTCATTCCTCAATCTGTCTCTACGAGTAACTCCACACATACTCCTCAAGCAGCTCATCCCCATCACATCCAGCTTTCTTTTCTCCTTTTCCTTCAGAGCCCATGTTTCAGCCCCATACATCACTGTTGGCACAACAATTCCTTGATACATTGCACGTTTTACTTTCATTCCGAGATTTCTCGTCTTCCACATACTTCCCATTGCTCCGAAAACTTTCCTTCCTTCACACACTCTCTGTTTTACCTCCATTTCCATACCTCCACTCCTGTTTATCGTTCCTCCTAGATATTTAGAACACTCTACTGGAAATAAAACTCCATCAACAAATTCTAAGAATGGCAGTTGTCTATAGGCCTGGCCATCGTGGCACAGATAGGGGTTTTATGGAAGAGTTTGGGCAGTTTCTCGAGGAATTTTCTGCTAAAACCGGAAGACTTTTGATATGTGGAGATTTTAATTACTGGGTTGACAGCCCTCATCTGAAGCCATTCTCTCCTGAGTTCCTTGAGTTGACTGATCAGAACAATTTTGTAAACCATGTGTCCCACCCAACTCATATCTTAGGACACACCCTTGACTTGGTTTTCTCTCCTGTGGGTTGTGGTGGGGTTCTGGATGTTGATGTTGAGAATGCTGACCCTAATACCTCTGATCATGCTTGATTACTTTCAGCTTTGATTTCCCTAAGCCACTCACACATGAAAAAGTAATCAGATTTAGAAATTATAAAAATGCAGACCAAAATTTGGCTAGCAGTGAAGTAAAACAGTACTTGGGAAGTATTGATACTTCCAACCTTACTTCAGATGAGCTGGTGGAGGTACATGGAAATGCACTTAAATTAGTGTTCGATCATCACTGTCCAGAAGTAGAGAAGAAAATCATAGTACGAGATGATTCACCCTGGTATAGCACTCGAGTTAAATTTCTTAGAAGAGCGCGTAGAAGAGCTGAACGTGAATGGCGGAAAAATAAAACAGACTCTACATGGTTGCAATATCTGTCAGCCAGAAGAGCTGTGGTCCACACAATCAAAGATGAAAAGAAAGTGTATTATCAGGGAAAAGTTGACTCGTGTGGTAATGACCAGAGGAGGTTGGCTTCAATTGTAAACAGTTTACTTGGAAAAACAAGAGTCAGCTTAAGACCTTCTGTACCCGATGCCGAGTTGGCTGCCAACTTTGTGGCATTTTTTGCTGGCAAGATAACTCGCATAAGACAGGAACTGGATGATGCTTCTGTTGGTGAAGAACTTTCAGTTGTACTCCAACCCCGACACATTCCTAATAATGTCCTCTCATCCTTTCACTCAGTAGAGGTGGACATGATCTCGTCCTACATAAGAAACCTCAATAAAACATTTTGCCCGTTGGATCCCATAAATGTTTCCAAGCTACCAAGAGTCTATGATCACACAGTTGAGTTTATTTCCAAAATAATTAATAAGTGCTTCTCTGAAGGTAGCTTCCCACATTCTGAAAAGCATGCACTACTCCGACCTACTCTAAAGAAACCTGGACTTGATGTTGAGAACATGTTGAACTATCGTCCTGTCTCCAACCTGTCCTTCATATCAAAGATATTAGAGCGTGCAATACTTGACCAATTACAACCACTACTTCAGCAGAATGAAACTATCCCAATTTTTCAGTCTGCTTACCGACAGCATCATTCAACTGAAACAGCATTGATTAGAGTACATAATGATCTAGTTGAGAACATTTGCAATGGTGTGGCCTCACTATTGGTCTTGCTTGATCTCTCTGCGGCCTTTGACACAGTGGATCACGAGTTGTTATTGAGTGATCTTTATGATTGTGGTGTGCGTGACTCCGCTCTCTTGCTTCTTGGGTCGTACTTGTCAGGTAGATCCCAGAGTGTGATGGTAAATCAAGTGGTCTCGGACTCGACACCCCTGCAGTATGGTGTTCCGCAGGGATCAGTTTTAGGTCCTATCCTATTTATAATTTATATTAGCAGTTTGTCTCTTCTGCTTCGTGCACATAATGTCACCTTTCACTTTTATGCAGATGACACCCAGATTTATGTGAGAATCACAAATATAGTTGATATACGGAGTAAGATGGAATTGTTGATGTCTGATATCAAGAAGTGGATGAGAGCGAGAAAACTTAAACTAAATGATGGTAAAACTGATATTCTCATCATCCGAGGAAATAGAAGAGCTGATGATATAGTGGGTGCCCTCTCCATCAATGTGGGTGGATCTCAGCTGCGACCGGCCAACTCTGTTCGAAATCTGGGTGTATATGTGAACTCCCGATTAGATTTCAAAGAGCATGTAAACCAGATAGTTAAAAGTTGTTACTTGCACATCAGAAATCTCTATTTGGTGAAGCCGTTTTTAACCAGACGTTGCCTCCTGACGTTGGTTCACTCATTGGTCTTCTCTCGTGTTGATTATTGCAATGCCCTGTTGGTGGGTCTTCCAAATTATATTTTGAAGAAAGTTCAGTCTGTTCTTAACAGGGCCGCAAGACTAATTTTTGGTGTTCTACCTAGAACTCCTACTACATCTCTTCACATAGAACTGCACTGGCTGCCAGTAAGAGCAAGAATAGAATTTAAGTTGTGTTTGGTGACTTTTAAGGTTCTCAAATTTGGTGAGCCTAGGTACCTTGCGGAGCTTCTCAGGCGCCCACCGGCACACCATGGTGTAGTTGTGCGTCATGACAATGACCCTTTTCGTCTTGATGAACCAAGGGCTTTCCAGCAGTCTTCTTTCTTTGAGAGGTCATTCTCCTACATGGCTCCGAGGTTGTATAACAGGTTGCCGCTGTCCATGAGACAACTGAGTTCTGTTGAATGCTTCAAGAGACAACTTAAGACTTTTCTCTTTGAGAGAAGCTATGATCTTGAGAGAGGTGTCATGACAGATGGCTATAGAGTTTAGGCTATTTTGCCACTGCTAGTGATTGTTAAATGTGTGTTGTATATAAGCCTTCTTTTGATGCATTGATTTTTGTTCTTTTTTCTTTCTCTTTTCGAGCGCTAGTGAATTCTTCGGAAAAATTGGCGCTTATGAGAAATAAGTAACATGCTTATTATTATTATTATTATTACTTGTTCCAATATTTCCCTATCCAGCGTCACATCTAGATTCACCCTACGATCACCCCTATTGCACACCATTACTTTGCTTTTATTGACGTTCACTTTCAGTTTCCTCCTCCCACAAACCACACCAAACTCTTTGACTATCCGCTGCAGTTTCTCCTCAGAATCCGCCAACAATGCTGTGTCATCAGCGAACAGCAACTGATTCAACTCCCAATCTCTACCATTCTTTCCTACTAAACCCAATACTCTTCCCATAGTTCTAATTTTCACCTCCCTCACCACACCATCCATAAACATATTAAACAGCCATGGTGACATTACACAACCCTGTCACAAACCTACCTTTACCTCAAACAATTCATTCAACTCACCATTTCCTACTCTAACACATGCTCTGCTCCCTTCATAAAAAATCTTAACTGCTTCTAACAAATTTCCTCTAATTTCGTAAATCCTTAACATCTTCCACATTGCTTCACGATCCACACGATCATACGCTTTTTTCTAAATCCATAAAATCCCAAAATATCTCCTTATGCTTCTCTAAATACTTCTCACATAACTGTTTTACTGACTTCCCAAATTGACTAATTCCTTGAACGTGACGATAGTGCGTTGTTATGTGTGCGATTAGTTTGCTTGGGAACAAGATTAACTTGCTCATGTAGTAATGTACACCCTACCGGTATGTGGTGGATTGTGTTCTTTTATTTATAAATTATTATTTTACTTAAGCGTTGTTTCCACGTACCGATTTTGATTAGTTGTTTTGTCTTTTTACTGTGTTCGTATAAGTTTTGGTTTGTTTATTTTGCAAGTTTTACATTATAATTACTGCAAACATCTTATCCACACACCTTCTTCCCTTCTTAAAACTGCACTGTTCTTTTCCTATTGCAACTTCCGTACACTTTATTATCCTCTCTATCAACACCCTGCCATACAGCTTTCCAACCACTGATAATAAACTAATACCTCTATAACTTGAACACTTCTGCCGATCTCCCTTCCCCTTGTACAATGGCACAATACATGTACTCTTCTAGTCTATTGGTACCATTGACACAACAAAGCACACATTGAAAAGTCTCACCAACCAACTGTCTTGATAGCGTAATGCACAAGTGTATTTACCTAATTGTAGTTTACAGGAGTTGAGCTAAGCTCGTGTTGTCCCGTCTCTCAGTCTACTTTTTATCCAATTTTTTCTTGAAAATATGGATATTCCTTGCCCCTACCACCTCCTCCTCCAGCCCATTCCATTTGTCAATACATCTATAGGGGAAGCTAAACTTCCTGATATCGTTCTTGCAGGTAGGTCTTTTTACTTTGTAGCTGTGGCCTCTAGTTATTCCTGTATCCATACGTGAATGTGCGGAATTTCGATGTGAGTATCCTAGGTTCGAGTCCTTGGAGTGCCACCAGTGGTAGATCCAGGCCAGGCCAGGCCCCCCCCCCCTTAGTGGCCAAAATTGCGCCCTTACATCTGATATATACTGCATTTTATCTGAAATACAATACATATCTGAAAGTTTAGGTTATGGCGCCCCACATGTATATATATCCCCCCCCTTAAGCCTGAGCTGGATCTGCTCCTGAGTGCCATATGTATTTGTTGATTTCATTAATTGAGTTTAGATGTGAAGTTGGTTGGTGGAAAAAGCATAATAATATCACATCTCCACCCTTCTTTATACACTCCATAGCAATACCATCCAACCTTCTGCTTTTCCCGCTTTCATTTGTTTCACTGCTTCTTTCACCACCAGCTAAAAAAAAAGAAAAGAAAAAAAGGAGGGTAGCCTAGGCCTATGTGCCTGAGTAGATAGATAGATAGATAAACTCAGACACATACCGCATAGCTGGGATCGGCTGACTCGAGACAAGAGCCCAAACATGGACAACAAAACAGAAAGAAAAATATATACACTGTAAATATAAAATAATAAATTCACACACATCTAGGTAGCCCAGGAGAAGACCCAGAGACCTAAACTTTTACATATAGGAAGCCCCTTGAGGATTATGATGCATATTGACAGTTTATTTTGGCTATCAATAGACGATTTCACAAAGCTTAGAAAGGATCTGTGGGCATCAAAAGAGTAAAGGCTATCTCAATTAACCCTCTGTCTTGGCCAGACCTATGAGAGTTCTGTATGAAGCTCAGTGGTCTGGTTAATCTGCTCTACATAACTAACTAACACTCTGTTTTTCATATACCGGTACCCTTCCTAATCTAAACAAAATTGTCTAATAATAGCCAGAATTAACCGATAAAATGCGTCATAATCCTCAAGGGGTTAAGAATGTAAATTCAAAAGTACTTATAAATATAATTAATGTAAAACTTGCAAATTAAACAAACCAAAACTTAGACGAACACAGTAAATAGACAAAAGAACTTTATCAAAATCGCTGTGTGGAAACAACACTTTAGCAAAATAATATTATAAATAAAAGAACACACATAGGGTGTACATTACTACATGAGCAAGTTAATCTGTTTCCCAAGCAAACTAATCACACATATAACAACGCACTATCATCACGTTCAAGGAATTCTGATGAATATAAACAACTATTTTATAATACACTCGACCCTCGATTATACGGACCGCAATTCAACGGATTTCGAATATAATGGACAGGGCCTGCTGCTCCATTTGATCAGCTGCATTCCACACAATCACTTATACCAACAACATAATCTACACTCCTTGAGAGCCCTGTGGAAAAACATGATCTCAGCCATGGCCTCTTAGGAACTCGGGGCTGTTCAGCCAGGCAGCCTAGGGAACAACAACAACAACCATGAAAATATACCGTACCTGTCTGAATAAATTAACGTCTGCTCTGTCAGCTATGGGGCCGTTAGATTCTTGAAGAAAATGATCGGCGGGAATCCCTGCCCCTACCAGTAGCTTCAGGCTCTTGAACCTGCGGGGAGAGAAATTCACCAGTCAAACTGGGACAATTTGGTTAAGTGCCCCATTAATTACCCCTTTCATTCGTCTAAACATTAGGCTTCCATAGTTGCAGTGGGAAAAATCAAATTTGAAATAAAAGAACACAATCCACCACATAGGGTGTACATCACTACATGCGCAAGTTAATTTATTTCCCAAGCAAACTAATCGCACATATAACAATGTACATAATATATCGTAGGCTTGTGCATAAACCTTTAACTGTCTTGATAGCGTAATGCTTAGTGTGCGGAATTTCGGTGTGAGTATCCTAGGTTCGAGTCCTTGGAGTACCACCATATGTATTCATTACTTTCATTGATTTCATTAGTTAGGTTTATTTGTAAATTAATTGGTGGGTTGGTGAAAACTAATATGAATTTTCAACTGATGGTAACTTGCTATCTTGCCATCCTGATTACTCGGCTATTACCAAGATTTTGTAACAAAATATGAAAACTTCTTCTAAGTTTTAGGCTCACTATTGCTCGCCCACTAAAAATATCACACCTGAATGGGATGAAGTGTCTTATTATCGCTAAACTAATGTAGTGAAACATTTTAAACTTAAAGTACAAATAGAGCGAAACGGGAGGTAAAAACAGACTCCCCTTATACCAAATAGGGTTATTATAATGTAAAACTTGCAAAATAAACATACCAAAACTTGGACGAACACAGTAAAAAGACAAAACAACTAAACAATATCTCAATGTGGGACTAACGCTTAACCCGCTGAGTGCCAGGGACGTATATATACGTCCACGCCGAAAAAAAATTGTAGCAGCGAAACGACTGCACCTATGGCTTGCATATTTCTACCACATGTACCTTACCCTTCTGGCTTCTTGCCACCACCAACACAACCCCCTCCCCTCACCCACTCGCTGACTATCGGTCGCCTCACAAGGAAAAAAAAAATGAAAATCTGTGGCGGCGAAAGGACTGCACCAATCGGTTCCATATTTGTGTGACAAGTCCCTTACCCTTCTGCCTTCCCCCCACCACACCCCCAACCGCCTCCCACCACCCACTTCCAGCGTATCCGTACAAAGAAAAGGAAAAAAAGGAAAATCCGTGGTGGCGAAACTACCTCACCAATCGGCTTCATATTTGTAACAGAGTCAATTAGCTTCTACCTTCCCCCCACCATCCCCCAAACCACCCTCCTACCTATAAGTTCCGATACCATAAAAGTCGATGATTTACTCTGAAAATTTCAGCTACATTTGGGACCATCGGGGACCTGATTTCTGGCGAAAATGGACAAGGGGAGTGTTTTTTTTTACCATTATCCTTCCTTTCTCACCCAACTTGAGAGATTTAGCAAAAAAAAAAAAAAAAAAAAAAAAAAAAAAAAATCCTCTGGCACTGGCAGATGCATAGGGTCAATAATTGTCTGGCACTCTGCGGGTTAAGCAAAATAATAATTTATAAATAAAAGAACACAATCCACCACATAGGGTGTACATTACTTCATTTGCAAGTTAAACAATGTCTCACCTATTCCATTGTACACTCAGATGATATAGACTATATTTATAGCCTAAACTTTCCAGCTGGCAAGGGTCCGGAGCTTCTGGTATGTATTTACTCCGGTCGGTCATTTCCAAGAGTTTCTCCAATATCTCCGTGTCTTCCTCTGCGATGTCCTCTGCTAAAAACTCATCACTGCAAGGTAAGGTAAGATTAGACGGTTTTATGCAGTTTAAAAAGGATCTATGCTCTTGAGAGGGTTTATTGTGATTGTGTTAAGTTGTTAACCCCTTTGAGGTCTAGAGGTAGATTATAAGCTAATGAAAATCGTCTAACGGTAACCAGAATAAGACAAAATTACGTCCTGAAGTACAACAAACATAACTTTACCCATATTGCTACCTAAATGTATAGATTACGGTTAGTTAATTCCAAGAGTTTCTTCAATATGACTGTGTCCTCATCTACGTTGTCCTCTGATCCTAACTGATAACTGCAAGGCAAGGAGAGGAAAGATTTAGTGATAGATGGAACAGAATGCCTTTAATACAACACCGTATAGGTAGACTACAAACTAAAGAATATTGTCTAATTTTAACCAGAATATGATGAAAATTATGTAATGGTGGTGAAGGGATTAAAAACTGCATCATATAGACTTACCCATGGCAGTTAGGATCCTGACATTTTGGAAACTCGACGGCAAAGTGTAGAGCCAAGACTTTGGTACTGGTGGCAATGTTTACGTCGGCACCACGTTCCAACAGCTGCCATACCACAGACTTCCAACCTCTCTGTACTGCCAACATCAACGGGGTAGTATCTACATCATTTCTGGGGGTGGAGAGAGAGAGGAGGGTTGTAGGCTAGCTGTAAGATCAACTGAGAGAGAGAGAGAGCAATGTTTACGTCGACACCACGTTCCAACAGCTGCCACACCACAGATTTCCATCCTCGCTGTACTGCCAACATCGAGGGGGTTGTGTCTACATCATTTCTGGGGGTAATGAAAGAGAGAGGAGGGTTCTAGGTAATCTATAAGATCAACCATAGGCCTAGCCTATTTATATCTCCACAAAGATATGACCTAACCTAGGTTAGATATACTGTATACTAGAACAAATATAAATACATGCAAAAATCACCCCAAAAGTGAACCATTCCCCCTTAGGTAGCATAGCCAATTTGCATTCGGTGGCTTAATTAGCCGTGTTTTATTATTATTATTATTATTATTATTATTATTATTATTATTATTATTATTATTATTTTTTTCTTTTTTTCTTGGGGGTGGCCGACTCAAGACAGAGCAAGAACAGGAAAACACAAGACAAAACAGCGAACAAACACAGACAAAACACAAAATTCACACACATCTAGGTCACCCAGGAGAATACCCAGAGACCAGGGTCACCATGGTCGCTCCAGCACTCCCCTGGCCCCCGACCACCCGGAGAGGCTCCGATCTCGGCAGGCAGACATGTAGCGGAGCCGAAACCACAAGCCCGCCCACCACACTTCCAGGCGCACCCTTCATATTAATCGTCTCCCTGGGCCAGGCGCCTGATGGACTATTATCTAGTCCAACTTGCGCCCGACCCCTTCCCCCAAATAACCATGTGTTCACTCAATTATTCACAAGCATTCTCCATTCATTCATGTTTATTACCACTTCTTTGCCTGATCTATAGTCATTCCTCTATCATCCAAAGCTTGTCTTACACAGTCTCTCCATCTCAATGGGGGTCTTCCTGCCCTTCTACCTCCCCTTGTATCTGACTCATATATTCTCTTTGTAAGCCTTTCATCTCCCATTCGTTCAACATGACCATACCAGCTCAGCACCCTTCTGTCCACTCTGGCTGACAAATGTTCCTTCTGCCCCACTCTCCTTCGTATCTCTTCATTCCTCAATCCGTCTCTACGAGTAACTCCACACATACTCCTCAAGCAGCTCATCTCCATCACATCCAGCTTTATTATTATTCTTCTCTCCTTTTTCTTCAGAGCCCATGTCTCAGCCCCATACATCATTGTTGGCACAACAATTCCTTGATACATTGCACTTTTTACTTTCATTCCGAGATTTCTCGTCTTCCACATACTTCCCATTGCTCCGAAAACTTTCCTTCCTTCACACACTCTCTGTTTTACCTCCATTTCCATACCTCCACTCCTGCTTATCGTTCCTCCTAGATATTTAAACACTACTTGTTCCAATTAATATTTCCCCATCCAGCTTCACATCTAGATTCACCCTATGATCACCCCTATTACACACCATTACTTTACTTTTATTGACGTTCATCTTCAGTTTCCTCCTCCCATAAACCACTCCAAACTCTTTGACTACCCGCTGCAATTTCTCCTCAGAATCTACCACCAACGCTGTGTCATCAGCGAACAGCAACTGATTCAACTCCCAATCTCTACCATTCTTTCCTACTAAACCCAATTCTCTTCCCATAGTTCTCATTTTCACCTCCCTCACCATACCATCCATAAACATATTAAACAGCCATGGTGACAATACACAACCCTGTCGCAAACCTACCTTTACCTCAAACCATTCACTCAACTCACCATTTCCTACTCCAACACATGCTCTGCTCCCTTCATAAAAACTCTTAACGGCTTCCAACAAATTTCCTCCAATTTCATAAATCCTTAACACCTTCCACATTGCTTCACGATCCACACGATCATACGCTTTTTCCAAATCCATAAAAGCCCAAAATATCTCCTTATGCTTCTCTAAATACTTCTCGCATAACTGTCTTACTGCAAACATCTGATCCACGCACCCTCTTCCCCTCCTAAAACCGCACTGTTCTTCTCCTATTGCAATTTCCGTACATTTTATTATCCTTTCTATCAACACCCTGCCATACAGCTTTCCAACCACTGATAATAAACTAATACCTCTATAACTTGAACACTCCTGCCGATCTCCCTTCCCCTTGTACAACGGCACAATACATGCGCTCTTCCAGTCTATTGGTACCCTTGACATCACAGAGCACACATTGAAAAGTCTCACCAACCAATCAATTATCACGTCTCCACCCTTCTTTATACACTCCACAGTAATACCATCCAAACCCTCTGCTTTTCCCACTTTCATTTGTTTCACTGCTTCTTTCACCTCATTTTCCTCAATCCTTTCATTCATTCCCTGCCACCTGGGTGGCCTGGGTAACCTATCTCCATCAATCACTGCTTCTCTTCCATCTCTTGCATTTAGCAAAGATTCAAAATACTCTGCATATTCCTCAGGGAGGTTTTAGGAAGGGAAGAGGATGTGTAGATCTGATTTTTACCAGATAGTAATAAGGAGAAATATCTGGAGAAGAAACAAAAGGTGTATGTTGCCTTTATGGACTTGGAGAAGGCCTATGACAGAGTGGATAGAGAAGGGTTGTGGAAAGTACTTAGAATATACGGAGTAGATGGCAAGTTGCTGAAAGCAGTGAAGAGCATGTATGAGGGTGCAAAGGCGGCAGTACGTGTGGAGAGTGAGCAGAGCGAGTTCTTTGACCTGAATGTTGGTTTGAAACAGGGGTGTGTGATGTCCCCGTGGTTGTTTACTGTACTGTATATATGGATGGAGTCCTGAAAGAAATACTATCAAGAGCAATGGATGTTGGTGTATCGCTGAAAAGGGAGGGAATTGAGTGGAAGCTACCTATACTGCTGTTTGCGGATGATACAGTTCTGATGAGTGATAATGAATGGGAGTTGCAGGGTCTGGTAAATGAGTTTGGAACAGTGTGCGAAAAACGGAATTTGAAGGTAAATGTGGGGAAGAGCAAGGTTAAGGTCTTCGAAAGGGGTGAAGTCACAGAGTGTGAGGTGAAGCTGAACGGTCAGGCTATGGAGATCGTCAACTCTTTTAAGTATCTGGGCAGTGTGTTGAGTAAAGATGGGACTATGGATGAAGAAGTGCGGGAGAGGGTACAACAGGGGAAGAGGGTTGTAGGAACGCTGAAAGCAGTAACAAGAAATAGGGTGGTCAGTATTGAAGTGAAGAAGTAATTGCATGACAGTGTGGTAATCCCGACACTGACTTACGGAAGCGAAGCATGGACGTTGGTTGAGAGACTCAGACCAAGAGTGAGAGCAGTGGAAATTAATTACTTAAGAAGTGCGTGCGGAGTTACATGGAGGGATAGACAGACTAATGAGGAAGTAAGAAGGAGGTGTGGTGTGGAGGTAGATGTGCTGGAAAGTGTGAAAAGGAACAACTTGAGATGGTTCGGCCATATGGAACGTATGGAAAGCGAGAGAATGACTAAGAGGGTGTATGAGAGCGAGGTGGAGGGACGGAGAGGTAGACCGATAGAGAGGTGGAAGGATGGAGTGAGGAAGTATATGAACGAAGGCGGTGCTGGTTGGGGGGAGGGGCGTCGACTGACTGGGGACAGAGGTGCATGGGGGCGGTTCGTTCGTGGCCAACCCTTCGGGGATCACGGCGTCGGGCAATAGATAGATAGATAGATAGATCTTTTCCTCACTTCAACTGGTTCTACTAGTAATTCTCCATTTGCATCTTTCACTGACTCTTCCCTCTTTTGTCCTCCTTTTCTTACTCTATTTACCTCCTTCCAGAACATCTTCTTTCGTTCTTCAAAATTCTCACTCAACCTTTGACCCCACCTTTCGTTTGCATCTTTTTTCGCTTCTCTAATTTTCCGTTTTGCCTCTCTCCTTTTCTCCTTGTACCTCTCCCATACCTCAACACTACCATCCTGCAAAACCCTCTCAAAACACTGTCTCTTCTCCTCAACTGCCTTTCTCACCGTATCATTCCACCACTCGCTTCCCTTCCTGATACCTCTGCCTCCTACTTTCCTTTTGCCGCATACTACCTCTGCACTTGCTTTCACTCCTTCCTTAAACTGTTGCCATTCAACCTCTACTTCTCTCTCTTCCATCTCTCTCACTTCGATGAGAGTAAAGCTGTAGATATTATATACCCCGGTACCTTGATTTTCAAAAGGCCTTTGACAAAGTTCCCCACAAACGCTTACTGCTAAAACTAAAAGCGCATGGAATACAAGACGGTGTGTTGAAATGGATAGAAAATTGGCTCAGCGACAGAAAGCAAAGAGTAGTCATAAATGGTAAGGCATCTAAATGGACCAATGTAAGTAGCGGGGTACCCCAGGGATCGGTACTAGGACCAATTCTCTTTTAATTTATATCAACGACATAGATGAGGGTCTCACCTGTACAATCTCAAAATTTGCTGACGATACAAAAATTGCAAATAGCGTACTCTCAAAAGAACAAGTTGACGATATGCAACACAATCTAGATAAATTGTCATGTTGGGCCCAAATTTGGCAAATGAGTTTCAACATGGGCATCCACAGGGGGGGGGGGGGGGGCAAGGGGGGGCAGTCCCCCCCCCCCCCCCTGGATATTCAATGTGCTTGGAATTTCACATTTTATCTAATTTCTGTATCATCCACTATAGGGCAAAATATATTTCTTGACTGCAATTCACAATATATTTCAAGCCAGAGTCAAAGATTTCCCCAAAGCTGTATTTGTTCACTGTGTATCACACAGGCTTAATTTGGTGGTGAATGACCTGAACTCTGTTGCAGTGATACGTAACACAATCGGCACAGTGAAGGCGATTATCACCTTCTTTCGTGAGAGTCCCAAACGTCGCCAACTGCTACCAAACATTCTTCTTCTCTGTGAAACAAGATGGAGTGCTAAGTACCAGAGCATTAGAATTTTCAGTACCAACTTCAAGAAAATTCATCAACAGTTGGTTGAGCTGTATTCATGTTCTACAAGAAATACATCTCAATCAGCATATCAGCTGCAATGCGCTTCACGAAATTCAACTTTCGTCGTTTGCTTAGTTATTATCGCCAAGTACTCTGCCATGTTGGAGCCAGTCACACAAGCCCTACAAGACTTACAACTTGATATACTCAAGGTACATACACACATACAAGAACTGATAATCATATTTGAAGTTCAAAGAGAAAAGGCAGAAGAAATCTTCAGAGATGACATTCTACCTGAAATTCTGGACATTTCAGAATCAATTGACTCCCTCCTAAAAATGCCCAGACAATGTGGGTGCCAGACTCATAGTCTATTTTGTATTCATTTCACCACAACACCAAACACCTCCAATGAAATTAATGAAAGTATATATGTGATCCACCAGGATTCGAACCCGGGTTATCACGCACAGATTTTTAGACACATTAACCATTACAGCACCAAGACGGGCCAACTCTCAGAGCAAGACAGCCGACTCGGCTGAGCCGAGGAGTACTTTCAAGCATCAGTGTTCATTCCACACCTGGATTCCCTGATAGAATAGTTGAAAACTCGATTTCCAACAGGCAAACATCACCTAATGTTGTTTTCTCTACACCCTCGTCTAATGACACAGCTGGATCGTTCAGTTTTCAAGGACCGCATGAGCAAGGTAAGTTATAGTTGAGTAAAATTCGCTCAATGGCTCAGTCTAGCTTTAAGGGACTGTGTGGTGTGGGGTGGGGTGGGGTGGGGTCGGGTAGGGTGGGGTGGGACCTGGGAACGGGGTGGGGAGGGATGGGGCCGGCCTGGCCTGGCAGTTTCACTGAATGACACACAATAAATTAAAAGCGAGTTACTGTATTATAGCAAAGTAGGAAGACAAGCCAGATTTATAGAGGCTGTCATAAAACGCTTTTGTCGTGACAGTCGCCGACTTCAGTTTCTTTTCAAGTAGTTCAAGTATTACTTAGTATTACAAGTAAACTTAATAGTCCACTGTCCTATTACCCAATTTGTAATTTCGTTCTTGTTATTATGAATTTATGCCCATATCAATAAAAAATTAAAATGTTTTGTTCATCGAGGCAAGGAATAATTTATACAATGCTTAAAATATATATTTGCAGATAGCCTAATACAGTGATTTATCATCCAAAACTAATTTACACATGCACATGTTGTTTCCACATAGAGATTTTGATAATTTAATTTGACTTTATATTGTCCTTGTCCCAATTTTGGTTTGTTTAGTTTGCAAGTTTTACATTTTAATGTACAGACATACGTAATCTTAAGTCCACAATCCAAATATTTTAGAACTTCCCCGGATTATATTATCCTTGCATTAAATTTTATTAAATGAATGGGAAAACGCATTTTTATGATTGGTAGCCTACATGACCACCACCGGAAATGTTAAAGACATACATGGGAAAAATTGTATAGCGACTGCTGCCATGTTAAATAATTGTTGTTGCTTGAACTACAGGTGAACTGTACCACACTTCTCTTGATTGTGGTGCACTGTGTTACGAGCGCTAGTGAATTCCTCTGGAAGAACTGGCGCTTACGAGAAATAAAAGACCAGATTATTATTATTATTATTAGCCAGGGATCTAAAAAATATTGGCTTTGCCCCCCCCCCCTGAAAAAAATCCTGCGGACGCCCATGAGTTTCAATGCGGATAAATGTAAAGTACTACATATCGGATACCTAAATGAGAAAGCAAACTATTCGATGAATGGCACTCAGCTTAAGAATGTAAACAGAGAAACCGATCTGGGAGTAACAATATCGAGTAACCTAAAACCGAGTCAACAATGTTCAGAAGTTGTTAAGAAGGCAAACAAAATAATTGGCTTTATAGGCAGGTCATTTGAGCATAAATCCAAAGACGATATCCTAACTCTTTACAATTCCTTAGTCAGCCCTCTTCTGGAATACTGCGTTCAATCCTGGTGCCCTTAATACCAAAAAGATATAGACAAGCTAGAACGAGTTCAACGTAGAGTTACCAAAGTGATACCTAGCCTAAAGAACAAACCATACGAGGAGCGTCTTAAAGAATTCAATCTATTTCCTTTAACCCAGCGCAGATTAAGAGGTGACTTAATTCAAGTGTTCAAAATCATCAAAGGCATCGACAATATGAACTGTAGTAAGTACTGTACAGTACTTCACTATCGACCAATCTAATTACACGCGGGGAAACGGTTGCAAAATTATGGGTAAATCTTTTAACTCACACGAATCTAAGAATTTCTTCTTCAATCGAGTTGTCAACTTGTGGAATGGGCTTCCCCGAGACGTTATAGACTGCAGCACCGTTGATTCATTTAAACACCGCATAGACAAATATCTCGCATCAAACCCGCGACTGACTGCGTTTGTAAATTAATAACTTTATTTTATCCCCCCCCTCAGTTACTAACCCATCTGTCCCCTACTAACTTCCTAATCCTGCCACGGGCATTAGTTCCCTTACCCACTCTAAACCACTGTTTGGACACTTGATCCTCAGTGTTTTGGAGGACAAGCAGCCTAGAAGGGTCACTAGACCTATTGTTGCTTCATTTCCTTTGTACTTCCATCCACTTTTCATTTAGTCTTTCCTTGTACTCCCTCTCTTTTGCACTCTTCTCTAACTCACTAACTTTTATTACCTCTCTTACTTCACGCTTGTCTCTTATTCTCCTGTATCTCTTAACTCTTAGCTTTCCCTCCACCAGGTAATGATCCGACATACCCTCCGCCTCACCTCTCATCACATTCACATCCAGCAGTCTACACAATCTTTCCCTTGTCACCAGCACATAATCCATCAATGCCCTCTCTACAATTCCCCCCTGGGAATGGTGAAGACTCAAATTTTCTATACCAATAATTTTTGCTTAACCCTTCTGGCCCGGGGCCCCCCTCTTAAGGACAGTGTCGGGTACCCGGACGATTTGGCCGAAATTTCTAGGCCTAGGCTACCGTATCTTTGTTATTTTAACTGCTAGAAAATTCCCACGCATGTCTAAACGTACTGTGGTTTCCAATCTGTAGACTGGCGTTGAGTAGAGCTCTCTAAGTCAACTGGTTCAGTTGTGATGACGATTTCCGTGGAGCGCATTTTTCCGCGATTTTAGCCATACAAGACTTTTCACTACTGAAATAACAACATACAGACACACAAAAACAAACTACGCCTCTCCTTCTTGTGTTCGGAGGTGCGCGGCGTCGGTCCAACCAGCTGTGTTTACATGCGTCGAACGGACGGCTTTCAAAACAAGCTGAATAGGCTTTCAAGCTTTCTTCCTGTTATAAGGACACCCGGGGTCCTACCCAACTGCCACGGTGTCCTTATAACAGGACAGCCGGGCTGGAAGGGTTAAGGTAAGTAATAAAAGTTGTTTTGGACCTGTGATCACTTTTCCTTCAATTGCGCGGCGGCAAAACCAGCGGCTATAGTTAAGGCTTCTCGTTTAACCCACTGAGCCCCAGCGACGCATGGTTTGCGTCCTGGCCGGTCCGGTCCAAATTACTCCGGTCCTATGGCACCCCGAGGGCTCAGATTTGTATGGGAACTGTGTAAGTATCCCACGCTCCCATGCCGATGGTTGAAAACTCTCAAAGTCCAACCGCGTGCGCGTGAGCGCGCAAAAACATGTTTTTTTTGGGAAATTGCCTTCAATTTTGTACTCTTGTAAATCCGTTTTCGGGGGCTCTGTAGGACCATTTTTTGCACTTTTTGACATTTTTTTTTTTTCCTTCATTCCTAACCCATTCGCCATTGTTTCTGGAATAAAAAAAAAAATCAGAATCAGCCGGTCCTGGGTGGTACATTTATTAATATTTAGCTGGTACTCAGCGGGTTAACTAATGATTATGGATTATTGACTATGGATTATGTTTTATTATCAATTATATACTGTATACAGTTTTGATTTAATTCACTATTGTAACCATTTTTAAGTCACTGGCCATTGCTTTCATGCATCGATCGATTCAAACTACAGAATACCATCGATTAGGCCCCGAGTCAGCTGACTCGTGTGTGCTCGGCACAATAGTATACCGGTAAACAAAGCAAAACACAATAGATGAGAGGTTCACGAATCGGTTTGGTCAAGAGTATTTGGTTTATATATATTTATATTATGAAATATACCTGGGATATTCTCGCTATATATTGGGGTTTCTTGAGTAGGCCTATCTATCTGAGTAAATACCAAAACAACGGCATGCCTTCCCCCCGAGCTTGCCGAATAAACAGGGTTCTTCCGTAATGATATTGGGAGGATGGACGAGTATTGTCGGGGGACTGGGCGGCCCCGTCAGGGATTAGGGCGTCTGGCAAGAGATAGATAGATAGATAGGTAGGCTGGTGTGATTTGCAGATACAGAACTGCAGGTGCAGGTGCAGGTGCTACAGTTGGCCTTAGTTGAGTCTTGCTACAAAACGGTTAGCACTATGCCAACATCAGCCAAAGTGATGACATGATGGGGCGGTGTTGTGACGGGACTTTATTGCATTATATTCCAACTGTGGAAAGGCAACCACGTCTGAGCTGTTACAATGAATGCAATGGAAAATTAAGCATAAACCATTGTATGTACAGTATATATGTATAAATGTCTTTCCCTCCCCTTTCCCACTCTGATGGTACAACCATCACTTCTTCCTCTGACAAAGCTAAACTCTTCGCTCAAACTTTTGCTAGAAACTCCACCTTGGATGATTCCGGTGCTATTCCTCCCTCTCCACCCTCCTCTCTCTTACTTATGCCTAATATCCTAATATCTTCTAAAGATGTACTTTCTACCCTCTCTGGGCTTAACACTAATAAGGCGTACGGTCCGGACGGTATTCCTCCTGTTGTTCTCAAAAACTGTGCTTCCGTGCTGACTCCCTGCCTAGGCAAACTCTTTCGTCTCTGTCTATCCTCTAACGTCTTCCCTTCATGCTGGAAGTTTGCTCACATTCAACCTGTCCCAAAGAAGGGTGACCGCTCTCAACCCTCCAACTATCGTCCAATTGCTCTCATCTCTTGTCTTTCTAAAGTTTTTGAAACTATTCTTGCTTCCAAATTTCTTAAGCATTTCTCTTCTCATAATCTGCTCTCAGATCGCCAGTATGGCTTCCTTAAGGGTCGCTCTACTGGTGATCTTCTCTCATATCTTACTAACTCTTGGTCATCCTCCTTTCGGGACTTCGGTGAGACTTTTTCTATTGCACTAGACATATCGAAAGCTTTCGATAGAGTCTGGCACAAATCTTTAATTTCTAAACTACTGTACCCTCCTTCAGTTTCTATCCCTCCATCTGTGCCTTTGTCTCTAATTTCCTTTCCGGCCGTTCCATAGCCGCGGTTGTGGATGGCCATTGTTCACTTCCTCGCCCTATAAACTCTGGTGTTCCTCAGGGCTCTGTCCTATCTCCTATTCTCTTTCTAATTTTTATAAATTATCTCCTTAACCCGGGAGCTGCGGGGAGACTCTTAAGAGTTCCCCCGGCGCACTGCGGGAAGACTCTTAAGAGTCAGAGAAAATAAAAATCAACTTTTGACATCGAAAAAAAAAAAAATTTTATATTTTTTTTTTTATTTTTTTTTTTTTTTTTAGCCCCTGGGCCATGCAAAATCTCAGTCCTCTACCTCCCCTCCTTCCCCACTTTCCTCCTCTCCTTCAGTTATCACCTATTTTCCCTGTTATTCCCTTATTCTGAGGTATATTTTCGTGCTAACATTAGAAATCCGATTGGAGGGTGTGGTCATCACTGATAGCAAGCGAGTGCAAGAGAGAGAGAGAGAGAGTATCGATCGACTGTGTCTCAGTGGCCTTGGGGGAAATTGGCGGGAAAGCAGATTGCCTCACCCATACATTATACAACTCGCGGGCTATATCTCCGATTTTGACCATCCAAACGCTGTTTTCACTCGTTTTATTGTTGTTTCAGGTTAATACCTTTATAATCAACCCATAATAGGTGCATATGGATAAATATTAATGCTATTAATGGCACAATGAATATTTTAGTGACGGAAACACCTCAAATACGTCAGCACAGGGGGACGTTTCCAATTACCCCCATGCGCACTTCAGAGGTTAACTGTACCTTAATTCCCATCCATTCATACACAGACGACTCAACCTTACACTACTCCATTAGTTTTTCAGAACGCCCCAGCCAGCAATCCCTTAACGACAAACGTAATGAAGCCATAGAACTCTTAAATTCTGATCTAAATACTATCTCAAATTGGGGCAGAGAAAACCTTGTTTACCTTTAATGCTTCCAAAACCCAATTTCTCCATCTATCTACCCGTCAGGATCTCCCAGCGGACTATCCCTTATTCTTCAACAATACAAAAATCAACCCTTCATCTTCTCTCAATATTCTTGGTGTCTCTTTTTCTTCTGCTCTCAAATTTGACTAATTCCTTGAACGTGACGATAGTGCGTTGTTATGTGTGCGATTAGTTTGCTTGGGAAACAGATTAATTTGCTCATGTAGTAGTGTACACCCTATGTGGTGGATTGTGTTCTTTTATTTCATAGATTTCATTTTAGTAAGCGTTGTTTCCACATAGCGATTTTGATAATTTAATTTGACTTTCTATTGTCCTTGTCCCAATTTTGGTTTGTTTAGTTTGCAAGTTTTACATTTTAATTTGGAAGGACCATATTACCAGTCTTGCTAAGGCAGCCTCCCAGAAGCTGGGTGTGCTCAACCGCCTTAGGGGGTTCTTTTCCCCAACACAGCTTCTTGCTCTGTACAGGGGCATAGTGCGTCCTTGTATTGAGTATTGTTCACATGTGTGGGGAGGTTCCTCTCACACCGCTCTCCTAGACAAAGTTGAAAGGAAGGCCTTTCGTATCATTAACTCCCGTCCACTCACCAACTCTCTGCAATCTCTCTCTCTCCTAACCCTTTACAATTCCTTAGTCCGCCCTCTTCTGGAATACTGCGTTCAATCCTGGTGCCCTTATTACCAAAAATATATAAACAAGCTAGAACGAGTTCAACGTAGAGTTACCAAAATGATACCTAGCCTAAAGAACAAACCATACGAAGAGCGTCTTAGAGAATTAAATCTATTTCCTTTAACCCAGCGCAGATTAAGAGGTGACTTAATTCAAGTGTTCAAAATCATCAAAGGCATCGACAATATGAACTGTAGTAAGTACTTCACTATCGACCAATCTAATTACACGGGAAACGGTTGCAAAATTATTGGTAAATCTTTTAACTCACACGAATCTAAGAATTTCTTCTTCAATCGAGTTGCCAACTTGTGGAATGGGCTTCCCCGAAACGTTATAGACTGCATCACCGTTGATTCATTTAAACTCCGCCTAGACAAATATCTCGCATCAAACCCGCGACTGACTGCGTTTGTAAATGAATAACTTTATTTTATCCCCCCCTCAGTTACTAACCCATCTGTCCCCTACTAACTTCCTAATCCTGCCACGGACATTAGTTCCAGGGCAGTAATTCCCTTTCCAATGTTCCCTTACCCACTCTAAACCACTGTTTGGACACTTGATCCTCAGTGTTTTGGAGGACAAGCAACCTAGAAGGGTCACTAGATCTGTTGTTGCTTGATTTCCTTTGTACTCCTTTGTACTCTCCGCCGCAATGTTGCATCTCTCTCGCTATTCTATCGCTACTTTAATAATCAGTGTTCCTCAGAGCTTTCCCAGTGCATACCATCTCCTTTACGTAGGGCACGTGGTACCCGTCTTGCAACTCAATGCCACCCCTACTCTGTGCAACTCTCTAACCCAAGAGTGAAACGTTACTCTCAAACTTTCTACTACTCAACAGCTGAGCTCTGGAACTCTCTCCCAGAATCAGTCTTTCCCTCTTCCTATGACTTAAATTGCTTCAAACTCCGTGTGTCCAGGCATTTTGGCTCGATCGTCCCTTGATTTTGGCCCTGTCACTGTTTCAACAATGGGGAAGGCACTCGCTATAGGCAATTCTGCCTTTTGCCTCCCTCAATCACATATAAAAAAAATAAAAAATAATAATAAAACAAAATAATAGATAGATAGATAATAAGCCCAAAAGCAGCCGAATACATGCAATAGTTTCGGAGCTATGGGACTATGAATTAGTATTATTGCCATCACAGCGTAATTACCCCGATTGACCTTACTCTAGCAATAGTAAATTCATTAAAATATAAAACTTGAAAACGGACTCAAAAGTTACTGTTCAAATTAATATAACAAACTCATTAAAATTACAAATTATAGAAATGATAACACAGTAAAGAAAATCTATATGTGGAAAAAAAACTAACCTTGCATTAATATCAGCCTTGTATTGAAGCAGTAGTTCCAGGATGCGTTGGTCAGCTTGAAGCCTCGTTAACATATAGGTGTGTATTGGTGCGTGGGAGAGGTCCGTACGTTTGTTGATGTCTGCACCACGCTCCAGTAACAGTTGCACCGAGTCTACAACACCCTAGTAGTACGGTGTTGAAGAAAAATGAGATTAAATCTGTTTTCCCAAGGTAGATATACTATTATACTATTAAGCTCGATATGAGCAATTCAATGCAATTCATGCAATTCAATGAGGAAAAATTCCAATTAATACGATACGGAAATAATAATGGTGTTAAAGAAATTACAAATTACTTAACAGAATCTAACCACATAATAGAACGGAAAGACAGTGTGAAAGACCTTGGGGTATTAATGTCTGAAAATATGGGTTTCAAAGTACATAACCAGGTCAAAGTGGCGGCTGCGAAACGTCTAACGGGTTGGATTCTGCGTACTTTTAAAACACGCGGTGAATTGCCTATGATAACGCTCTTCAAATCTCTAGTGCTACCGCGGCTTGAATACTGTAGCGTATTAACATCCCCATACAAAGCAGGTGAAATAAATGACGTAGAGAGTGTACAAAGAAATTTCACTTCGCATATAAGTTCAATAAAACATCTACACTATTGGGAGCGTTTAAGAGCACTGAATCTGTACTCACTGGAACGTAGAAGAGAACGTTACCTAATAATATACACGTGGAAAATCGCAGAGGGTTTAGTACCAAACCTACATACTCCGATAGTCATGAAATTCAGTGATAGGAGAGACTGGGAATGCGAAATCCCCCGGATGAATAACAGGGGTGCTATGAGCTCTCTGCGAGAGGGCTGGTTATCACACAGAGGCCCACGTCTCTTCAACAAACTCCCACGGCGAGTAAGAGACATGAGTTAGACAACTTCAAGAGAGCCCTAGATGTCGAACTGCAAAAAGTGCCAGACGAGCCCATCCTCGCAAGGGAGCGAGCTGTCGCTTCAAACAGTTTACTGCACCAAATCACCACCCATAACGAGGGGCGTCGCGCTCCTTGGTGCCGCTAGAAGAGTGGCGAACACATCAAAAGGTATCAAAAGGATGAATGGAGAATGCTTGTGAATAGATGAGTGATCAAGCGGTCGTAGGGAGTGGGGGTCAGGAGCCACTATATAATAGTCCATCAGGCGCCTGGCCTGGTGAGCTGGTGTATATGAAGGGCCATGCCTGGAAGTAATGTTTTTTCTTCTTTTCTACAGTGTGTGAACGAAGGAGACAAAAGGCAAAACTGCCTGTGACGAGTGCCTCCCCCAGATTTAAAAGTGAGAGGGCCAAAATCAAGGAACGTTCGAGCTAAAATGTCTGGACACACGGAGTTTGAAACAATTTAAGTCATAGGATGAGGGAAAAATGGATTCATGGAGAGTTCCAGAGCTAAGCTGTTCAATAGAAGAATGATTGGGAGTAACGTTTCACTCTTGAGTTGTGGGCGGGCATTGTGGTGGTAAAGCTTCGCTGCGTGTCTGCCTGCTGAGACCGGAACCTCTCCGGGAGGTCTGGGACTTGGGAATCTTTTGCTGGAGACCCCATATGGGCCTGGGTCTCTGGGTCTTCTCATGGGCGACCTAGATGTGTGTTTTTTTTTTTTTGCTTTGTTTTTGTGTTGTGTTGTCCCTGTTCGGGCTTAGTCTCGAGTCGGCCACCCCAAGCTATGGGGTACCGGGTATGTGCCTGTGTATATACTGTACATATATACAATACAGTAGCACCTGCATGTACTTTGAAGCAATCCCTGAGGCTGACACTACTGACCATACAGTATATGCATATATACAGTACACTTTGAAGACTGGATGATACATATGAGGAATATTATATCCTTATGTCTCCAGTCAGCCACCACCAGCAATGAGGTATGTGCTTGAGTATACAATATACATACATACATACAATGAAACCATACATTTTCTTAATCATTTAGTCTCAAAAGTACATGTATGTTTTTTTCTTTTTCTTTATATTCTGACTTTCTGCTTCTCCAGATGTAGGCTATACTGTATGGCTATTAGTATGGAGTACTAAATACTAATTTTCACAATACTGTGAATATTCCATTCAATACTAACCATAGATGGCTTCGGAGTTGGATGGACCCTAAGTTGAGTGGTCAATCCTGTAAATCCTTGAATAAACTGGCACGGATTGTCCTTCACAAAGGGGACAAGACGTTTTGTGTATGGCCACCCTCATAAATGAGAGTAAGGCATCCAGCAATAGATAGATAGATTATCAAAATGTTTGTGGACATACAGTAATGCAAGTAATGGTCGCTCTTCCGTAAATCTAAAATGGATTAGCCTACTTAAGAATGGGTAAGGGGTGGAACCTTCTATTATATTTTTTTTAACATAGATGGATAGAGAATACTAACCATACTGATAGCCGCGTGTAGTGCCGTACCATTCTCGTACTCGTCAAAGTTAGGGTCGGCTCCGGCATCCACCAGTTGTCGTAGAACAGCGACGTTACCCACGGCTGGAATAATAATGTAAAACTTGCAAAATAAACTAAGCAAAACAAGGACAAGACAATATAAAGGCAAAAGAACTAATCAAAATCACAGGGTGTCAGATCGGAGCTACAGTATTTGGTTTGAAGACTTAAGGGGAAATGGGTCGCTTTTCTGGTCCCCCTTCATCCTCATGGTTAGCCCACATTAGTTTTCAGATTTTATGTCGTTCGACCCATTAGTTTGCCAATTTTACGACCTTTCGCCCCATTTCTTTGTAAATATTAAGACTTATCGTGTCATTTAGGTGTAAAAAAAAAATCCTGGCGAGCGATAGTAAGCCTGTAAATCAAGAGGAATTGCCAGGACATTTTTCTATCGAAAAATTTACAAATTTATCTCGAAGGAGGGTCTTGTTTTTTTTTTTAAAGCTTAACGGAGGTCTAGGGAGGACTCTTAAAAAAAATGATAAAAAGATATATAAATGAGCAAATAAATACGCCCATCCCTGCTAACTGAATAGGAGAAGCAATACAAGAAAATCAACATAAAATAGCATTGTTTTGGCCATGTTATCACTTCCAGAGACACAATTTGGACTATCCCAGAGCTGGTGGGGGGGTTGAATGATGGGAGTAGAGCGGAGACTGATAAGGAGAAAGCAGAGGTGCTGGGGAAATACTTTGGGGGGGGGGTACTAACAGTGGAGTCGGAGGATGCAGTGCCTACTATTCCCATCAAACAGGCACCGGCACTAGAACTAATAGAGTTTTCCCATGCTAGAATAAGAAGGGCTATAGAAAAAATGAACAGAAGTAAGTCACCGGGACCGGATGGGATACACCCAAGAATCATAAAGGAAGGAGGGGAGATGTTAGTAGAGCCATTGAAAATGTTATTTGAGGTATCGTTTAATACAGGACAAATCCCGATGGACTGGAGAGAGGCGAACATAACAGCTATATTTAAGAGGGAAAGAGAAATGACCCAGGGAATTATAGACCAGTCAGTTTGACAAGTGTTGTATGTAAACTAATGGAAACGGTAATTAGAGAAGGAATAATGGATCATATGAAGTCAAACCAACTTTTCAGTGGGAGACAGTTCGGATTCTTGCCGGGGAGGTCGACGGTACTACACCTAATTAAGGTGGTAGATGATTGGATGCAAATTCTAGAAGATGGTGATGTAATAGACGTGGTATATTGCGATTTTATGAAGGCCTTCGATAAGGTCCCACATAAAAGGTTAATAGAGAAAGTTAGAAGTTATAATATAGGGGAGAAATGTGTGAAATGGATAGAAGCCTTCCTGAAAGATCGGAGACAGAGGGTACTGGTGAATGGAATAGGCTCGGGGTGGAGGGAAATTACAAGTGGGGTACCTCAGGGATCTGTGTTGGGACCACTGCTGTTCGTTATATTTATCAACGACTTGCCTGAAGTTATAACTAATGGAAGTGAGGTATACCTGTATGCGGATGACACTAAACTGTATAGAAGAGTGAGGAGTAAGGAAGATATGGGTTTGCTTCAAGGAGATGTGGAGGGCATGAAGGGATGGTCTGAGCATTGGTTAATGCCTTTTCATCCAAAAAAATGCAAGTACATGCGGATTGGGACCAGCAAGATAGACAAGGTAGGATACAGTATGTATGAAGCGATGGAGGAAGTGAGTGCAGAAAAGGATATAGTAGTGATAGACAATAAGTTAAGTTTCTCAGAACATTTAGCGGAAAAGATAAACAAAGCCAATAGAATTGTAGGGCTGATAAGGAGGACATTTGTGTCACTTGACGAAGAAATCTTCAGGAATCTATATACAGCGCTGGTTAGGCCGCACCTGGAATATGCAAACCAGGTGTGGGCTCCATATATGGTAAAGGATATAGAAGCAGTGGAGAAAGTGCAGAGGAGAGCTAGCAAGCTGGTACCAACGTTGAAGAACGCGGGCTATGAGCAGAGGTTGAGGACTCTGGGGCTTCCGACACTGGCATATAGGAGAAAGAGAGGGGATATGATAGAGACTTTTAAGATAGTGTCAGGAAAGTACGATGAGGATGTGTGTGAAGGTATCTTCTTGATGCGGGAGGGAACAAGAACGAGAGGACACTCTAAGAAAATTTACAAAGAAAGAAATAGGCTTGAGAAGGCAAAGAACTCATTTAGTGATAGAGTGGTAAATGAGTGGAACGCAGTGCCCCAGTATGTAGTCGATTCCGAATCAATAAGGGAGTTTGAAAGTAATCTTGATAAAGCATGGGGAAGACAAGATTTGAAGTTTGATTATAAAACAAAAATACAGAATAGTAAAAATGTTGCGTCTGCTACCGCCGCCGCCAACACCGTGAACGACCGCAGCAGTGCAAGCACTGGTACTGAGCTGGATACACAGGCATAGTTTGCCTTTTTCCAGAGGATCTACTGTAAGAAACTGTAAGAAATAAACCATAATGATATCTTTACATAAACAATAATAGACTAAAATAAGTAGACTTGGCTTTTGTTTGACAACCTGAATACAAGTAAACCTGTTATGTATGTGTATGTATATACACAGGCACATAACCCATAGCTGGGGGTGGCCGACTCAAGACAGAGCCCGATCAGGGACAACACAACACAACATAAAAAACAAAATATAAATTCACACACATCTACAGTAGACCACCCAGGAGAAGACCCAGAGGCCAAGGATCACTAAGGGCCTCCAGCACTTCCCCGGCCACAGACCTCCCGGCGAGGTTCTGGTCTCAGCAGGCAGACACGCAGCGGAGCACACCACAATGCCCGCCTACCTCACATCCATATACCGGCTCCCCGGGCCAGGCGCCTGACGGATTATTATTTAGTCCAACTGGCGCACGACCCCCTCTCCTCAACACCGCGTTATCACTCATCTATGCATAAGCATTCTCCATTCATTCCTATTTATTATTAGGCCATACATGTACAAATTGTACATACATACATACATACACAAATTTAAAGACCGGGTGCTCCACACTAAGTGCAGTTCCGGTTTCATGGCCTAATGGCGGCGTTTCAGGCAACCCTGTTAAGAGCTGCCTGACTTGTCAGGTTCTTTGATTTAAGATCAGACCGCAAGGTCTGATCCCACGTCTGTCTTGGTTTTCCCTTTGGTGCAGCTCCCTCCACGTTCATGGATTTGCATCTTTTCACCCAGCTTAGTTCATCCATCCTCTCCACATGTCAAAATCATCCAAGCCTGCTAGTATGCATCTCATCACTAATACTCCTGATACCTACCCTTCATCATAGCTCCTCACTTGATATCCTATCTTGCAGTTTGGTACCACACATCCATCTCGCCATTCTCATCTCATTGTATTCCATTCTGTTGGTATCATCCACTTTGACAGGCCACTTTTCTTAAGCACATGTCATTGCCCTTCTAAAGCATGAAGCGTACACCTTTCCCTTCAAGGGGAGAGGGAGTATTCTCATGGTGAGTAGTGGCAAGAGTTCTCTAAACTTTCCCCAGCCGCATCTTATTCTGGCGATAGTGGCGGCCTCAGTACCCCCCCACCGGCAGAGATGGTATCACCTAAGTAGGAAAACTTGCCCACCATCTCCAGTGCCTCATTGCCAAAGTTAACACTCTCGAGCTGGTCAATAAACACAAGCTCACCTTTGCACACTATGCATACAAATTTCTCAATTTCGGACTTATTCCTCGGTAGAGGTCCCTATATTCTAGGGCAGCGCTTCTTCCTGTGATGTACCCAGCTGCAGCCGACGCTACACTGTATTGAGTTCGCGCCACCCATTTTCTGTATACTGCGCATGGGTATGCACCATTTGTTTCTACCTTTCCTAACCCTAATCTACTGTGTAAAATCTTGGTTGTATTTATATATTAACTCTTAACCCTTTACTTGCCATGCCCTCTCTCCATCTTCTGAATTTGTCCTCGGCATCCCGCACACTATCTATGATAAGTACTAGGTCATCTGAATATGCCAGTTCCGGGCGGGGCCCAGCTCTGAAATCACCAGATAGTGCCTCCAGAACCACAAAAAAGAGGAGAGGGCTTAACACAGAGCCCTCCGTCCATTTATATTAATGACCATCTCTATCTTACCCATCAACCCCCCCCCCCATTAAGTATCTATTTTAAGATGCTCGCATTGGGTATCAATGTATGCACCAAGTATTGTTTATCCTATGTGTAAGGAGACAAAAGGCACAACTGACCATTTGTCTCCTTTGGTCATGTTGGGAACACCTAAAGAGTGTACTAAGCTTTTCCCTCTCTCTCTATCTATGTATGTATCTACGTAATTATCTATCTACAGTAGTATGTATGTATGAACAGTCCATGCACATGATATCTATACAAGTATAATAATAACTGTCTTGATAGCGTAATGGTTATTGCGCAGAATTTTGGTGTCAGTATCCTTGGAGTACCACATGTATTTATTAGTTTCATTGATTTCATTAATTAGCTTTATTTGTAAGTTAATTGGTGGGTTGGTGATAATAAGAAATTATTACCTTTAGCTATTGGCAGTGACCAGTTGTCTCCTTTGGTCATGTTGGGATCAGCTCATTTTAGTAAGCGTTGTTTCCACATAGCGATTTTGATAATTTAATTTGACTTTATATTGTCCTTGTCCCAATTTTGGTTTGTTTAGTTTGCAAGTTTTACATTTTAATATGTAGTATGTATGTACAGTAAACTCCCTTTTATCCAAAATTTGAATATCCAAAAATTTCAGTTAACCAAAAGTTTTGCTATCCAAGTGTTTCACTAGTTTTCACTTATTTAAGCCTCTCTGGGTTCTTAATTGCATCAATTTAACCCCTCTGAAGTCCACATAGCTTGAGTTAGATGATAATTTGAAGTCAAGACAGCCTGAGGGAGATGGAAGAGCATATAGAACACCTCGAGCACCTCCTGGCCTCCCAAGAGTGGCCAATACATCCCGAAGACTATTAGGTACACATAGTACTCCAAACAATCCCTCCCCAATCTTGTTTGCAAATATCCAAGGCCTAAAAAATAGAACCACGAACAAAGTACCATTTATTAGGGGCCTGCTAGAAGAAGGAAACGCTATATTTGCGGCTCTCACAGAAACTCACATTAAAGATCAGGAAGATAGGGAGGTATGGATTCCTGGTTACAACATACATAGGGCGGACAGAATGCATAGATCACATGGAGGTGTAGCCTTGTACATACATGACTCACTGATATGTACTGAATTCCTAAATAACAGTAATGAAGTGGTGGAAATACTTGGAGTTAAAATAGAATCCCTAAATTTAGCAGTTATTGTTACATACAGGCCTCCAGACTCATCCCGAGAAGAATTCAAAACCCAGCTCAACAAAATAAAATCAGAAGTGGAAACCCTGGGGAACCCAACACCAAATATTATATGGCTAGGAGACTTTAACCTACCAAATATTAACCCTCCAGCCCCGGCTATGTATTATATATATATTCCTCGAAACCCGGGTGTTTTGGCCGAAAAACGTCTAGGCTAGGCTACCGTATATTCGTTAATCAGACTGCTTCCCGCATTCCCGCGCATCCCCAAGCGTAGCTGTGTTATTTACCTGTAGAATGGCATTAAGTAGAGCTCTCTAAGTCAACTGGTTGAGCTGTGATGATGATTTCATTGGAGATAACTTTATGGCCAAAACAGCCACTTTACACCACTTTTCGATACTTAACAACAACATACAGGCACACACGAACAAGCGACGCTCTCCTTCTTGTGGCCGGAGATGCGGGGCGACGGTCCAGCCGGCTGTTGTTTACATGCGTCGGACCGACGCCTCGCACACGAAGCTCACAGGCTTTCAACCACTGGGCGTTCAAGAGACCTTCCGGGTACCTGTTATATGTTTTTTTATGGGCGTTCAAGAGCCCTTCCGTGGTGAGAGGGTTAAATGGAGACAACTAGAAAACCAGTTAGTGGCAAATAACACCGGAGAAGCAAATACTAATACGAGAGAGCTTTTTGAACTTTGTGATTTTTTTAGTCTTACCCAACATATTGCTGAACCCACACGGGAAAACAATATCTTAGACCTGGTCTTCACTAACAACGACTCTCTAGTACACAGCATTAACATATCGGACACAACATACTCAGATCATAAATTAATTGAGATCAAAACAACCTTAGAAAGTGTACAGACAACCTCAGAATCGAGAACAAAAACCGGCCCCTTCAGTAAATTTAACTTCAATAACAAAAACATTAGGTGGGAAGAGGTAAATCAAGAAATGGAAGAAATAGACTGGGAAGATTTAATGGATAACCTGACACCAGCAGAATGTCTAGTCTTAATAACAGAAACCATGACCCAAATCTGTAGCCACCATATACCTGCAAGACAAAAAAAACGAAGAAGCAAACAAGATCGGGAAAGGAGGAGGCTGTACAGAAGAAGAAAATTACTCACACAAAGACGCACACATCAAAATCTACAGGATAGGCAAAAGGTCGAAATAGATAGAGAAATTGTGGAAATTGAACAAAGGCTAAGAATATCATATGAACTACAACATATGGAAGAGGAGAGGAAAGCTATTGCAGGTATAAAGGAAAATTCCAAATACTTCTTTTCATACGCCAAACAAAAGGCTAAAACAACATCAAACATCGGCCCACTGAGCAAAGGGGACGGCTCTTTCACAGGGGACAAAAAGGAAATGAGCGAACTCTTAAGCAGGCAGTATGAAATGGCATTCAGTGAGCCTGATGAAACAAAAGTCATCAGAGACCAAAATATATTTTTCATGGAAACCTCCCCCACGGAAACCCCTCAGATGCTGGATATTGATTTTGGTCCAAAAGACATAGAAGAGGCCATTTCCAACATGCCATCCCACTCGGCACCAGGCCCGGACTCATGGAATTCGATCCTAATGAAGAAATGTAAGTAAAACCTCTCAAAACCCCTGGCTATAATGTGGAGAAGGAGTCTAGACACTGGTGACATACCAGATAGCTTGAAAAACGCAATAATTGCCCCACTGCATAAAGGAGGGAGTAAAGTACTACCAAAAAACTACCGCCCGGTAGCTCTAACCTCTCACATCATTAAAGTTTTCGAGCGAGTCCTGTGAAGCAAAATTTCAACATTCATGGAGACAAATGAACTACACAACACCGGTCAACATGGGTTCAGAGCGGGAAGATCATGTCTCTCACAACTTTTGGAACACTATGACAAAATTCTTAAAGCGCTAGAAGAAAAGAAAAACGTGGATGTCATTTACACCGATTTTGCTAAGGCATTTGATAAATGTGACCATGGTATAATAGCCCACAAACTGAAAGCAAAAGGTATAACTGGGAAAATCGGACGGTGGATATACAATTTCCTCGTAAACCGAAAACAATCAGTAGCAGTAAACCAAGTCACATCTGAGCCTTCGGATGTCAAAAGCTCAGTGCCCCAAGGAACAGTGCTAGCGCCCCTTCTGTTCCTCATACTAATTTGCGACATAGATACCAACACCAGACACAGTACGGTGTCGTCTTTTGCTGATGACACAAAATTAAGCAAGATAGTAAACACACAAGAGGACACGGGCCGACTGCAGGAAGACATGAATGTAGTGTTCCAGTGGACCAGGGAAAACAACATGCAATTCAATGAGGAAAAATTCCAATTAATACGGTACGGAGATAATAATGGTGTTAAAGAAATTACAAATTACTTAACAGAATCTAACCACATAATAGAACGGAAAGACAGTGTGAAAGACCTTGGGGTATTAATGTCTGAAAATATGGGTTTCAAAGTACATAACCAGGTCAAAGTGGCGGCTGCGAAACGTCTAACGGGTTGGATTCTGCGTACTTTTAAAACACGCGGTGAATTGCCTATGATAACGCTCTTCAAATCTCTAGTGCTACCGCGGCTTGAATATTGTAGCGTATTAACATCCCCATACAAAGCAGGTGAAATAAATGACGTAGAGAGTGTACAAAGAAATTTCACTTCGCATATAAGTTCGATAAAACATCTACACTATTGGGAGCGTTTAAGAGCACTGAATCTGTACTCATTGGAACGTAGAAGAGAACGTTACCTAATAATATACACGTGGAAAATCGCAGAGGGTTTAGTACCAAACCTACATACTCCGATAGTCATGAAATTCAGTGATAGGAGAGGCTGGGAATGCAAAATCCCCGGATGAATAACAGGGGTGCTATGGGCTCTCTGCGAGAGGGCTGGTTATCACACAGAGGCCCACGTCTCTTCAACAAACTCCCACGGCGAGTAAGAGACATGAGGGACATCTCGTTAGACAACTTCAAGAGAGCCCTAGATGTCGAACTGCAAAAAGTGCCAGACGAGCCCATCCTCGCAAGGGAGCGAGCTGTCGCTTCAAACAGTCTACTGCACCAAATCACCACCCATAACGAGGGGCGTCGCGCTCCTTGGTGCCGCTAGAAGAGTGGCGAACACATCAAAAGGTATCAAAAGGTAAGATGCATTGAAAACTGTATATTTGGCCATTTGTACACATATTAACCCTTGGGATCCGGGATATGAGATATGAGGCCTCCCGGACTCCTAACCAAAATACATTTTGCCTCATATAAGGCCTCCCGGATCCCAAGGGTTAATATGTGTACAAATGGCCAAATATACAGTTTTCAATGCATCTAAAACCATTTCTAGGCTGTCTTGACTTCAAATTATCATCTAACTCAAGCTATGTGGCCTTCAGAGGGGTTAAATTGATGCAAAAAGCGTGGCTAAAAATCGCCGCTAAAATCATCATAACTCGGCAACCACGCGTCGTAGCGATGTCATCTCAACGGCAGTCTACAGACAACAAGATGTTCTACAATTTGCAAAAAATCTGACTGCTCTAGGTGGTCTCAATCAGTAGCTACTGAATTATGAAGCTTGACTGTACGAAAATGACCCCGGACACAGCGAACCGCCTCATATGAGGGCCCCCGGATCCGGAGGGTTAAGCTCTATATAGAGGGACTCTCGTTTATCCGTAAAAATTGCTTATCCAAAATTTCAAAAGACTCATGATTTTTGGATAAAAGGGAGTTAACTGTATTTACCTAATTGTATTTACCTAATTGTAGTTTACAGGAGTTGAGCTAAACTCATGTTGTCCCGTCTCTCAGTCTACTTTTTATCAAATTTTTTCTTGAAAATATGGATATTCCTTGCCCCTACAACCTCCTCCTCCAGCCCATTCCATGTGTCAATACATCTATAGGGGAAGCTAAACTTCCTGATATCGTTCTTGCAGGTAGGTCTTTTTACTTTGTAGCTGTGGCCTCTAGTTATTCCTGTATCCATAATTAATATATCCTCCCTATCCAGCCTCTCCAGCCCCCGGGTGCATTTGTACATCATTATCATGTCTCCCCTCTCTCTCCTCTCTTTTAGACTCGGTAGATTTAATTTGTCTAGCCTCCCTTCATATGGCAGTTCTCTGAGACTTGGAACCAATCTAGTAACTGCTCTCTGGATTCTTTCTAACTTGTGAATATGCTTCTTTAGATGCGGGGACCACACCACTGCTGCATACTCCAATCTTGGTCTAATCATACTCTTCATAATTTTCGCTACCATGGTCTCATCCAAGTAGTTCAGAGCAACTTTCATATTCCCGGCCATTGCATACATTCCGCTAAAGAGCTTGTTAATATGTTTCTCTGGCGACAAATTATCTTGTATAATCAACCCTAAATCCTTTTCTTTTTCGGCCTTGCTAATTATATTATCTCCCATCCTGTACTCCCAATTTGGTCTATTCACACTTCTTCCCATATTTAACACATGGCATTTACTTATATTAAATTTAATTTTCCACTTGGTGCTCCATTCGTATATTTTATCTAAATCCCCTTGCAGCTCCTCACAACTACTTTTATTTGTTATTTGTCTCATAACTTTTACGTCATCTGCAAACATTGACATGTAGGAATTTATGCCTATCGGCAGGTCATTCACGTACATAAGGAACATGAGAGGTGCCAACACAGATCCCTGCGGCACACCACTCTCAACTTTCCGCCACGATGAGTAAGTTCCTCTAATGTTGGTCCTCATTTCCCTATCTGTTAAATAGCTCTCCATCCATTTCAGCAAACTCCCCCTGACACATCCTAGCGTCTCAAGCTTAGATAACAATCTCTTATGTGGTACCTTATCGAATGCTTTGGAAAGGTCTAAGTAGACGCAGTCCACCCATCCGCCTCTTTCTTGGAGTACATCTATCACCCTACTGTAATAACATAGCAAACTGGTAACACAAGATGTCCCTTCTCTGAATCCAAATTGCTTTGGGGTTATTATCTTCTTTCTCTCCAACATTTTCATCCATCTCTTCCTAATTAGCTTTTCACAAATCTTGCATACAATACTAGTAAGTGAAACTGGTCTATAGTTTGGAGGGTCCTCAGGGTTTCCATTCTTGTATATCGGAATGATATTAGCTCTTTTCCATTCAACAGGAACCTGTCCTTTATCTAAGGAAGCTTGAATTATGTCCCTCACTGGCTCCACTAATTGCTCTGCACACTCCTTTAAAACCCAGGCAGACACTTCATCCGGTCCCATAGCTTTCCTTACTTCAAGTCCTCTCATCGCAGATAACAGCTCATCTCTAGTTATTTCAATCTTACTAAGACCATTCTCCAGTACTCCCGCTTGTGGTTCGTCAAAACCTTCCTCTCTAGTAAAAACTGACCCCAATTTGTTATTCATTACCTCGCACATGTCCGATACATTTTCATACGTCCTAGCATCAACTCTTAATTTAGTAATTTGTTTCTTTACCTTCAACTTACTGTTTATATATTTATAAAATAATCTAGGATCACTTTCACATTTATTTACTATGTTCTTCTCATAGTTCATTTTAACTTGCCTAATTATGTTAACATATCTATTCCTCTCCTGTTTATATTTATTCCGATTACTCTCAGTGTTCCTTCTTCTTAATCTAGCCCAAGCTGCATCACGCCTACCCAAAGCTCTTTTGCATTTCAAATTAAACCAATCTTTTTGTTTAGTAAAATTTCCAGTTTTATATTTTGGGACAAACAGATTGGTTCCTACTCTATAAATTTTGAGGAATCTACTATATTTACCTTGTACGTCCTGTTCCTTCAAAATAAGATCCCAATCTACTCCCTCTAAATATCTTTTCAAGGATACATAATCAGCTTTACTATAATTTAATCTGTCATTTATGTAGCTATTGTCTAATCTATTGGCATTACTCGAGGTCAACTTCCATTTTAGTAATAGGTGATCACTTTTACCTACAGGACATAGATAGTTTATATCACTAATTTCGTGAGGATCCTTCGTAAAAATCAGATCGAGTTTAGAAGGTTCGTTATTACCGCTCATTCTTGTATTTTCCCTCACATGTTGTGCAAGTACATTTTCCGTAACCAACTCCACTAGCCGACTTCCCCAAGATCTCTGATTTGGCCCTGCATCTCCCGATTCCCAATCAACCTCACTACAGTTGAAATCTCCTACCAAGATCAATCGATTCTTCCTTAAAAGCAATCTTCTCAACGACTGAATCATATCCTCGACCATCTCCTCAAACTCCAACTTCCTCCATGCTCTGGTCTTTGGTGGCATGTAAGCTACTGCTATGTCTAGCTTTTTTCCTTCTATATCATTGAGTTCAACTGCCATTATTTCTGCCTTGTCATTATTTAACTCCACTTGCTTTGCTGTCATAGGGTTCTTAACTAATACTGCCACTCCACCTCCCCTTTTTCCCTTTCTATCATATCTCCATATATTATATCCTTCACTAAACACTATATTGCTGTCAAAGTCCTGGTTCAGCTTTGTCTCCGTCAAACAGACTATTTGTGGTTGATCCTTTCTTAATATATCATCCAATTCTACCTTTTTACTGTTTATTCCATCTATATTAGTGTAGTAGCACAGTATATTGGAATCCTCCTCCTTGTTTCTCTTCCCTCCCTGCCTCCTATCAGGTTCACCTCCTCCTCCATCCCCTCCCTGACTTACCTCCACATTCCCTGCTAGTTCTATTCTCCCCCCCCCCTCCACAATCTCCCGCCCCTCCCTCACCATCTCTCCGTCCTCGGGCTGATCCACTACCTGACTCACCGTCTCCATCCCCTGTTCCTCCCTCACCATCTCTCTGTCTTCGGTTTGATCCACTACCTGACTGACTGTCTCTATCTCCTGCTCCTCCCTCACTATCTCCTTGTCCCCGATTTGATCCACTACCTGACTCACTGTCTCCTTGTTCATTTCTCCTCGTATTTTCCGTTCTTTCTGACTCTGAGTGTACCACTTCTTTAGTTTCCCTTCCTTTACTCTCCAAAAAAAAATCCTTTTCTCCTCATCTGACAATTTTTAATTTTCATCGTCAGCCCTTGCTTGAACTTCTCTCAACTTTTCCCTTTCCTCTATGCTTAAGTCCTTTTTCACCCTAATATGTTTCATTCCAGTACAACTATTTAGCCTCCAGCTTACAATGGTTAATGCTTCAACCACTGACCTAGATTTAAACTCTGCTTTTATCGGTCTCATCTCACCCTTTTTATATCTTCCTAGCCGTCTTACTTCGTCCAGTTCTTTCCCCCAATCACAGCCTTCGTCTAGACACTCCAATATTTTCTTTACTTTGTCCTCATCCCTTCCCCTTCTTTCCCTCATATCTGCTAAATGTTCTTCAATGTCTCCAAAAAATTATTATGCTTTTACCTCTATCTACTGTTTCCCTCACTACCTTTTCCTTGCTCTTCAAAACCTGCACTACATTCTTCTCAAACTCTCTTTTCTCTTTTTCTCTCTCTTCCACCTGCTCCTTCATGATTTCTTCCAATGCATCCACCTTAGCATTCCCCACCCTTGTCCACTCATTTTTCTCCTCACTTATTACTCCCTTTACTTTCTCACTTAAATGGCCCTCATACTCCTTTAGCTGCTCCTTGAGTGCCATGTTCTCTGCCTCCAGCTCATCTACTTTCCTTATCACAGCATCTAGGTTAGCAATTAATGGCCCATCTGCAGTTGCTACTGAACTGGCTCCACATATTTCTGTCAGTGACAGTGTATGTATGAACAGTACATGCACACAATATCTATGTAAGTAAAATATTATTACCTTTAGCTATTGGCAGTGACCAGTTATCTCCTTTGGTCATGTTGGAATCAGCTCCAGCCTGTAGTAAGATTTTCACCACCTCGCTGTCTCCTTCCTCTCCTCTCACCACATGGCCTAACACACCAAGATATAACGGGGTCACTCCTTCGAAGGTTAGGGCGTCAACCTCCGCATCATCTGTAAGAAATGCATACAGTAATTTACGATTGGGTTACGTTCCTCAAAACCTGATTTTAAATAGAAAAATCATATTACTGTATAATGTAAAACTTACAAAATAAACAAACCAAAACTTGGACGAACACAGTAAAAAGACAAAAACAACTTATCAAAATCGCTATGTGGAACAACGCTTAAGCAAAATAATAATTCATAAATAAAAGAACACAATCCACCGCATATAGTGAACACTAAAATTAATGGGGTAAATGGGGATGCATTCTTGGACCAGCCAAAACCCAAACCCAAACACCTATAAAAATATCATAAATCGGGGCATCGGATAATGAGGGAGACCTGTACTACAGCACAATGTTACACCCTGTTCCAAATAAGTAGGCCAACACTCTTGATCAATAATTTTGTTTGAAGATTTGAATGAATATGAGAGGGAATGCAAAAATATTAACATGAACTAGCATTGTTTTGACCATTTTATCATTTCCAAAGATGATATGAGAAGGAATGCAAGACAATTAACATGAAATAGCATTGTTTTGACCATTTTATCACTTCCAAAGACACAATTTGAACAATAAACCATTATTTTATCAGTACATATACAATACTAAAGGCTAAAAATAATGTAGAGTACTGGGCTTTGGTTTGACACCCTGGCCACTAAAATAATGTACAGTGGAGCCCCCATTTTCGCTACACCGGTCTTCGCTGATTCAATTCTCGCACCACACACCAAATATTTCCAATTTCAATTCTCGCGCCAAAAGCCTCAATTCTCACATCAAAATCCCAGCCGAAACCCGAAAAATAGCAAAAATAACGAAAAACTCAACACAAAACTAGAAAACAAACAAAAACAATAATTTTGTTTTAACCCTCCCGCCTCGGCTACGCATTAAATAAATATTCCCTGAGACCCGGGTGTTTTGGCCGAAAAACGTCTAGGCTAGGCTACCGTATCTTTGTTATTCTGACTTCTTCCCGCATTCCCGCGTTCCCGCACAGCGTAGCTGTGTTATTTACCTGTAGAATGGCGTTAAGTAGAGCTCTCTAAGTCAACTGGTTCAGTTGTGATGATGATTTCATTGGAGATAACTTACGGCAACAACAGCCACTTTACACTACTTTTCGATACTTAACAACAACATACAGGCACGCACGAACAAGCGACGCTCTCCTTCTTGTGGCCGGAGATGCGGGGCGTCGGTCCAGCCGGCTGTTGTTTACATGCGTCGGACCGACGCCTCACACACCAAGGTCACAGGCTTTCAACCACTGGTACAATGTTGTACCACCCGGGTTCCTCGGGTCAAAACAAAATGGTACACACGTGTACCAGCCGGGTTTGAAGGGTTAACGAAAGAATCTGCCAGGTGCTTGCCGTTTAGAGACGAAATCCGAGTGAATCCGAGATCCGATCGTCAAATGTACAAGATGCCGCCATCTTTGTATGACGTCATCACTAAGCAGATGCTTGCAGTTTAGCTAGTATCTGTGTTGACAAAACAACCGTTTGCAAGCTTTTTTGTGCCTGAACCCCTTATCTCTCGCGTTTATTATAACCTCTAGTACATCTAGTGATAGGGATGGTTGGCCTGGTGGTAGCAATGAAGGAATATCATGCTCAAAACACAGAGCAAAGACCAGTCAATGTCGGACGAAAGCGATTGAAATGCCTAGCCTAGACGATGTTAGCCTAGGCTAGGCTAAATATGACAATGATTTATAATAAAATCTGTGTGGTAAGTAATCTTCTCATAATACGTATTTATACGTCTTTTCCTCATAATATGTATTTATTGGATGTATTTGGGGCGAAATGGGTACTTGAGGGGTGGCTGGAAGAATTTAGAACCTAGGCCTAGGCTAGGCCTAAATTTTGTTCGCATGATAGCCTAGAAACAATGCCCCAATCTACAGTATTTATGGTTAAGACTGTCATTTAGCCATGTCTACATTACTATTTACAATGCATAAGATTTAGGCCTAGGCTACTTGATGTAGCCTAGACAAAAAACATGTTTTCATAGCCTAACACTGGGAAAAAGTGTGGTAATTGTTTAGATATTGGGCCTTTTTTTTTCTAGTTATTAAAAACTTATTCTATGGTGTATTATATGATACAGTATAATGCATAAAATTTAATTTGTGTACAATAAAACATGTTTTCATAGGCAAAAAAATAGAAAAAGACGCAGATTTTGGCATGAGCACGGAACCGATTGAATTTTCCCCATAAGAACAGTGCCCCGATCTTGGCTGTTTCAATCCTAGCTCTATTTCTGCGGAACCGATTAGCAGCTAGGATGGGGGCTCCACTGTAGAGTACTGGGCTTTGGTTTGACACCCTGGCCACTAAAATAATGTAGAGTACTGGGCTTTGCTTTGACACCCTGGCCACTAAAATAATGTAGAGTACTGGGCTTTGGTTTGACACCCTGGCCACTAAAATGGGAACATAGATAATTGTATCATTAAGGGGGGATGGTTGTGTTTTCTGGCCCCCCTTCTCCCTCATGTTTAACCCCAATTGTTCTGAGACTTTGAGACATTCGCCCCATTAGTTTGTCAATTTTAAGACCTTTTGTGCCATTTAGGTGTCAATTATTTCCTGGCAAGTGAAACCGAGCCTGTAATTTTAATGAACTGGCCTTTGGCCGAAACATTGTTCTATCGAAAAAACTTACAAATTTATCTTCAACGCAATGACTGCGGCACTTGTCATATGACAATTGCTTGGTGACCACTGTACCATATGGGGGTTTTGGACTAAAAGTAACCTTCATTCCCTGCACATTTTCATGTATAAACAAGAGCTAGAATGTATTTCAATGATATATCCATGACATCAGAGGAACAGACCTTTCCAATGACACCTTAATCATGCCTGTACGACCACTGGTTGCTGTGCAACAATAATGCACAGGTGACTGGTAAAATATAGCGATTTTGAGCGGTTTTTGCCATCCTCTAGTTGGAGTCACTAGTCACCGCCCAGACATGGGGGGGGGGGGATGGGGGCTATGGATGGGACCATTCCGCGCTGCTTATACTCACTCGCCTGCCTCCCAGGCCTTGTTCTAGGCAGATATTCGGCAATTGTCATACGAGAAGTGCCGCAGTGATGACCGTATTTTTTATATAACAGCCCGCAGTCATTGAGTTAAGGGGGGTCTTGGAGGTGTTTTTTAAAATCTTGATGGAGGTCTAGGGAGGAAACAAAAAATATGATAAATAACAAAACAATTAAAAATGCTCAACCCCCCACCACCCCATTAAGGGGAGTGTATTTTGTAGACCCCCTTCTCCCTCATTCTTGGCCTCTATTAACACCCTGTGCAACTCTCTAACCCAAGAGTGAAACGTTACTCTCAGACTTATTTCTATTTAACAACTGAGCTCTGGAACTCTCTTCCAGAATCAGTCTGTCCCTCTTCCTATGACTTAAATTGCTTCAAACTCTGTGTGTCCAGGCATTTTGGCTCAAATGTCCCCTGATTTTGGCCCTGTCACTCTTTCAACTCTGGGGGAGGCACTCGCTACAGGCAGTTCTGCCTTTTGCCTCCCTCATTAACATAGAAAAATAAATAAAATAAAAACCCTGAAGACTGGACACACTCACCAGCCATAGTAAGCAGCTTAATCCCCTTTTCCCTCATGCTTGGCCTCTATTACCACCCTGACCCACTCACCAACCATTGTAAGCAGTTTAACACACTCATGATGTAGTCCCCCTTCTCTCTCATGCTTGGCCTCTATTACCACCCTGACCCCCTCACCAGCCATTGTAAGCAGTTTAACACACTCATGATGTAGTTCCCCTTCTCTCTCATGCTTGGCCTCTATTACCACCCTGACCCACTCACCAGCCATTGTAAGCAGTTTAACACACTCATGATGTAGTTCCCCTTCTCTCTCATGCTTGGCCTCTATTACCACCCTGACCCACTCACCAGCCATTGTAAGCAGTTTAACACACTCATGATGTAGTTCCCTTTCTCTCTCATGCTTGGCCTCTATTACCACCCTGACCCCCTCACCAGCCATTGTAAGCAGTTTAACACACTCATGATGTAGTTCCCCTTCTCTCTCATGCTTGGCCTCTATTACCACCCTGACCCACTCACCAGCCATTGTAAGCAGTTTAACACACTCATGATGTAGTTCCCCTTCTCTCTCATGCTTGGCCTCTATTACCACCCTGACCCACTCACCAGCCATTGTAAGCAGTTTAACACACTCATGATGTAGTTCCCCTTCTCTCTCATGCTTGGCCTCTATTACCACCCTGACCCACTCACCAGCCATTGTAAGCAGTTTAACACACTCATGATGTAGTTCCCCTTCTCTCTCATGCTTGGCCTCTATTACCACCCTGACCCCCTCACCAGCCATTGTAAGCAGTTTAACACACTCATGATGTAGTTCCCCTTCTCTCTCATGCTTGGCCTCTATTACCACCCTGACCCACTCACCAGCCATTGTAAGCAGCTTAACACACTCATGATGTAGTCCCCGTTCTCTCTCATGCTTGGCCTCTATTACCACCCTGACCCACTTACCAGCCATTGTAAGCAGTTTAACACACTCATGATGTAGTTCCCTTTCTCTCTCATGCTTGGCCTCTATTACCACCCTGACCCACTCACCAGCCATTGTAAGCAGTTTAACACTCATGATGTAGTTCCCCTTCTCTCTCATGCTCGGCCTCTATTACCACCCTGACCCACTCACCAGCCATTGTAAGCAGTTTAACACACTCATGATGTAGTTCCCCTTCTCTCTCATGCTTGGCCTCTATTACCACCCTGACCCACTCACCAGCCATTGTAAGCAGTTTAACACACTCATGATGTCCGGCGCTGGCAGCCTCGTGTAGCGGTTGCCATCCTCGGTTGTCATGTCCAGTGGTGGCACGACCCGATACAAGGAGTTGCTGAAAATTTAATTTGATATTTTAAGACTTTTGGGCAAGAATGTAGTTACCGGGTGTACCGCCCGTCTTGTTTACACTAAGCGGACGCTCACCATCATGTTCCCGTCTATTTTGACTGCCTTTGGATACTAAAATACATTACCCTAACCAAACAACCTAACCTAACCTAACCTAGTATTATAGATTTATAAGTATTTATTTATTATAAGTATTTATTTATTATAAGTATTTATAGATGATTTATGTTGTATGTCAGTAGTGGTACACCCGGTAACTACATCCATCCCGACTTTTGCCCCATTAGTTTGGCAATATTAAGACTTCTCGCCCCATTTCTGTCCATTTTAGGCTAAGTCCTTTTGTGCCACTTAGGTGTCAATTTTTTTCCTGGCGAGCCTGTAATTTAGGAAGAAACGGCCTTCGGCCGGGACGTTAGTCTACCGATTCCCGAATAATGTACACATTATCTGGAAGGGTGATCTTGTTGGGGGTGTTTTTTTTTTTTAGCTTGTTGGAAGTCTAGGTTAGCCTACACCCGGTAGCCTAACTACATTCTTGCCAAATTTTCCACATCCACTGTAGGCCTATGAAAAAAAAAAAAAAAAAGCCTAGGCCTATAAAATAATCCAGGAAGAAGGTAGGTCTAGGCATAGACCTAGCCTAAATTCCATAAAAATGGTAGGCTATAATAATAATAATAATATTTATTCAGTTAGCATTTTACAGCTCTAGTTGGTACCGGTACCACATAATATGTTACAAATATGACATGTAGGCTACCAGCCTTGCATAATTCCAACTAAGGATAGCCCAATAAGGCCGTTAGGCGTATTTCCATTGGGGTCCTTGTGTGATTAGGTAAAGGTTAGCTGGGGAAAATGGGAGGATAAGAGAAATAGATACTTTAGAGAAAGTATTTCTAGGGGGTTATTTTAAGATACCTTACATCCTATAGTATATATCAGTAATCATTTCAGTTTGTTTTGCCTATCTCTTATGTCGTATTTAGTAGTAGACATAAGCTTGGTGCTCCCTTCTCGCAGCTGTCCGGTTCAGGTGCTCCTTCAGGCTACGTCTGAAGGAATAGTGTTCTCTTTTCACGGACTGACTGGGGTAGGTCGTTCCAGTCTTTGATGGCAGTGAAGAAGAATGTTTGCTTACCCTGTCCTTGGATTCTCGGGACCGTAAAATTAAACATCCTGTTTGGTTATATTCAACGACACTAGTGCAGCATTATGAGAAACAATTTATTAGGGAAAATAGGCACCAATAGATTCGCCATATTTTTCTCCATGTAGGCTAGTCCGCATGGCGGCATGGAGGATTTTCGTTATCAACAAATTGAAAAATACCCACTTCACAGACAAATACACCAAAAATCTAAGTCAAAGCGGGGGTGTGGGGGGCAGCAGCCCCCACCTATAATACTAGGATAGGTTAGGTAAGGTTGTTAGGTTAGGCTAATGTCCTTTTGCCACTGCTAGTGATTGTTAAATGTGTGTTGTATATGAGCCTTCTTTTGATGCATTGATTTTTGTTCTTTTTTCTTTCTCTTTTCGAGCGCTAGTGAATTCTTCGGAAAAATTGGCGCTTATGAGAAATAAGTAACATGCTTATTATTATTATTATTATTTCAAAGGGGTATAGGCCTAGCCTAGGCTAGTAAACACTAGGATAGCCTATACCCAGTCAGAGGTAAGAAGAAGAGTCCTGCAGTAGTCTCCTTGAATGCTACCGAAAAAACGCCCATTCTATCAATTCTAATCAATCTCAGAGCTCTTTCGGACATCCTCAGTTTACAAACGCCTTCTGTATGCAGTACAATCGATACTTACCCCCTAGGCCTGCTGGCAACATAGATGACGATATCAATAATTCATGGGGGGTGAGGGGTGGGCAAAGCCCCCCCCCCCATCGTGTATCCCACATTGGAATTATAGCCTAGGCCTAGCCTAACCAAGACCATGAAAACACTCGCTTCTCAAAATCTGGAGGAAAAACATGAAAAATAAGGGTACAAGCCTAGCCTAGTCCCTATAATTACCCATATTTCTTTTAAAAAGTGCTTAGGCTAGGCCTATATATAATATCATAGTGTAGAGTGTAGGCCTAGGCCTACCTTGAGTAGTTTGACATCTCCCAGCCGAGCCGCCAGACCCACGGACGTGTTGGTGTCGTCATACGCCTCGTTGAAGTCCATTTCTGTTGACTTCCTTTAATGATCCTGACTACATTAAGATCTCAGGTTGGCAATGTCAAAACAGTGACATTGACAGAGGTGACGGAAGGCTAAAAATTCGGCAAACAAATTAGAGACCTCGGCGAAAAGCGTGAATTTGAAGATCAGTGTAGTACGGCGATCGAATGAGCTCTGCCTTTGTGAGAAATTGAGAATACTCACCTGCTGTGTTACTACAAGTTGTTTGCTGACGACCTCCAAACTCTACATCCAGCATCCAAGTAAGTCACCACAATCAAGCTCTCAAGATCTCCAACAAAATATCAACATTCTAGCATCTACCGCCTCCTCTTGGGGTCTAAAGTTCGCAACCAACAAGTGTGTCCATCTCTGATTTAAGCGTGGAGCCGTGGACTCCACATCTAGGCCTAAACTCAATGAAATCAACAAATACATGTCACTCCGAGAACTCGAACCCAGGATACTCGCATCAAAATTCCGCGCACTATGCATTACGCTATCAAAACATGCAGAACCTCAACAGGAATCAAGCCAAATATCCTGCACCTCTCTGAAAGATCTCAACTTTTACAGCAAAGATATAGACTGGGACAGACTGAGAGCAGAACTGGCAGTAACTGATTGGAGGGCACTATTTGAAAATAAAAACGTCGACGAAACTCTCAGTATCCTCCAGAAACAATGCCTGGAGACCTGTAAAAACACCATACCACCCAAATCAAGCAGGAAGCAGATCAAGCAGATTCCCAGAGATAGAAAAATACTAATGAAGAAAAGGACATACTTGAGAGCCAAGCAAAGGAAGACCAGCTATGCGCACAATATCACCAAACTACAAGAAGAGCTCGATGAAGTTGAACGTAAACTCATCCAGTCACACCAAGAGCAAAGAACACGTGAAGAACTACAAGCAGTTGCAAACATACGAGTAAATAGCAAATTCTTCTATGCATACGCAAAAAGGAGACTCAGGAACACCTCAACAATAGGACCACTTGCAAAACCTACGGGCGAACTTGAGAGTGATCCGACCGAAATGGCCAAGATACTCAAACAACAGTACGAAAGTGTCTTCAGCCCGCCAAATGAAGACAAGAAAATCGATAATGCAACGACCTTCTTTGACAACGCTCCAGGGACACCACATCAACTCTCCTCGGTAACAGTATCAACAGAGGACATAATAGCAGCCATCGACAAGATTGGACCAAACTCTGCGGCAGGACCAGACGGCTTTCATGCCCAACTGCTAAAAAACTGCAAACATCAGCTAGCCTTGCCTCTAAAACTGCTGTGGAGCAAGTCCCTCCAAACTGGATATGTACCACAATCCCTAAAAGAAGGTACTGTCACACCAATACACAAAGGGGGCAGTAAAGGCTTAGCCAAAAATTACAGACCAGTGGTGCTGACGTCACATCTTATTAAAATCATAGAAAGAACAATACGAGCTAAGATGGTCAGCCACCTGGAAGATAACGAGGCATTCAACGAGGGTCAACATGGCTTTAGACAAGGCCGCTCCTGCCTTTCACAACTACTATCACACTACGAAAAAATCCTACAGGATATTCAAGACGGAGAAAATGTAGACGTCATATATCTAGATTTCGCCAAAGCTTTTGACAAGGTGGACCATGGGATCCTTCTACATAAACTCAAATCACTGGGAATAGGGGGAGACCATTCCAACAGTACATAAAACACTTAACATGCATTTCACGCAATACATTCCCAGTTAAGGAGGCGCGATAATAATGAGCTTAGCTCGCATTGCGTGGATTCCCCTTGACGAACAAGTAACGTGAGTAACTGAGTAACTCCCCTCTCGCGTTCTTTCTAACCACACACGCACACACAAACACCACACAAATGCAGTCATTATTGAACACAGAAGCTGGAGAAGGTTCAGAGAGCTGCAACTAGGATGATACCAGAACTGAGAGAATTACCATATGAGGAGAGATTAAAGAAATTAGATTTACCATCTCTAATGGATAGGAGGGAGAGAGGCGATATGATTATGATGTACAAATGTGGGAGAGGACTCGAAAAGGTGGACAAGAAGGGTTATATTGTGAAAGATAATGGTAGAACTAGGGGGCATAGATATAAGCTAATGAAAGTGTTATGCCCGGTCCAAATTGGAACGCGAGATATTCTTTGTACAATGAGCAGCTCTCTAACTGGATAGGTATACCTTAAACTTTAAATAAAGAGACAACACGGCAGGATAGTAAGCACACAGGTAACAAGTTAACATGGGTTTTATTCAGTTTAACACCTGGTTCATGGAGGAGCAAGACATATATTTTATACCTGTAACCTGGAGATCATCAACAACAATAAGAATAATTAAGACATACAATACTCAGGTTATCAAGTAAGCAATAGGAGTCGGACAATGGGTCCGGACTCAAGGTAATAATAATACTCCTAGGATACAATTATAAGGTATCCAAAATGGTGGAGGTACACCTCCTACCCAAATAGATCTCAGAGAGGATCTCAACAAAAGACAAGAGTGCAGTAATGGCAAATGCCGTCTGGATCATGCAATGATGTCCCCGGCATATAGTGACGTTAACTGACTCTAAAGCAATAATGGCCAAGTGGTCATCAACAATGAAGTGGGCTCGGAAAGGCTCACAAATTATATTAATACTATAGGTGTGCTAGATCTCACCTGGCAAAGATTAATCCTTAACTCTAATTGTGTACTAGCAAGGTGCTGAAGGCTGAGGCAACAATCGTCGGGAGCTGAGATAGAGTGAAATCTATTCGAGTTATGAACCTGACAGAATGTTAAATGAATTAGGCTAGAAGTTATACAAAGGGACTAGATTACGTGTAAATATGTGTTTGTGTTTGATGCTATGGGTCTTATATAAGCACGCCCCCTCTGTCGGGCTATGGGAGACCAATAACCCGGGAAGGTGCATATATATTTATTCAATGTATATATGGATGAATTAAGTGATAAATTGAATAAAGAGCAGATTGGATGTTATGGTGGGAATAAAATCATCAACCATCTCATGTATGCTGATGATCTGGTCATTATTGCACCGTCTTCTGCGGGTCTGAGCAAACTTCTTGATATATGTGAATCTTTTGGTAGTAAACATTGTGTTAAATTCAACCCACTGAAAAGTGCTGTTCTTATATTTAGATCAAAATTACTGTATAAAAGTAAACTGCCAAATTTCTCACTCAATAATCAAATTATTCAAGAAGTAAACAAAATAAAATACCTGGGACACATTATCTCAAACGATTGCTCAGATGATGCAGATATCGGCCGTCAGCGCAGACAGCTATATTTACGTGGTAACACCATCTTGAGAAAATTCCACATGTGTAATTGGGAAACTAAAGTCACTTTGTTCCGGACATATTGTTCCTCTATGTACACGGCCCATTTGTGGTGGAAGTATAAGAGAGCCACCATAAATGGTCTGTGTACATCCTATCATAATATACTCAAGATGTTCATTGGTCTCTCTAAATATGAAAGCACTAGTATGGTGTGCACACTGTTGGATGTGCAGTGCTGTCGGGCTGTCATCAGGAGACTGGTGTACAGCTTTTCGCAGCGACTGCAATCCTCCAGTAACACGCTGATTGTAGCTCTTTGGTCTAGTGATCATATCTATGAATCCCGTATTATATCTCACTGGCAGAAGCTGCTGCACACATAGTATGTACTGTAATGTAATATATAGGTCTAATTGAACTATGAGCAATGATCTGTGCAATAGGTGTTAACCAACATTGAGCAATAGCCTTAGTTAGCCTATCTGTGTTATATTGTGACAAAATGTGATATGTGCTCTATTCTGTAAATAGGCCTACTGTATTTTTTATTTTATTGTGTCTTTATTAATATATCTTTGTGTATAATTATTATCTGTGCTCTGACGAGAAGTGTATGTGATATGGACCATTAGGTCGTACTGTATTTATACTGTATCTATCTTATGTGTCTGGAATAAAGAATTATTATTATATTATTATTATTATTATTATTATATAAGGATCCCCTGATAGGTATGTATAATGGGTCCTGGCAAGTGGGCTAATTAACGTCAATTTAAGTAGGGAGAAGAAAGACCTCTCGCAAGACGTAATGTTAATGAGAACCCCTGAAGATAACTTCTACCACAACCCTGAGTCAACTCTATACCCATAAACGGTACAAAAGCACTTAAAGGAGAGCTGTAGTGAAGAGGAGTACAAAGGAGTACAAAGGAAATCAAGCAACAACAGATCTAGTGACCCTTCTAGGTTGCTTGTCCTCCAAAACACTGAGGATCAAGTGTCCAAACAGTGGTTTAGAGTGGGTAAGGGAACATTGGAAAGGGAATTACTGCCCTGGAACTAATGTCCGTGGCAGGATTAGGAAGTTAGTAGGGGACAGATGGGTTAGTAACTGAGGGGGGGATAAAATAAAGTTATTCATTTACAAACGCAGTCAGTCGCGGGTTTGAAGCGAGATATTTGTCTAGGCGGAGTTTAAATGAATCAACGGTGATGCAGTCTATAACGTTTCGGGGAAGCCCATTCCACAAGTTGACAACTCGATTGAAGAAGAAATTCTTAGATTCGTGTGAGTTAAAAGATTTACCAATAATTTTGCAACCGTTTCCCCGTGTGTAATTAGATTGGTCGATAGTGAAGTACTTACTACAGTTCATATTGTCGATGCCTTTGATGATTTTGAACACTTGAATTAAGTCACCTCTTAATCTGCGCTGGGTTAAAGGAAATAGATTTAATTCTCTAAGACGCTCTTCGTATGGTTTGTTCTTTAGGCTAGGTATCATTTTGGTAACTCTACGTTGAACTCGTTCTAGCTTGTTTATATCTTTTTGGTAATAAGGGCACCAGGATTGAACGCAGTATTCCAGAAGAGGGCGGACTAAGGAATTGTAAAGGGTTAGGATAACTTCTTTGGATTTATGCTCAAATGACCTGCCTATAAAGCCAATTATTTTGTTTGCCTTCTTAACAACTCTGAACATTGTTGACTCGGTTTTAGGTTACTCGATATTGTTACTCCCAGATCGGTTTCTCTGTTACATTCTTAAGCTGAGTGCCATTCATCGAATAGTTTGCTTTCTCATTTAGGTATCCGATATGTAGTACTTTACATTTATCCGCATTGAAACTCATTTGCCAAATTTGGGCCCAACATGACAATTTATCTAGATTGTGTTGCATATCGTCAACTTGTTCTTTTGAGAGTACGCTATTTGCAATTTTTGTATCGTCAGCAAATTTTGAGATTGTACAGGTGAGGCCCTCATCTATGTCGTTGATGTAAATTAGAAAGAGAATTGGTCCTAGTACCGATCCTTGGGGTACCCCGCTACTTACATTGGTCCATTTAGATGCCTTACCGTTTATGACTACTCTTTGCTTTCTGTCGCTGAGCCAATTTTCTATCCATTTCAACACACCGTCTTGTATTCCATGCGCTTTTAGTTTTAGCAGTAAACGTTTGTGGGGAACTTTGTCAAAGGCCTTTTGAAAATCAAGGTATATAATATCTACAGCTTTACTCTCATCGTAGAGGTTGAGGATATCGTGGAAGAAGTCTAAGAGGTTTGTTAAACAGGAACGTTTTTTACGAAAGCCGTGTTGAGTATCTTTAAGTATGTTATTTTCCTCTAAGTGATTTACGAGTCTGTCTCGTATGACCGTTTCTAGCATTTTACATACAACTGAGGTTAAGCTAATTGGACGATAGTTACTGGGTAGGGATTTGCTGCCTTTTTTGAATATCGGTGTTACGTTGGCTAGCTTCCACTGATCAGGCATAGTTCCAGACTGCAAGGATTTATTGAATAGTAATGTCAGTGGTTTGGAGAGCTCATCCTTAGCTTCCTTCAGAACTCTAGGCGAGATTGTATCAGGTCCAGGCGTTTTATTTACCTTGAGTTTATCTAAACAATTCAATACTTCTCTCTCTGTAACGGTGATATTGCTTAGAACATCTGAATTATCAATCTGAATCGGCGATGGTGTAGGGATATCACTGAGGTCTTCTGTTGTAAAAACTGATGCAAAGAAGGTATTGAGGGCATTACTCATTTGTACTTCGTCTTTGGTGTATTCTCCATTTTCATCGACTAACGGTCCAACAGTTGAAGTGACTACTTTTTTCTTTCTGATATAACTATAGAATTCTTTCGGGTTTGTTTTACTTTGATTCGCAATATGTAACTCTAGGGTCTTTTTACTTTGCTTAATTAACTTTTTGGCTTTGCGTCGTAGCTCTACAAATTTCACCCGTTCTTCGTCATTTTGTGAGGATTTTAATCTATCATTAGCAAATTTTTTAGCAAGCAGGCAGTTTGAAATATAGGAGGGCCCATAGATCGAGGGAGGATCCAGTAGTCCGGAGGGCGGCTGGGCGTGATGACTCTGGAAGTTGGTCCAGGGGGGGGGGGGGGGGGGCGGCTGGGCGTGATGACTCCAGCTACTGGTCCAGGGTGAGTCACAAGATGATTCCTTAGACCTTGGCGCCTACCACGGGACAACCGGGTTCCTCTTGCACTCCCACAGTGCAGTGATCCCTAAAGGATATGCTGGAGTTCTGCTACAAGGTTTGGGGGGTTAGGGTGACTAGCATAATGATCTACCTAGAGTGGCAAGCAGTCTAGATAGTGACATTATAGGTTGTCTAAGGGGGGTCAAGGTAAGTGTTTTCCTTCCTTGCTAGTTCGTGGAACTATCAGAACCAATAATAGCAAAAAGAGAATCCAGAAAGGGGAGCCCAAAATTAGTCCTCTTCCTGATGGGGGGAACCCGATCTGGTAGATCTCTAGTTATTACACTATCCTCATAATCCCTTGAACAAAACAAGGTAGGAATCCTTTGGTACTTGGTTTGTGCACCGCATCGAAGGCCAGAAAGGGCCAAAGGGGGTTGCCCAAGCTAGTCCTCTTCCTGATGGGGGGAACCCGACCTGGTAGATCTTCGATCACAGCACACAACTGACAAGTTGAACACCAGCTATCTCTGGCTGTTCTTACCCTGAACTAAATAATACCAAATGGCAAGCTTAGTTAATGATGTCCAGGCTGGGTGAGTATAAGGCAATCTTCTTGCCCCTACTTAAAGCGCCCGGCTTGAGAGGATCAAGGGCGTTTGGCGCGTGGTGGTTATGTCCTTGTGGCTCTGGGGGTGGCACGCCTGGACTCTGGCTGGCAGGAGTAGCGTTGGCTGCAGGTTTTAGTGGCAGCTAGAGATGCGGTCTAATCATCCTGAGACCGCATCTCAGAAAGGAAGATGTAAAGGAGATGTGAGAAAGTATAGTTTCCCTTACAGAAGTATAAGTAAATGGAATCAGTTGGAAGAGGAAGTGGTGTGTGCCAAAAACATTCATATTTTTAAGGCAAAGTTAGATAATTGTAACTCAGGAAGCGGGACAATATGAGCCTAAAAAGCTCAACTCCTGTATACTACAAATAGGTAAATACAAATAGGTAAATACATGCTCCTACAAATACATACCTCACAGACAAACACATACTCGCATGCTGTAATGTGGAGAGAGAGAGAGAGAGAGAGATAGATAGATAGATAGATATGGGGGGAGGGGGAGGCTAGCGCGCAACAAGTCATACAGACAGACAGACACCAGGTGAGGCAGTGACCAGTATTAACTTGTCAGTGGACAGTGTGGAGGGTTGAGACTTTAATACGTTCTTTTTATTAGTTTGGCGATTATAAGACCTTTCAACCAATTTCTTTGTCATTATTAGAACTTTTCGTCCCATTCGGGGGGAGGGGTCACGGTATACTGTATCGACAATAGTATAGTTCTTATAGGCTACCATCATAGGGTTTATTTGTTGTTTAAAGACTGCAGAATCACACCCCCATCACACCCAAGTTGGCCACTATAGTCTATTTGTTCCCAGCTGAGGGTAAATTGCCATGTTACTATCTTGGTTACTCAGCTATAAGGTATATTTTGTAGCAAAATATGCTGTTAATTATGAAAACTTGACATTAATACGACACAGCCATAGTAGTTTCATATATTTCCATTAACCCGGGAACTGCGGGGAGACTCTTAAGAGTTCCCCCGGCGGACTGCGGGGAGACTCTTATGAGTGAGTGAAAAGAAAAAAAAAACTTTTGACATTGAAAAAAAAAAAAAAAAAACAAAAAAAAATTTTTTTTATTTTTTTATCTTTTTTTGGCCCCTGGGCCATGCAAAATCTCAGTCCTCTACCTCCCCTCCTTCCCCACTTTCCTCCTCTCCTTCAGTTATCACCTATTTTCCCTGTTATTCCCTTATTCTGAAGTATATTTTCGTGCTAACATTAGTGAGTTGCAAGCAGGGTGTTGTCATCACTGATGGCAAGTGAGTGCAAGAGAGAGAGAGAGAGTATCGATCGACTGTGTCTCAGTGGCCTTGGGGGAAATTGGCGGGAAAGCAGGTTGCCTCACCCATACATTATACAACTCGCGGGCTATATCTCCGATTTTGACCATCCAAACGCTGTTTTCACTCGTTTTATTGTTGTTTCAGGTTAATACCTTTATAATCAACCCATAATAGGTGCATATGGATAAGTATTAATGCTATTAATGGCACAATGAATATTTTAGTGATGGAAACACCTCAAATACGTCAGCACAGGGGGACGTTTCCAATTACCCCCATGCGCACTTCAGAGGTTAAGTATCGAGAAATCAGCTAATAAGAGATTCAATTTATGATCACCTGGAAACAATAGAGTATAGGACGGAAGGAGAGAACTTGGACAATTTGGTAAGGATATTAGGCCTATTTGTTATTAATTACGCAGAGGCAATAACTTAGAGTGAACACATTACATATTTGATAACACCATGCCTTGTCATGTAGCCTACACTATTTGCTTTGGTCTCTCTCTCTCTCTCTCTATATATATATATCGTATAAATACGATAGAATATGACTCTTTTGTGATCTTGTATGTCTCTGTGACGTCACGATCTCTCCTACAGCACGACGTAGGACGAGTAGATCGTATATTATAAGATTGTAAATAAGTTAAGTTATAAAAGGCCTAATATGCTATTAAGCAATATTGCCATGGTCTTATGTAGTATATATGAATTTATCGTATATATTAATATAATTTATCGTATAGAGCAACCTAAATGCGGTACGATAATTTGGGCTCCTGGCGGTTTGCCAAGGCAGCAAGGTGTGCTTTTGAGGTACGCCAGAGCCTTCACGAACACCAACCAGTTAACATCTAATTTTCCGCCCTCAGTTGATCGTGCTTTTGTGCCTCTAATCACAATACACATACAGCAATACACACAACTACACCATCACGACGCTCTCATCGACATCATGACTGATTGATAGATAAGCATATTATTCATGTCCATTCCCATGTAATAATAATAATAATAATAATAATAATTCTTTATTCCAGACACATAAGATAGATACAGTATAAATACAGTACGACCTAATGGTCCATATCACATACACTTCTCGTCAGAGCACAGATAATAATTATACACAAAGATATATTAATAAAGACACAATAAAATAAAAAATACAGTAGGCCTATTTACAGAATAGAGCACATATCACATTTTGTCACAATATAACACAGATAGGCTAACTAAGGCTATTGCTCAATGTTGGTTAACACCTATTGCACAGATCATTGCTCATAGTTCAATTAGACCTATATATTACATTACAGTACATACTATGTGTGCAGCAGCTTCTGCCAGTGAGATATAATACGGGATTCATAGATATGATCACTAGACCAAAGAGCTACAATCAGCGTGTTACTGGAGGATTGCAGTCGCTGCGAAAAGCTGTACACCAGTCTCCTGATGACAGCCCGACAGCACTGCACATCCAACAGTGTGCACACCATACTAGTGCTTTCATATTTAGAGAGACCAATGAACATCTTGAGTATATTATGATAGGATGTACACAGACCATTTATGGTGGCTCTCTTATACTTCCACCACAAATGGGCCGTGTACATAGAGGAACAATATGTCCGGAACAAAGTGACTTTAGTTTCCCAATTACACATGTGGAATTTTCTCAAGATGGTGTTACCACGTAAATATAGCTGTCTGCGCTGACGGCCGATATCTGCATCATCTGAGCAATCGTTTGAGATAATGTGTCCCAGGTATTTTATTTTGTTTACTTCTTGAATAATTTGATTATTGAGTGAGAAATTTGGCAGTTTACTTTTATACAGTAATTTTGATCTAAATATAAGAACAGCACTTTTCAGTGGGTTGAATTTAACACAATGTTTACTACCAAAAGATTCACATATATCAAGAAGTTTGCTCAGACCCGCAGAAGACGGTGCAATAATGACCAGATCATCAGCATACATGAGATGGTTGATGATTTTATTCCCACCATAACATCCAATCTGCTCTTTATTCAATTTATCACTTAATTCATCCATATATACATTGAATAAGTAAGGTGAGAGAATACTACCCTGTCTCACTCCATTGGTTACTGTAAAGGAATCCGAAATAATGTTACCCCATCTTACATTAAATGTTTGATTGGCGTACCAGTACTTCAAGATTCTCAGTATATAGGATGGCACTCCCCTTGTTGCTAATTTATCAAACAGGATATTGTGGCAGACTCTGTCAAATGCCTTACTAGCATCAAGAAAGCATGCAAAAATAGAGCTGTTCATTTTGATGTACCCATCCACTAGCTCCTTCAGAGTGTAGATGCACTGGTCCGTACCATGATTCTTTTTAAAACCAAATTGATTACTATTAGTTGAGATATACACTGAGATTCTGTCTAAAATGATTAACTCTAGTATCTTACTTACAATACTGGCAAGGGCAATAGGTCTATAGTTGTCTTTTGATGTAATTTTGCCAGCCTTGTCTTTAATTACTGGTATCAAGGTAACGGACATCATAGATTCTGGTAGGAAACCATGGATTAGAAAGCTGGTAAAGCAACTGCTGAGTTTCTCCAAGAGGAGAGTGGAGGAGTACTTCAAATGTTCAGCATATATACCATCAAAACCACAGGATTTGTTAGCATCTAGCCTACTTATTGCAGCCTTGATTTTTTCACTTGTAACTTTAATTGTGTCATATTTTTCTTCTTTGTTACACTCTGTTGTAGCAGCAATGGTATTTCCTTGGTGCCCAACAGAGTTAAACAAAGTTTGGTAATGTGTTTTCCAAAGATTGGCTATGTTATTAGTACCAGAGATCCCATCTACACTAACGGGTAGAGGTGTGCAGCTATTATGCATTTTTTTAATATCCTTCCAGAAGGCCAATGTGTCTTTGCTAGAAAAGTTTTTGGCCAATGCTTCTCTTCTTAATACATTTTCATTGTTTTTTATATATCTGATTGCATACTTGCATCTAGCCTTTAGTCTGGTGAACATGTCAAAAATGGGTCCCTGTCTCGGTTTGTTATGATCCAGCCATACACTACGAGCATCTCGGGATGCCTGGTATAGTTCTGAAACATGGTCATTCCACCCAGGTTTGTTAAAAGAGTAATTTTTGTTATGCTTGTGAAATACTATGTCACTAGCCTTAGTAAGACAAGATATAATATTATTGTACAGCTTGCTGACTTCTTCTCGATGACTAGCATTAACACAATTGGGGTCTTCACAGGTAATGGCATCCTCACTGCCAGGATCAAGCTCAGAAAGGAGAGTGTGTGTTAAAGTGCAAAATTGCTCACACTCCTCCTCGTCAAGCCCGCCCCATGGCAGTTTTGGATTTACACTATTGTTTGACTGGGTTAATTCTGGCGCTCTTTCCAAACTAGCTGTTAAGGTCAATGGGATATGATCTTCATCTGTATATGTATACTGAATTTCCATATTTGTTATCATATCATGGAAATCAGCACTAGCTACGGTATGATCTAGCCAAGACGTTGAGCCCCATGCTGCACTGACACATGTGTAACTACTATGAGGGAGCATGAGCTGAGAAGAGATAATTAGATCATGCTCACCACAGAAGTTAGTCATATGACTAGCAAACAGAGAGTTACTCATGTCCTTCAGATTAGCATTCCAGTCCCCTATTACAGAGTAGCAGGTGGTATTTAGTTCTTGTAAAAGAGCACTTAGCTCTCCAAGGCATTCCAGGTATTGTTCTTCATTTTCATTACATTGGTAGGGCAAGTACACACTAAGAATAACTACTTTCCGTTGGATATCTTCTATTTCTATACCTGTACACCATGGTAAATTTGTTACAAGTGGTTTAACCCAGCTGTCTAAAGAGTCCCTCCACAAAATAGCTACTCCTCCCGGTGGGTGACCTGCTACTAGACCATCCATAGCATCGGTTGTCGAGACCCCAAACCCATGAAAATTATCACAGATAGTACTGAGGTTACCCAAATCCTGTTTAAAATACCAAGTCTCCTGCAGGCACACAATATCACTGGTATTAAATACGTCTACTACATCAGGGCGTAGGAGAAGCCCTCTGTTGGTTTTAGGGAGCCCCCTACAGTTATAAGTAGCAATACGCAAATTGTTGGGAGATGAAGTAGACTTTATATCCATGATTAAGAGTTGTTGGGAGGGTGGGTTACCGTAGTTATAGAGTCCTCATTTGTTGATACCGGTACCTGTGCCCTACGTTCTCTCCACCAGTACACCGATGCTTCCTCTGGCCAAAGTTCTTCATCCATAACCACCTCGGGATTTGGACACTCGCAGTTTATTCTGAATGAAATATATGTGTGCCTATCAGACCAGGGAATAATTGGTTCAACATCCATACTAAGACTGAGTTTATTGGAGAGATATTCTTTCAAGTCGGATGCCGTCACTCCTGGCTTAAAACCTGTCGCGAATACTTTGGCTATGCGTGATCTTTTCACTTTTTTAACTGTACTTATCCCCGTACTTTTATTTTTACCCTTAATCCCCTGATGCATAAAGTTCCTAGGTTGAATTTGCACAGCCATAGAATTCCTAACATTGTTTGTGGTACCAGTACCGGTACCTCCATTCAGCCTCTGTTCCCCCTCAGGTATGTGATGAGTTTTACCTTTGGTGGAATGTACCCTAAACCATTGTCCTTGAACAGTACCCTCCCCCTTATCACCTGAGGGTGGAGGCGTTGTGATCCTGTCGATAGGGGTTGTCGTCGAGCTCCTTCCCGTCGCAAGTGCTGTAGTGATGCCTTGCGCGTTGCCTGTACTTACAGCTACATTATAGGCCCCAGGTGTTGCTATACTCATTATAGCGGGTGTACCGCTTCCGACGCTCCTCACTGCAGGGTAGACTTCATTAATTTCCTCAGTGGCAGAAGTTACGTTGATGTTAGGCCTACCTCGGGTTGTCTCGTTGGTTCTACTCGTTATGGCTGTGGCTTCCTGTGTGATGGAGGAGGCGCCACTGGCACCTGGTGTGGAGCAGCTGGTGGTGGCATCAGTAATTTCCCCTGTGGCAAAGGTTTCAACGGAGTTAGGCCTCCCTCGGGTTGTCTCGTCGGAGTCGTCGCCGTCGGTTCTGATCGTTGTGTCGTGGACAGTTGTGGATGTGGCCGTGGTCTCCTGTGTAGTGGAGGGGGCGCTATCTGATGTAGTGCGGCTGGTAGTGGACACTGCAGGTGTGGTATTTATAGGCTCTGGATTAGTGTCATTTACAGATGCAGTAGGCCTAGGCCTATTTGAGGGAAAGCCACCTGAAGATATTAAATTTCCTTGGGATTGGCTGTAGTCCTCAATCACTAGCACTCTACTACTCAGATCACCAGTTGCACTCAATAAGTCCTTCATACAGTCATTTTGGGCTGAGGAACACTTTCTCAGATTAGAAACTTCTGACTGAGTTTTCTTGATCTTACTAAGGAGCACAGTAACGTCAACATGATCAAATTGGATGGGTGGGAGTTTACCAAGGTTATGGGCAACAAATGTGGGTATATTATTACCTTTTTCCAGAATCAGCTTAATTATGTCTTTAATATTCTCACTATTTTTGTTGGGACCCTGTCTTTTCCTGTTCCGGTCACTATTGTCGTCAGCACACAGTTCAAACAGTCTATTCTTGGAGGACACAATCACTTCCTCATCATAGAATTCAACACACAATTTTGTTAACACGTCAGTACTCAGAAAATTGGATTTATTAGTCAGGAAACACAGTAGCTCATCGATAATAAGTCCATCTTGGGAGGGGTGAGTTGGTCCCTGGCTTGAGATTGTCTCTTCGGGAGCCATGTTGTTGTGATCACTTTTCGACGGCACTTTATTTAGAGTAAATTCACACACTCCATTAAGAAACTACTATGTCCTTTATCAGAGTGTGAACACTAGGTATTCATGCACCTATGTGACAGGTAGAGTACTTGCTGGATGGCCCATTATGTGGAAAATGTGAGGTGAAAACTGGAGTCTAATCACACCGTCACACCATACTTCTTCTTCTTCCAAGGGTAATCATTTATTCTTTCTTTAACTTGACTCGTGTCTTGGGACCGAAGTCTCGTTCCCCATTGTCCACCGCCATATTGGGTAAAACGTTCTCCCTTGCCTCATTGCCACGTGGAACTATTGGTGAGTTAATTCCTGGCTAATATTAACCCTTATAACCTTACCCTATAATTATATACATTTATTATGTGAGACCTTTGGATATAAATTAGCTTGTTTCAGATTGAATTCAATTTAGATATAGAGTATTCATTTAGATTGATTTTATTTGATTCATAATAGCTTAGTAATATTTAACTTCCATTGATAGTTTACCACATTGGTGCCCAGACCCGGGAACTAGCTACCAGTAAGGGATCTTAGGCAATGAGCAAGGGATTAGCCCAGGGATGCAGGAGCAAGGACCCCGGAGGGGTAGGGCTTGGCTATCTTCCTGTACCTCAGGCGCCGGTACCTCAGCGAATAGCCATAGTGGGACATTCTTATGCCACTAGGCTAAGGGCAGCTGACGGAGGTACTGAGTCGTATCGGGCGTCAGAGGGGGAAAGAACTTTCCGGCTGACCTACTTCGGGGTACCGGGAGCAACTGTTGACACCCTGAAAGCCTCCCCCCAGTGGGGGCAAGTGGTACGGTTTAGGCCACATATGATCTTTTTGTTTATAGGCGGCAATGATATACGCCCCGGTACAGTACCCCGCGAGTTAGCTGACGCAATTAAAGAGGTGGCGCTGGATCTGGAGCGTGAGTCCGGAGGAAGCTGCAAGATCGTGGCAATTGAGAGCCGGACGAAAGTCCGAGGGTTCTCAGCGGCGGAATTTCAGGCTATAAAAAATTCTGTTAACCGCGCCCTGAGGTGTCGGTTAATAGAAACGAAGCACCGCTTTGTTTCCATCACACTCAGCATCCGAGACCTCGACCAGGATGGTGTCCACCTCGACTTAGACACCAATCAAGTCCTATATAACAAAATTGTAGGGCTAACGAAGCGTTGGCTAGAGAGGGACGCCGGGGTTGTGTCATTGCGCCTGCCTAAGTCCTGCTTCCCACCCATCGTCTTTCCCCAATAATTTTCTTTTCTTCCTGTGACATATGACCTGACCTAACATTTTTTCTTGTTCAATATGATCCATTAGTAGGTATTGCTATATAGTGTACTATTTTTTCTCCATAACATAGAAGTCCGCCGGTTGGCGTCTCTTAAGTAGCCTATTATTTGGCCGTTGTTTTGTAACGTGATATTTAGATACATAGCCTATAGGCTCGCAAGCAAAATGGATAAAAACGGTAAAGAGACACCGTCTAGTGGGGTGCTGAACAAAGCCCCTAAAAATCAAAGGGCGGGACTTCGGGGAGTAATAAATAGGCTAATAGTGGACGTCAACACTTTCATCACTACTGCTGAACTAGAGGAATTGGAGGCTAGATTAGAAAACGTCCAGGTTACCCACGGTCGTATTACGGCTCTGAGTGAGGTGATTGTGGCTGCCATGACAGAGGAGGAAGAGATTGTTACAGAGTGTGATAATCGCGCCCTCTATGACGAACCTGTCTTTAGAGCGAAGTACCTATTACAGCGTGCAATCGCGAGTAAGAAGGGAGGCGATAATGAGGCCCATAGAAGGGCTGACCCAAAACATACTGTACACCTCCCAAAGCTCAATCTTCCTACATTTGGGGGCAAGTTGACCGAGTGGTTAGCTTTCTGGGACGTATTTCGATCTACGGTTCATGAATCCCCTTTGGATAATGTCCGCAAGTTTCACTATCTGAAGGGACAAATGGAAGGAGAGGCCTTACATTTAATAGAGGGTTTTGCAGTAGTAGGTGGTAGTTATCTTGAAGCGGTACACTTATTAGAGTCCACATACGGGGATAGAGAGCAGTTGAAGATGGCCCATGTCGTTGCCTTGTTGGGGCTCGCAGAACCACAGTATAAGGTTGATGAGTTGACAAACTTCAGGGCAAATATGGAGTGCCATACTCGATCGCTAGATACCCTAGGGCTTACCACACAGGAAATGATAGTCATTATCTTGCGTCAGAAGCTTCCTATGGCAATACTTGATAAGGTAAGATCATTTGAGCTGGGGGAATTCAAAAACTCAGTTCAGTAAGGAGATCAATAATCTACAGTTGAACAAAGGGAGAATGTATGAGTCGGGAGGGAGTGAGAATGTGGAGAAGAGGGGAACAGTAAGCATGACAGTGGGGACTAAAGTAAAGAAAGAGGGTGTGTATAAGAAACCTGCTCAGATTCTATGTAAGCTATGTAACAACAAACATAAATGGAGTTTCTGCGTAAAATACCCAACAAATGAGACAAAACTAGCACAGGCGAAAAGATTGAAGCTATGTGTAGGTTGTCTAAGTAAAGAACATGGTAAGCAGGGACAATGTACTGCTACATACTTAAGGCCCTGTCGCCACTGCAAAGGACATCACTTTGATAAGTTGTGTCCTACAGCAGATAAAGTCAAAGACGTCAAAAATGAGGGTACTACAACTGTGGCACTAGGTAGCACGCAAGACACCACTATATTGCCCACAATACAGATTCCCATGGAAGGTAATGACAGTAACAAAGTTTGTCGGGTACTTCTAGATCAAGGGTCTCAACGTTCCTTTATAAAGAGGTCCGTACTAGTGGGACTGAAGCACCGAATCGTAGGGGCTGAGACTCTTCGATTACAGGGCTTCACAGGGTTTACTGATAAACAAGACTACGAGATAGCGGAGATTTCATATTTCTATCGTAAAAACCGGTACTTTATGACTTGTATCGTAGTAGACACCCTACCAGAATATGTATCTGTGGGTGTGAAGAAGGTGGAACACGCATTACGTAGCAAAGGGGTTAACTTGTCAGATCCCATGGGAAATCAGAGTGAGGTGCATGTTCTACTTGGTGTGGATCATTATTATGAAGTAGTATACCCTGGATTTAAAAAGATGTGTGGTGTAATTTTAATCCCCACTAAATTTGGATACTGCATGAGCGGAAAGGTGCATACTACACAGTCAAAGGTCCTGGTCGACACGGTCTCGATATATAGAGTCAATGTAACCGCGGCAGAGGAGTTGGGAAGGGAGGATTCCCAACCTAGTGACCCTAAGATGGCTGCCGAGTTCGACCTGGAACGACTGTGGAGATTGGATCACATAGGCATTAATCCTATGGAGACTGATTTTGACTCGGAAGTTGCGCTACAAAGGTTTGACGAGTCTGTGTGCTACTGTGCCTCAGACAAGCAATATAAAGTTAGTTTACCTTGGAAGAACAGTGAGATAAGCCTGCCTACCAACTATGGTTTGGCATTAGGTCGCTTGCGCGCATTGCAGCGGAAATTGTCTAACGAACCGAGCACGCGCCAGGCGTATGACGATGTATTTCGGAGTTATGAGGATAGGGGTTTTATTGAGAGAGTCGATGTCAAGGAACCGTGTAAGAAGGGTATGGTTCACTATCTGGCCCATCATGGGGTAAAGAAAGACAGCGTCACCACACCAATACGGGTGGTGTATGACTGTTCTGCCCACCAAGGTCAACAACCCAGTCTGAATGACTGCCTGTTGACAGGTCCGTCCATGGTGTCGGACCTGTCCCAACATCTATTGCGGTTTAGGCTGGGAAAGTACGCCTATACCAGTGACATCGAGAAAGCATTCTTGATGGTCAAGCTAAAGGAGGAAGATAGAGATGTTACCCGCTTTCTATGGTTCGGCGACATTAGCGACTCTGAAAGTCCCATCATAATATACCGTTTTCGGGTTGTACTCTTTGGGGCCACTTGCTCGCAGTTTTTGTTAAATGCCACAATCAGAAAACATCTAGCTGACACTCATGAGGACACAAGTAAACTATCTCGCGGATTATACATTGACAATTTGCAGGGTACTAGCGATAGTCAAGATGATTTGTTGTATGCATACTGGCAAGCACGCAGATTGTTTGCGGATGCACATTTATTTCTCCGCGAGTGGGTTACTAATAGTGAAGATCTTCAGAGTTTAATACAGGTGGATGGTACGGCATCTCTTAACCAGGAAAAGTCCAGAAATTTGGGGATGATCTGGCAACCTAAACATGACATACTAACTTTTCAAACAAGGTCTTTTGCTCAGCAGACAGGAGCGCACACAAAAAGAAGTCTGTTGAGCAAAGTTGCGCAATTTTTTGATCCTTTGGGTCTAGTATTACCTGTTACCATAAGAGCTAGGATTCTAATGCAGGAAGTTTGGAGACGTAAAATAGGATGGGATGACAGTTTGCCCGAGGACCTGAATGACCAAGGGACATTGTTGTTGAATGAATATGCCATCCTATGTACTAAACCTATACCTCGTAAAGTGGCGGCGTTCGGTGACGTTACATTACACACGTTTTGCGATGCTAGCGCCACGGCATACGGGGTAGCCATATATGTTGTTACTTCATTTGGGGCACATTTAGTTACAGCCCGGGCCAAAGTAGCCCCGGTTAAGAAGGTAACTATCCCTAAAATGGAATTGACTGCCATGCTGCTATTAGCACGTCTGGTGCAACATGTACGCGCAGCATACGAGAGCGAATTAAATATTGAAATCGTTCACGTATGGTGCGATAGTCAGGTCGCACTCAACTGGATACATAGCAAGAAGTCTCTGCCAGTTTATGTGCGGAATAGGGTAGATGAGATTAGAGCCCTTTTGCCAGACGTTGCTTATCATTATGTAAATACAAAGGAAAACCCTAGTGATCTCATAACTAGGGGTATAACGGCTAGCCAGTTAATGAAGTCCGAATTGTGGTGGCATGGTCCAAAGTGGCTGCTCCATGAAAGTGAATGGACGATATGGCATGCTGTTGGTGAGGGACTTCTGCCACTGGAAACAGTGGCAGTTACAGCCCAACCAAATGAGCCACCGGGTCCTATCATAAAGTGGGCAAGATTCGGTGACTATAATAAACTAGTCAGAGTTGTAGCTTGGGTGTTGCGATATGTATCCAATCTTAAGCTTAAAGTAACGGGCCAACTCTGCAACAGGGGTCACAACATTGATGCTCGTGAATTTAAAGCAGCTGAAGTAACTTTGATCAAATGGGTTCAAGTAGAAACCTTTTCCAATGAATTAGAATCCTTGAAAGGCTCGAATAAGACATTAATGCCTAATATAGTGCGTCAACTAAGGTTGCACCTAGACAATGGCCTCATCAGGTGTGAGGGTCGCCTGAAGTGGTCGGGTGTACCAGACGGCACAAACCGACCTATACTTATGCCAACAAGACATCACGTTACTGATCTATTGATCATACGTGCACATAGGGAAGTAAAACACTACGGGGTATGTCATATTATATCAAATTTACGTCTCACATGGTGGATACCCAGAGTTCGACAAGTAGCTTGACGCGTAGTGAGAAAGTGTGTAATATGCCAGAGACTAAAGGGTAAACCATATGCAACTGGACCAGCTCCACCTCTACCTGAATGCCGTGTAAAGCACGTAGAACCTTTCCAAGCGGTAGGATTAGATTACACAGGGGCATTGAAGACGAGGGAGCATGAGAAGGTTTATATATTATTGTTTACCTGTGCGACGTCTCGAGCGGTACACCTAGAACTATGTGATAATATGTCTAGCGAAGAATTTATGCTGGCGTTTAGACGGTTTTGTGCCCGTCGTTCATTCCCTCAACTCATTCTTAGCGACAATGCTCCCACTTATGTCCAAGCATCAAAATATCTAAAGGATATGAGTAGTGATCCTACTATCATCACTTTTTTGGGAGAGAAGTGCGAATGGAGGTTCATTCCAGTTAAGGCACCTTGGTTTGGTGGCATGTGGGAACGGTGTGTCGGCATAGTAAAGTCAGGACTAAGAGCGGTTGTAGGACGTGCTCTATTAAAGAAGAGTGAGTTGACGACAGTCCTCACAGAGATAGAGGCAGTCGTGAATGATCGCCCGCTTACATATGTGTACACCGACCTGCAAGAACCACTACCATTAACGCCAGCTCACTTGCTATATGGAAAACCATTGACTGCGTTTCCATCTGATTTTCAGTCCATAGTAGAGTTAGAGGATCCCTCGTTGTACTCTGCGGTAGCGGTGTCTAAGAGATACCAGTATATATCCAGGATAATCGAGGATTTTAGGAAACGGTGGATTAGTGAATATCTGCTAGCATTGAGGGAAAGGAGTGTTACTCCCTCTGGTAGACCAACGGCCCCTACAGTTGGTGACGTTGTTTTAATTAAAGAAGATAGTCCTCGTTTATACTGGAAATTAGGCCGCGTATTGGAGGTATACAAGGGGGCAGACTCTGTAGAGCGGGTGGCGCTATTAAAGACAGCCACTGGAACTACTGTTCGTCCTATCGCACGTTTGTACGCTTTGGAGCTCGATTCCGCATTGCAATCTGAGGCTCCACCTGTTATTGCTGGGTCCGAGGATTCTCAAAGGAACGACTCACCTCATACTGATGGTGATCATTCTCGGACCGGGACGCGTCCCAGACGCGCTGCTGCTGGCGCTGTCGACTTGTGGCGTCAGAAGATAGCCTCTGGGCAACTTTAGGTTTAAGGTGGGGTTCAGGTCTTTTTTGTGGGGGGAGTGTATCATATAAATACGATAGAATATGACTCTTTTGTGATCTTGTATGTCTCTGTGACGTCACGATCTCTCCTACAGCACGACGTAGGACGAGTAGATCGTATATTATAAGATTGTAAATAAGTTAAGTTATAAAAGGTCTAATATGCTATTAAGCAATATTGCCATGGTCTTATGTAGTATATATGAATTTATCGTATATATTAATATAATTTATCGTATAGAGCAACATAAATGCGGTACGATAATTTGGGCTCCTGGCGGTTTGCCAAGGCAGCAAGGTGTGCTTTTGAGGTACGCCAGAGCCTTCACGAACACCAACCAGTTAACATCTAATTTTCCGCCCTCAGTTGATCGTGCTTTTGTGCCTCTAATCACAATACACATACAGCAATACACACAACTACACCATCACGACGCTCTCATCGACATCATGACTGACTGATAGATAAGCATATTATTCATGTCCATTCCCATGTAATCATTTATTCTTTCTTTAACTTGACTCGTGTCTTGGGACCGAAGTCTCGTTCCCCATTGTCCACCGCCATATTGGGTAAAACGTTCTCCCTTGCCTCATTGCCACGTGGAACTATTGGTGAGTTAATTCCTGGCTAATATTAACCCTTATAACCTTACCCTATAATTATATACATTTATTATGTGAGACCTTTGGACATAAATTAGCTTGTTTCAGATTGAATTCAATTTAGATATAGAGTATTCATTTAGATTGATTTGATTTGATTCATTATAGCTTAGTAATATTTAACTTCCATTGATAGTTTACCACAATATATATATATATATATATATATGTTATGCCCTGTTTTTCTACAGGTTTAACTTGGGTAATGTGAGTTCTAAATTGACTGGGTATATAAGGCTGCATGCACAATACAAGATATGAGGAATAGAGAACACAAAGAAACACATGGTAGCAAGTTACATGATCACGTTTATTGATATACCACTGCAGAATACTTGTGTAAGACAATATAATAGAATTGAACAACACTAGCATAAGTGGATCTGGATGGAGCCTAGTCTCCCACTTCCAACGTTCAGGTATTAATCTTCTGATCACTGGCTTTGATTTCACAGGTTTATATACCGAAGACCATCAATGTTACTTATAGATTCATATTCACTGTTAGATTTATTACTGGTAGCTCTGGTGCACAAGTAGTAGTTCACAGACTAGATTAGACACGCGTATTTTAGAGCACGGGAATTCTAGTAACCTCAGGGGGTACTGATCTAAGTTTTATATCCTTGTCTCAGAAATACATAGAACGCAAATCAGTGGGCGAACGTTAGATATCACTAGAGTTTTAATATCTGAATAAGGTAATTACGAGAGTCAAGGTCACCTGTTAATTAAAGAGCACTGATCGCTTAGTACGTCCCAAATGGAATGGTTAAGTATGAGTTACACTGGGCAAGGTCTTAGCCACTTCGTAGAAATATTAATTAGTGAATCTCTAAACAGCACAGTAATATGTAGTACTGCTAAAGGGAATCTTGGGTAGTATCTGATGGGTCTGGTCCTGGTTATCTTGCGTCCATGATGTTGGGGGCTAACGACTGGTTCCGCGGCCGTCCAGGGGGGCCATATGTGTGAAGTTCTTCAATACGTGGGCAGGTCCTTCTATCCAAATCTGCCACGGAGTCTGCCGGTTCTGGGATCTCACTCCGGAACAACACAAGGGCAGAGCTAGAAATTAACTGCAGGGTAGTGACCCCTGGTTGGTGTCTAGCTTTCAACTGATTTGACTGGGGGCGGGAGTTAGATTTATAGGCTCGGTTCTGGACCCTGTAGACAGTAGGGATCTCGAGTCTTATGGACTTAATTGAGCTCTCAATAGATATGGGGACTAGGTAAGATGGTATTTACTGTTGTGGCACAGGGCGATAGGAAGCCTTTATATTTTCATATAACTGAGCCTTAGTAAGAGGTACTATTTTGTCTATACTGGACGTATTTAGGGGAGAGAGACTGGATCTACTTTGCGAGGAGGATGGGGACAGCTGTGATAGGAGCGTCTCTCTAGATTGTTCAATCTTCATTCTATGGTATAGCTGAGGTGCTAATTTAGTGATCAGAGCATGCAAGAAAGGTAAATGGTTTATTGTGAGTTAATAGAGGTTAGTAAAGGTGTTAGTCATTCATGGTTAGTTCATCGATAGGAAGAATTCCTGTGCTACCTGGCAATGACTCGAAAGTCAAAACAGGGGCCAGGTATACCTCCGCGGGGGTGGGGGTCTCCCTCCTCGGGTGGGCAAAAAGGGGGAGCTGGGCGCCCTCTCTTCTGATAGTCATCCGGCGGCTGTGGCTAGGGGCTTGCCATATCACCAGTGTTTGTAATAACCCTCTATGTATGAGACAGATGTGGGTGTCTTTAATACCAAAACCGAAGGTGCCTTAGCTAGCTGGTTTTACTCGGCTGGTTGTTAATTGTAGGGTTTGCTGGATATGGTGGAGACTGGGTTGCTAACTCTGCCACATTTATCTGGAAGTATGGCAATAGAAGTTAGTTACTGGCGGGGCGGCTAGCCTCGCACCGACGACCATTGGGTGCAGGGTTGTGAATGTGTTGTAAGAGAATAGATGGCATGCAATGGGCTAGTAAAGTTCTAATGTTGTTCTGGCCTACTAAGTGAAGGTAGGCTGGATAGGAGTATATATATAAAAGGTTGGAGAGCGTTAGCAACGGACAATTCAAGGATCTTCAAGAGGTATGAGAGAGAGGCTAGGATGGACAAGAGTCGAGAAGCGCGGGTGTCTTAATGAGAGGGGGGGGAAGAGTTCAAGGGCTACAGGGAAATTTTGCCCCTAAGGTCCCTGGGCGTGGGGGTGGCATTAGGCTACAATTGATATGGAAGTTTGAAAAGGCAGTAGAATACGTTAGCCAAATGCTACCGGGGAATGCAACTATGGGGTGGTATATGAGTCTGGAAAAGATAGAGTTATGTGATCAGTCAGAGGGTTATGGATACTATTAGTTGGCCCTGGGAACTGCGTTTTCTATTAAATATAAAATACCAACCACAGCGGCAGTTCGTAGGGGTACTTAGTTATTGTTTTCGGGGTACTTATGACAGATACTGGTAACCAGGTTATCTTATACAATCTCTGGTTGGGGTAAGAGGTGTAAGACACGAAGTAAATTGGCGTAGTGTGGGCTGTGGATACGAAGGAGGCAAGGGGAAGACGTATGACAATTGTGGAAAGTAAATGGAGAAAGGTGAACACAATGGCGGATAGAAATACTTAACCTAAGGATTGCATACATAGATTTATGGGGCGATGGGTCTTCAGAAGCTTAGTCTGGCAAGACAAGATGTTAGGGAATGTTAATATTAATACTTAGTTACTAGAGGAACAATGCAAGGGGCGACTGAGCACGGGTTACACATATCACTCGTCATTGAAAATGATATACGAGGTCTAGGGACAGCGTGGGTGTTTTAACTTCTAAGATATATAACATCTACTTCTCGGATGCAAGAACATACATAGATATAATTATGGCTGTCTGATGTGTTGGCATTGGCTCAACGTCGGGACAGGCATGGGTGTTTTTAATATGAATGTATATTCCTGTTCATCATCTTTGTAGTTATGAGTGTAGGACACGAGGGGGTTAGTGTACGTGAGGTGTGGAAAATGGTCAGTTTAGAAAAGGTAAATGGGTGTGTCCTGGAGCTGTTTAGCCCTGCGGGCTTGGGCCTGTCTGGAATGGCGGGCTCGGTCAGCTGGTCCTTTCGTTCTGTGGACCTTTCCTTTGGTGTTTCTGTGTGGTATTCGTTCATGGCTTCTGTGGTGGGCTTCTCGTTCTGGGGCATTATAATATATATATATATATATATATATATAATTTATAGATGTTCGTGAATTTGTTTTATATTTTTTATTTATTTATTTGGTAAACATTTATATTTTTTTTATTTTTTTGGTGTTTTGTGTTGTCCCTATTTGGGCTCTGTCTCGAGTCGGCCACCCCCAGAGAAGGGGAAAAGGAAAGAAAAGGAAGAAAAACAAATGGGGTATGCACCTGAGTAGATAGATAGACTATTTATTTATTTATTATTATTTTTATTTTATTTGTTTGCAATATTTGCATCATAATTACCTATGGGCTAGGCTCAATATTTGCTTATCCTGTTACAAGTCGAAGCTAATATACCGGTACCTTATAGGATCTTAACAGTAATTAGCTCAGAAACAGTTGAAAGCTTTAAGCATAAGTTGGATTCCCATATGGGTGATATGGGCTGGGTGTGAATGGGAGCTGCCTCATGTAGGCCGCATGGCCATATGCAGTTTCCTGTGATCTTATGTTCTTGTGTAATTGGGGTTGGGTGTGACAGGGATCTGCCTTGTGTGGGCCGATCGACTTTTGCAGACTCATTTTCTTATGTTCTAACCTGTTCAGTACCGATAACATACTTTTCATTATTTTCTGGCAACTTAAACGGTTTTTATTCAGCTTAGGAAGGACTTTATCGGTAGAAATATGTCCTGGCCAAAGGCCAACTCCATAATTGCAGGTTCGATATCGCTCGCTAGGAAAAAATGGACACCTTAATGGCACGAAAGGTCTAAATATTGACAAAGAAATGGGGCAAAACTCTTAATATCGCCAAATTAAAGGGGCTAAACACGAGGGAGAAGGGGATCTAGAAAAACGACCCATCTCCATTGACGGTGATCAATATTGTAAGTTTTGATGTAATCCTAGCCAGTTTTAACCCTCTCACGTTCTCGACGCAATTTAGAGCCTATTAGGGATACTTTAAATCCTTTGTTACCATCAGGGGTATTTAGAAACCTTTAGTTTAGTTACTTTAATCTCTGCAGTTGTCTTTGAGTTAGCTGTGGGCAGAAAACTGATTTTGGAGAGGTAATTATAAGAGTGAGAGAACTCTATTTCTTATTGCTAATCTGGCAACCTCTGCGTCATATGGTCGTGAGAGGGTAAATATGATAATTGTTATCATTTTGTGTGTGTGTGGTGTTTGAGAGAGAGAGAGAGAGAGAGAGAGAGAGGAGAGAGAGAGAGAGAGATTTTTTTTTATGCGGGTGATAAAGTTAAGGTGTGTGTGTGTGGCGGGGGGGGGGGGGGGTGGGGGGGGGGGGTGGGTGGGGGGGGGGGTGGGGGAAGGGAAGGAGGGGGGGGGGGGGGGGGGCTATACCGAGTCGTGGGGAGAGAGGTAGGACACTACCTTTGGAAATAGGAGTGCTATAATCCGTGTAAGCTACTCTCTAAAGTCTAAACAACACTCACTCCCACAGTATTCGTTAGGTACTGGGCGCTGCGAAGGGAAATAATTGTTTAAGAATACCACTCCTAGTGTGTTTAATGTGTATGTATGTGTGTGTGTGTGTGTGTGTGTGTGTGTTTTAGTATGCTTATGACAGACAGACAGAGAGAGAGAGAGAGAGAGAGAGAGAGAGAGAGAGAGAGAGAGAGAGAGAGAGACAGACAGACAGACAGACAGACAGACAGACAAACAGACAGAGAGAGAGAGAGAGAGAGAGAGAGAGAGAGATCATTTATGTGAGTGTGATAAAGTTAAGGTGCGTCCACACTGGCAACAAAACATGTTTGCAACACAAAATACAGCATAGTAGGCAACAACGTATTAAGTTGTTAATTATACGGTGTTGTAGACATGTTGGTACTAATGTGTAGTATCAACATGTCTGCAACACTATCATTAACAACTTAATATGTTGTTGCCTACTATGTTGTATTGTGTGTTGCAAACATGTTTTGTTGCCAGTGTGGACGCACCTTTAGGCTACACGTAAGTTAATATTTCAAAGGCCTTGCGATCCATTTCTGAGAGATATTCGAAGTGGAAGGAGAGAGAATGTTTAGTGCACTACACTCATTACACAGTAGGCCTATATAAATACTATCTACTCTCTCCTGTTCTGCTCTACTGAATAGCTGATTACAACTGCTGAGGGAAGTTTGTTCCAGGTATAACAGATCTAATAGGTGAAAAGGCTTCTACAAATACTACTGCTGAACTTTTTCAATTCTAACTTCCAGCCATGGTTATACATATTGTATTCATATTGAGGTTGTATTCATATTGAGGCTTTAGACATTCTGCTGTGGGTTACCTACGGTACACTATTAGCTAAAACATAATAACCTTCATTCATGAGAGAGAGAGAGAGAGAGAGAGAGAGAGAGAGAGAGAGAGAGAGAGAGAGAGAGAGAGAGAGAGAAAGAGAGAGAGAGAGACAGAGAGAGGGAGAGGGGGAGAGAGAGAGAGGGAGAGGGGGAGAGGGAGAGGGGGAGAGAGAGAGGGAGGGAGAGAAGGGGGATTATTACCATCGTGTTGCCAGTCATAATTGTATTAATTTTATAGTTTTACTTATTTCAGTAAATTTTAAATGTAATGAACATTTTTGTTTTGCCTTATTACGCTAAAATAAATGTATTGCAAAGAGTACTATTATTTACTTAAATAATTAACTTGAAGAAAACAAAATAATTATACTGTATACTGATCTAGTGGCAAATCTGTTGGTAAACAAACCCCAACGTTAATTACTCTGGTCTGGGCTACCTGTTCAAGGTCACTCGATCACTCGCACTCTTTCTCTCTCTTCAGCTAACTTACATAAATTTAATCATATACCGGTACAGTAACAGTAGAATACACGGGTGTTCTCATTTGAGTGATATTACAGAACATACTGAACGTGAATTGTTTCAAATAGCATACATAGGGCTAGCTAGATTTTTAGAGGGTTGAAATATATCTGTTGTATGATAAAAGTAATCGTACCGGTAATTGTTTAATCGAAGGCCTTTTTTTCTAGTTATTAAAAACGTATTCTATGGTGTATTATATGATATATAGAAGCAATAGAACTGTTAAAATTACCTGGGAAGTGTATATTAAACCAAATACAAAACTTTGAATAATGAGGTAAGAGATATGCTTTTTATCACTTTTCAACCCAAGACCTATTTCTGCACAGAACTCCCTGCCTATCAAATTCTCAACTATGCAAAAACGCCAAGGAAATTCATGTGCAAAACATGCTGCCTAACAAAGTTTGACACAAAAGGTGAGTGGGTGGCCGAGGCAGAAGCAGCCGTTCTCCAACACAAGGAACGAATAACCAATTCTGGAGCGATAAGTAAGGTAAGAAAAATCCATGTTCAGCTCCAGAGCAACAAAGCTGTCACCAACACGCCAGCTGACAATACTCCAACAACCAAGGAATTAACTGGGGACACTGACCTAGGCCAAGGCCTACCCAAAAGCCCAGAAGTAGCCGTAGGCAAGAGTGACGGTGACAACCCCCATACCAGTAACACAACAAACGTGGCTATAGGCCTAGATCTAGGTCTGGGGAACACACCAGGAAATATTAGCATCACAATGCCAGATGCCCATAGCCTCCCCCCCGCAACACTAGCAGACACGGCAGAGCCTCCTCAAATGCAGCAAGACAGGTGAGGTCGGGGACCCCAACGAGCACACACCCCACATGCAACGGATGCAGCCATAATGCTCCTACATACAGAAGAACAGGTGAGGTTAGTGCTGTAAATACAAATTCATGGAGACCTAGGCCCAGAGCTGAATACAGGGGCACCGATATTAGGAGGAAAAGCATGGAAGTATGCAATTTCTACCTAAGAAATGAATGCCGATATGGAGTAGTGGGCATGGGATGCAAACAAGACCACCCAAAAATATGTGCAAAATTCATGAAGCACGGGCGGGATGCAAGAATCGGTTGCAAGTGTGGATGGAAGTGCATCGACTACCACCCATATGTATGCAGAATCTCACTCAACAAAAGGGCATGTACTATGAGAGACTGCAATCTTCCACACATCAAGGGAACCAAAATACTGACGCCCAGAAACAACGTCAACAAACCAAGGGAACACGCTACAGGACACATTCAAAGGGAATTTGCTTACACACCAACACATGAGGAAAAATTAGAAAGCCAACGCAATGCCCTCAGAAGCTGGCCAACCATCCAGCAAACTCACAAGGTCAGACCAGCAGCGGTACACACGGCTATGCCCGACCAAGGTGCTTTTTTAGAGGTAGTAATGGGACGTCTTCTGGAAGTGGAAAAACGGTCTCAAGTGATAATGGAGAGATTCCTAGCCCAAACCGAGGGGCCAGACATGAACCACAGAGGAAGGTGCAACTACCACTAACTAGTTTTTTTGTGGGCAACATCAGAGGACTTTACCCACGAAACAATCAATGTAAAGTCCCTATGTTGGAAGAAATTGCAGAGGAAGACAACTCAATTTTTCTAGCCCTCACAGAAACACACCTGAACGAAAACATTTTGGATGCAGAGATCAATATCCATAATTTCACTCTATTCAGAGCCGACAGAGAGGACAGAAGTCACGGAGGAGTAGCACTCTACCTAAGGGAGGACATGGCTGCAAATACCGAAACTTTAGTTGCATTCTCAAACGGCACAACAGAGCTACTAGCAGTACACATAAGACAAACCGACATGCTCATCATAATTTTGTACCGACCTCCAAACACCACAGGGGAAATTTTCAAGGAGGTCACAGAGAAGATACAATCACTCCTACAAAATCTTCCAACTCCCGCTACAGATGTCATCATCACAGGAGATTTCAACCTGCCCATCATCAATTGGGCAACCATGAAAATAGATGGAGGAACCAGGGATGAAAAACAGCAAGCCAAGGAGCTAATGACTATCATGGACACTGCATACATGAAGCAATACATCGAGGAACCTACAAGAGGCAACAACACACTGGACTTACCATTTGGCAACAACTTCGACCTGGTACACTCGTACGAAACTGTAAAAACTATAATGTCCGACCACAGCCTCATCAAAGTTAGAACCCCCACACCAGCCGCCACACCACCAAGAAGATGTCAACAGGAATCAAGTCAAATACCCTGCACCTCTCTGAAAGATCTCAACTTCTACAGCAAAGATATAGACTGGGACAGACTGAGAGCAGAACTGGCAGGAACTGATTGGAGGGCACTATTCGAAGATAAAAACGTCGACGAAACTCTCAGTATCCTCCAGAAACAATGCCTGGAGACCTGTAAAAACACCATACCACCCAAATCAAGCAGGAAGCAGATCAAGCAGATTCCCAGAGATAGAAAAATACTAATGAAGAAAAGGACGTACTTGAGAGCCAAGCAAAGGAAGACCAGCTATGCGCACAATATCACCAAACTACAAGAAGAGCTCGATGAAGTTGAACGTAAACTCATCCAGTCACACCAAGAGCAAAGAACACGCGAAGAACTCCAAGCAGTTGCAAACATACGAGTAAATAGCAAATTCTTCTATGCATACGCAAAAAGGAGACTCAGGAACACCTCAACAATAGGACCACTTGCAAAACCTACGGGCGAACTTGAGAGTGACCCAACCGAAATGGCCAAGATACTCAAACAGCAGTATGAAAGTGTCTTCAGCCCGCCAAATGAAGACAAGAAAATCGAGAATGCAACGACTTTCTTTGGCAACGCTCCAGGGACACCACATCAACTCTCCTCGGTAACAGTATCAACAGAGGACATAATAGCAGCCATCGACAAGATTGGACCAAACTCTGCGGCAGGACCAGACGGCTTTCATGCCCAACTGCTAAAAAACTGCAAACATCAGCTAGCCCTGCCTCTAAAACTGCTGTGGAGCAAGTCCCTCCAAACTGGATATGTACCACAATCCCTAAAAGAAGGTAATGTCACACCAATACACAAAGGGGGTAGTAAAGGCATAGCCAAAAATTACAGACCAGTGGTGCTGACGTCACATCTTATTAAAATCATAGAAAGAACAATCCGAGCTAAGATGGTCAGCTTCCTGGAAGATAACGAGGCGTTCAACGAGGGGCAACATGGCTTTAGAAAAGGCCGCTCCTGCCTCTCACAACTACTATCACACTACGAAAAAATCCTACAGGATATTCAAGACGGAGAAAATGTAGACGTCATATATCTAGATTTCGCCAAAGCTTTTGACAAGGTGGACCATGGGATCCTTCTACATAAACTCAAATCACTGGGAATAGGGGGAGACCTTGGAAGATGGCTCCACAGCTTCATCACCAACAGAAAACAAAGAGTCACGGTTCAAGGAAGCCTATCAGAAGCAGGTGGGGTCATCAGCGGAGTACCACAAGGATCAGTACTGGGACCTCTCCTATTCCTCATCATAATAGGAGACATCGACAGGGACCTGGAACACTCAACAGCCACATCGTTTGCAGACGACACCAGACTCATGAAGAAAATCACCTCACAACATGATGCTCAGCTACTACAACAAGACTTGGACAAAATCCTGAAGTGGGCAGAAGAAAACAACATGGCCCTAAACGGAGACAAGTTCGAGCTTCTAAGGTACGGGAACAAGAGAGCACTACAAAACGACACCAACTACAAAAGTGGACAGCAAGAAATTACCGCCAAGGACACAGTGAAGGACTTGGGAGTAAATATGAGCAGTGACGCCACTTTTTCCCAGCATATTACCAAAGCCACAACAACAGCAAAACAAATAGCAGGCTGGATCCTGAGAACCTTCCACACAAGAAATGAGAGGTGTATGCTAACACTGTGGAAGTCACTGGTCCTACCACGACTGGAGTACTGCTCCCAGCTCTGGTCTCCCCAAAAAGTAGGAGAAATAACAGAAATTGAAGCCACCCAGAGGACATTCACCAGTAAAATCCATGGGTTTCAACACTTTAACTACTGGGAGAGACTTAAGGAACTGCAGCTGTACTCACTTCAAAGACGTAGGGAGAGATACATCATCATCTACGTCTGGAAGATTTTGGAAAAAAAGGTACCAAATCCAAACATACAAGAGACTCAGCACCAAAGGCGAGGGAGGCTGTGCTATGTGAGGACTACGCCGGGATCAACACAAAAAATCAAATCCCTGATCCATCACAGCTTTACATACAATGGAACCAGACTGTTCAACTGTATACCAGCCCCTCTCAGGAACATGACCGGGGTGTCTCCAGACACCTTCAAGAAACACTTGGACATGTGGCTGGTCAAAATACCGGACCGGCCACCAACACCAGGATACCCCAGCACCAACTCCAACCGACTTCTGGAATGGAGAGTGGAAGAAAGGGAGCTGCCTGGTCGCAGTGGAGCCCCAGCTCAACTGTGTCACTAACGGACGGAATACAACTAAGTGTAACTAAGTGTAAGTGTAAGACCAGCCGGGGTCTGGGGGCGGCATCCCCCAGGATGCCCAGGTTAGGTTAGGTTAGGTTAAGTTAATGACCAGCTATGTAAATACAGTAGTGTATTTTTGGTTTAGTCTGTGCTCAAAAATCCATTTTCTTTAGGATTCTCTCCCCCCTCCCACTGCTCTTAGTTTTGTATTTGGTTTAATATACACTTCCCAGGTCATTTAGCAGTTCTATTGCTTCTATATACAGAACGCCTAGCAATTAATATTTGAGATTCCTTTCATATGCACCTTTCTCAACATTTAAACTACATACAATTGCAATATTTTCATTGATGGCGTCTTTCCTCTTGCACAGCTGAATCCAGTTCCTTTTAATATCCTCATTGTTGGGGAGGTTGACAAAAGAAATATGTTTATCACTCTTTGTTTTATTAGAGAAACAACCAAACACTGCAGTTACTGGGCATGTCTTCACATCCATATAAATGCTCATCAATAGTCTGGTATGAGGGATATGTATTTGAATGTCACTAAACTTGGAGAGAGACGCCACCTTCACAAATCTAATGGAAGGACTATACTGGGGTCAGGTCAAAGGGGCTGTGGTGACGTACAGGCGCGAGAAATACGAATTTATGCTCACCCGTGTCCCGACCTAGTGTATAATAGACCTTGCAAATACCGTTCGGTGTTATTTACAAGGTCGGTTGAAAATACCCCTCGCGGTATTTTCACGGTCGGGTGCAAATACCCACGTCCTTTAATAATATTCATATGCCTACGTTTCACACACGAATACAGGCTAACATAAAACATGAATGTTGGATTCTGTTGGCAGAGAGAGAGAGAGAGCGCGAGGAGGCGAGCATGTACTGTATTATCTTGGAGGTGAGCACTGAGCAGGCGAGAGTGCGCGAGCTAGCGAGAGAGAGCAAGAGAGAGTGGTGTATGGTACACACCATTTTCTTTGAAGTAATAGGATAAGTTAAATTTTGCCAACCGTAAAACGCTGCATTAAACCTCCTATAATTAGTATACAGATGGGCGAGCGAGCAAAGTAAATGGAACAGAGAGTGCAAGAAAAGATTGGGGAGGATAAATATAAAACAGGACCGGGTGGGAGGGGAATTTAGAAAAAGAAATGAGAGAGAGGAGTGGGTCATACTAGAGAATGGGAGGGGATGTGTCAGAGAGATAGAGAAAGGGATAAAGGAGGAGGGGAGAAGAAGATGGAGGGAGGGGGTAGAAAATAAAGCCACGCTGGCATATTATAGAGAGAAGGAAAAACCAGCTAGAGAACTGTACTATGATGGGGGATGGGGATCGAAACTCCTATTTAAAGCAAGAACAGGATCGCTAGAAACGAATGAGAGAACAAGGAGATGGAATGGAGTGGGACCGCACTGCAGTCAATGTGAAATGGGAGGAGACCCAATAGTGGAGGATGTAGAACACATAGTAACCGAATGTACAAGATATAATGAGGAGAGAGAGGAGTTGGAGAGGTACATGAGGAATAGAGTTGGGGAGAGGGGGTGGGAGGAGATTAAGCAGAGGGAAGATAGAGGGGTAGGGGCACTATTGGGGTTAACACAGGAGATGGAAACACAAGACATGGAGATGATGAAGAGGATGTTGGAGAAAATGTGGAGGAAGAGAAATGGGTGAGGGAGGGGGGGGGGGGGGGGAGCGGAGGTGAGGGGGAGGGAGGAGGAAGTGAGGGGGGGGGGGTTTATACAAAACAAAAAAAATTCTCTTAAACTATCCATCTACTCTAAACTTTCCCTCCTACTAACGTTTCTGAGCCAGTACCGATACAAAGGTCAGCCCTGTGGATCTGCACGGTCTGCGGGCAGGTACAGGTATACGAGGAGAAAAGGAAGAAGGTAAAAATACTAATACAAAGGCAATGATAAAACACGAGAAAGAAGAAGTAGAAAAGATCAGAAGCAAGGGGAAAGAGGGCCAAAAGGAGTGGTATAGGATGTTAAGAGGTGAGACCGGTAGAGAGGAAGAAAGCGTGGAACTGTGGGAGATAGAATAATAAAGACAGAAGAAGAAATAAAGATTGAAATAAAGCGATACTGGGAGGAAATAGGGGGAGTAAATGAACAAGGGGAGGAGAGGGAATGGAACTTGGAAATGAGAGAGAGAAGGCTACCAGAACAGGATAAGATGGAAATGGAAAGGGAGCTCACAATAGAGGAAGTAAGGAGAGGGATCAAAGCACTAAAAAAGGGAAAGGCGACCGGCCCGGATGGGATACCAAATGAAATGTACATAGAGGGGGGGGGGGGGGGGGGGAAGAAATGGCAAGAAGACTGAAGAAAATGTTTAATGAGGTAATGGGAAATGAGAGAGTACCAGAAAGATGGAATGAAGCGAGAGTAACACTATTGCACAAGGGAGGGTACAAGAGTAAGAAGGAAATGAAAAGCTACAGGCCAGTGACAGTGACAAACACAATAGGGAAACTCTTCTGCGGGATATTGAAGGAAAGGATGAATAGAGCCATAGAGGGAAACGGGCTAATAAGTGATGAGCAGAATGGGTTCAGAAGAGATAGGAGGGGGACAGATAATCTATATACTGAGCGAAGTGATGGGGAAAATGAAAAGAGAGAAAAAAAATGGGTTACTGTGCATTCCTGGATATAGAAAAAGCCTATGATAGAGTAAACAGGGAACTGCTATGGAAAATAATGGCAAGGAGTGGAATACCAGAAAAGTATATAAACATCATAACATCGATGTACCAAGGAACAAAAGCGAAGTACGCGCTAGGAAATATAGAAACGGGATGGGTAGAAAGCAAGAGGGGGGTAAGGCAGGGGTGCGTATTATCGCCGTTATTATTTGCGTTATATATGGAAGAAATGACACAGAGGATGAAAAGAGTTGGGGAGGGGATTCAGATAAACAAAGAAAGACTGGGGGTACTGTAGACCAGTCAAAGTAGGGCTGGACTTAGAACAAATTGCAATAGAAGGTTTTTTGGCTTTAACTTGTTTATTAGGTCCCTCTGATGAACATATAAAAAGTCTCCAACTTTTGGACACCGGGAAAGTGGTTAATTTGCATAAATTCAAGATGGCCGCCGTCCAAAGCTTCAATTTACAGATAACTTTTTTCTGGTTGCTCCTAGACCCTATAAATGTATTACAAACAACGTTTTTTGGCTTTAACTTGTTTATTAGGTCCCTCTGATGAACATATAAAAAGTCTCCAACTTTTGGACACCTGGAAAGTGGTTAATTTACAGCCAAAAAACCTTACAGCCAAAAAACCTTCTATTGCAATTTGTTCTAGGTCAAGCCGTACCTTTACTGCACATTATTGTCTATTACATTTTGCCTAGGCCTATACTAATCCCATCATCTTGTTTCTTGTTTCAACAGATTGGTGCGACATCTACCGAAGCCATGGAAGAAGAGGTGGTGCATAATCCCTGGCTGCAGATCTTTTGGATAAGCTGTTGCGTGAAGACGTTTCACCGGATGAAGTCTGCAGTGAGGATGTTTTCAACAGAATTTCTGAAACACTTAAAGCTAAGAAGAGCTCCTTAGCAGAGCATAAGATGGGAAAGCTATGGATTCAATACATGGACATGATTGACCTGCTGCGTCGCTTCCTGAGGGCACTGAGAATGGGCGATTTCCTACTGTACCTCGGAACACTCCAGGAGATGTTGCCGTACTTTGCAGCGTGTGGCCATAACAATTATGCCAAGTCAGCCCATGTGTACATTCAAGACATGATTGAACTTGAGCAGCTCAACCCAGACATGTTCTGTCAATTGAACTCCGGTCTATTTGTGATCCGCCGAAGTGATCGGCTGTGGGCAGGACTGCCAAGCGACTTGGTTATAGAGCAGGTTTTGATGCGCTCTTTGAAAACGAATGGTGGATTGACACGTGGTAGGGGCATGGAGGAAACGCAACGCCTGCGCTGGTTACTTGATATGCCAGCCTGCGCTGAGGTGAGTGAAGTTATGCAAGAACTGACAGGGAAGCATTTCCACACCTCTGAGCAGCACAAAGAAATGACTGAAGCAGGCGTGAACGAGATAGGAAGGACACAGAGAAGGTTCTCGCATTCTTCAAGGATTATGATCCATTTCAAGAATCAAATGAACTCAGGAATATTGCCAACGGTGTGACAGGACCAGCCTCGGCCAATCCTCATTTACTGAATGAGGTTGGTATGAACATTGTGCAGAAGATGGAAGGTAGCAATGCTTTTGACTTTTCATTTAGGAAGAAAGATCAAGTTGAGTCGTTGGGTGCAAAGGTTACAATCAGTGCTGAAAAAGTACCAATCGACCCACAGCTCCTTTTCCAGAGGCTCCTCATCTTTGCTAATAACAGGGACTTAGGTGTTGAAGAGGTCTTTGCGTATGAGTTGTCTAGCTACCCTACTGCTCTGTTCGATAAGTGGGGGAGGCTCAGGGAAGCCAATAAACCACAGCTAGGAGATGAGATAGCTGCTGTTGTTCCCAAGTCGTCATTGGAATCATTGAGGAAGAAAGGACTGTGACCCATGTTCGGGATGGTGGTTCCTTATTGCAAAGGATTCCATGGAAGAAGGGTGACACATTTGAGGACATTGCAAGCATGTACATGAAGCATGTTTCCAAAAACTTTCTCAACCCGGTGGTTGTATTCGACGGTTATAAATCAGGACCTACTACCAAGGACATGACACACAATCGACGATCAAAAGGAGTCTTTGGTCAAAAGGTGATGTTCACTCCAACCATGCCCCTTCGGTCAAAAAAGGAAAACTTCTTGTCAAACTCGGACAATAAGCAAAACTTCATTGACTTATTGTGTGAAACATTCAAGGCAAATGGAATTGACTGTGTCAATGCGCCAGCAGATGCAGATGTCATGATTGCGAAGAAGGGAATTGAGCATGCAAGGGAAACCGTGACATATGTGATAGGTGAGGACACAGACTTGTTGGTGCTGTTGTGTCATTATGCGGAATGAGGGATGAATGATTTGTACTTCAAGTCGAGCAAGGAAGGTGGGAAATGTTGGCATATTAACTCAGTAGCAGAAGCTCTCGGTGAAAGCATCTGTCGTGTCCTGCCAGTTGTCCATGCACTCTGTGGATGTGACACAACCTCACGACTGTATGGTATTGGTAAAGGGGCTGCCTTGAGGAAAGTGAGGGAAGACAACGGTTTCTTGAAATGTATAGAAGCATTCTGTTGCCAAAGTGGAAGTAAAGACGCGATATCATCAGCTGGTGAAAAGGCCTTGGTTTATTTGTACGGGGGAAAAGGAAATGACACCCTTGACGGACTGCGAAAGACAAAGTTTTGCAACAAGGTGGCAAAAAGTTCAACTACCGTTGAAGTTCACAGCCTTCCCCAACAACCGATGCAGCCAAATACCACTCGTTCCGAGTTTATTGTCAGGTCCAGGAATGGATGGGGAACTGTGTGGACCCCGAGAAATGGGGCTGGTGTCTGCGGAAGGGACAGCTTGAACCGAAGACGATGGATTCGCCAGTGGCTCCTGATTCACTACTGAAATTGGTCAGATGTCAGTGTAAGGGCAACTGTGACACTCAACGCTGTAGTTGCAAACGGAATGAGCTTGAATGTTCCAGTGCATGTGGTCAATGTAAAGGACTCTGTCAAAATAGCAACTTTGATGCAAGCACCGATGATCCAAGTGAATACGAACTCCTATCATGAATTACATAATTGGCTCTGAATGACGTCATACTACGTCATGTTTTTTTTTTTTTTTTATAAAAAAGAGGGACAACAGGTCAAAAAACCCATACAAGCACAAAGTGCCTGTGTCACCCCTTGTGAAAGAGACATTTCAGCCTGTCTGTAAGGTTTTTCGGCTGTAAATTAACCACTTTCCAGGTGTCCAAAAGTTGGAGACTTTTTATATGTTCATCAGAGGGACCTAATAAACAAGTTAAAGCCAAAAAACGTTGTTTGTAATACATTTATAGGGTCTAGGAGCAACCAGAAAAAAGTTATCTGTAAATTGAAGCTTTGGATGGCGGCCATCTTGAATTTATGCAAATTAACCACTTTCCCAGTGTCCAAAAGTTGGAGACTTTTTATATGTTCATCAGAGGGACCTAATAAACAAGTTAAAGCCAAAAAACCTTCTATTGCAATTTGTTCTAGGTCCAGTTAAATGATTGTTAGATTTACTGGACTACTGCTGTTTGCTGACGACGTAGTTCTGATGGCAGAATCGGGAGGAGGGTTGCAGAGACTACTAGAGGAAGCAACGAGATTCGGGGAGGAACTTGAAGTAAGATTTAGTAAAGAAAAGAGCCAGGTGATGAAAATGAATGGAGAGCTTCAAGAAGACGAGGAATGGACACTGGAAGGAAACAGAATGAAGAAGACAAGGGAGTATAAATATCTGGGGGTAACGATCACGGAGAAAGGGTTTGAGAAGGCGAAAAGTGAAAAGGTGGGACAAATGCAACAATGGAATGGAAGACTATGGAGCGCGACAAGGCTAAGAGCGAATAGCTATGAAATAGTGCGAGGGCTGTGGAAAGGATTAGGAGTACCTGCAATAATGTACGGCTTAGAGGCGGTAGAAACAACAGAGGCGGAAACGAAGAAATTAGAAACGATACAGAATAAAATCGGGAGGACAGGATTGGGGGCAAATAAATACGTAGCTCAAGAAGCAATCCGAGGGGAGATGGGGTGGAGTACGTTTGAGGAAAGGATTGGGAAAGTGAAAGGGAAGTACAAAGTGAGGCTAGAGGGGATGGAGGAAGATAGGTGGCCGGGGAAGGTATACAGATGGGCGAGCGAGCAAAGTAAATGGAACAGAGAGTGCAAGAAAATATTGGGGAGGATAAATATAAAACAGGACCGGGTGGGGGGGGGGAATTTAGAAAAAGAAATGAGAGAGAGGAGTGGGTCATACTAGAGAATGGGAGGGCATGTGTCAGAGAGATAGATAAAGGGATAAAGGAGGAGGGGAGAAGAAGATGGAGGGAGGGGGTAGAAAATAAAGCCACGCTGGCATATTATAGAGAGAAGGAAAAACCAGCTAGAGAACTGTACTATGATGGGGGATGGGGATCGAAACTCCTATTTAAAGCAAGAACAGGATCGCTAGAAACGAATGAGAGAACAAGGAGATGGAATGGAGTGGGACCGCACTGCAGTCAATGTGAAATGGGAGGGGACCCAATAGTGGAGGATGTAGAACACATAGTAACCGAATGTACAAGATATAATGAGGAGAGAGAGGAGTTGGAGAGGTACATGAGGAATAGAGTGGGGGAGGGGGGGGGGGAGGAGATTAAGCAGAGGGAAGATAGAGGGGTGGGGGCGCTATTGGGGTTAACACAGGAGATGGAAACACAAGACATGGAGATGATGAAGAGGATATTGGAGAAAATGTGGAGGAAGAGAGGTGGGTGAGGGAGGGGGGGGGGGAGCGGAGGTGAGGGGGAGGGGGAGGAAGTGAGGGGGGGGGGGTTTATACAAACAAACAAAACTGTCTCTTAAAGACGCTACGCCCTTACCCCGAATAGACGATTCCCTTGACTCCCTATACGGATCCAAATGGTTCACTACCCTCGACTTGCAAGCAGGGTATTGGCAAGTGCCTATCAAGGCCGAGGACCAAAAGAAAACAGCATTTTCCACTAGTGGTGGCCATCACTATGAATTTAACGTCCTACCTTTTGCCTCTGTAACGGACCCGCCACTTTCTCCCGTTTGATGGAAACGGTATTGCATGGCCTAACCTGGGAAACCTGCCTAGCCTATCTGGACGATATTATTGTGTACTCTCCAACCTGGGAAGAACACCTCCTCAGGTTGAGACAAGTCCTGCAAAGAATCCGAGCCGCCGGGTTGAAATTAAAACCCTCAAAGTGCGTGATTGCCCGGAATAAGGTAGATTTTCTCGGACACGTGATATCTGAACATGGTATTGCGCCAGACCCAAAGAAACTTCAAGCCATACAAAACCAAACCCCACCCACCACGGTTAAAGGAGTACGTTCGTTTCTAGGTTTAGCCACGTACTACAGACGTTTCGTCCCCCACTTTGCCACCATAGCCAGACCCCTCCACCAACTTACCCACAAAGACACCCCGTTCGCCTGGACACCTGAAAGAGACCTCGCGTTTAACACTTTGAAGCAAAAGCTAATCCAAGCCCCTATTGTCGTTTTCCCTGACTACCAGAAACCTTTCCGTCTTTATACCGACGTATCTCTGTATGCCATAGGTGCAGTATTAGCTCAATTCAGAGATGGAAAGGAACATGTGATAGCATATGCCAGCTGCACACTCACCCCACCCCAACAGAATTACGCAGCCACCAAGAGAGAGTGCTTAGGGATCATTTGGGCACTCAGCCACTTCCGGTCATTTGTGTTAGGCGCAAAAACTCGAAATAATTACCGACCATCAATCTTTACAATGGCTGCGTAGGTGCGAAACCAACTCAGCCATTTTGGTACGTTGGAGAGAGACACTAGAGGACTACAACTTTACAATACAATATCGTCCCGGCAAACTCCATACTAATGCAGACGCCCTGTCACGTTTGCCAGTACCAAAAGACCCCCCCACCAACCTAGCCGCCTTACAAAACACTCAATTGGTATCTACCCCCACCTCCCGACAGAATGCCCCCCCAGCCCCCTCCCTAATTCAATCTTGGGAAGCACGAATCAGACCCCCCTGGATACCGTTAAACGTCTTCAGGAGACTGACTCGCTGGGGAGATCAACTTGCCACAGACACTGGTCACATAATCTTGGACCCCACCATAGCCCACGACTACATGATTGCCATCCACGAGGGAAACGGCATACACCTTGGACAAAAGAAAATGTTAAAGATCTTCACAGACCAATACTGGACCCCCAACCCCTCCAAAATTGCACAACGAGTGACAGAATCCTGCAAACCGTGTTTATTGGGAAAGGATAGATCACGCACCCCAGGCCCAGCTGGTACCATTTCTGCCAACAAACCGTTCCAAGTCCTATCCCTCGACATCATGGGCCCGTTCCCTTCTTACGCTGGCAACCGCTATATCGTCACATTTGTAGACGTATATTCAAAATTTCTAATAGCCTGCCCAGTTAAAGACCACACAGCCACCACAGTCGCCACACTGCTTGCCACCGAAGTGTTCCCTATATTCGGCCTTCCACTTGCTCTTCTATCGGACAATGCCCCCGAGTTTAGTGGACACGTTTGGCAACAATTCACCCAACAATGCGGTATCAAGATTAAACACTCATCCCCGTACTGGCCTCAAGGAAATGCTATCTGCGAACGCAGCCATCGCACCATCAACAACCAGTTACGTACAAGAATGATTGCTCTTAATACCTCAGACTGGCCATCACAACTAAAAATGATACAGTGGGGTATGAACACCTGTCCTCGGGAAGACGGTATTTCCCCTCATGAACGTGTTTACGGTGTACCCCCCCTGTTACTGCCATTCCACCACCACGCTCACCTTCCCTCCACCACCTCCACAATTGACCCATTGCAACATCTGCAAAACACCCTCCATACCGCCCAGATCTGTCAAGACACCAAAACTGACAACATCGATGAAAAAAACCCTTTCGCCATCCATGACACCGTAATGGTAGCCAACCTCCCTATCACCAACAAGTTAGGCCCTCGCTATGTCGGACCCTACACCGTAATACAAGTCCCAAATGCCTTTCAAGTCACCATCGACTATCACGGCGTAACTCGCACGCTCCGAACTAGATTCGTCCGAGCGTTTAAACCTCTAAAGCCACAAGACATTACCCCACCCCACACGTCCGACCCTAAAGTAAATACCCCTACTCACCCCCTCACTCACGCTACGAATATTCCCATACAAACCCCTAAGGACCTAAGCCCTCCAGCACCGAACCGACAAATCTTTTCTCACCATACCCCCCCAACTAACCTCCACAAACCCCAAGCCCCCAATATCACACCCTCTTCCACCATGACACCTTCTTTCACTTCTGATAGTCAAGTTCCTCCCCAACTTATCCAAGTACAAAAACCTCCACCCACAACCCCGACCACAACAGAAACCCTCCCGTCTAGCCCTGACATACCTCCACCAGGCACCACAGTGAGAAAACCACCACCGCCACCCCAAACCAAGTACACACCCAACCGCACCACACAATCTACCTCAGTAACCTCACGCTACAACTTACGCCCACGACAAACATCGTTTAAAACCTCCAGAAAACACACCCTACTAACCAAGTTCCGTAGGGCTGCCAAACCACTACCCTCCTCCTCCTCCTCCTTCTCTTCTTCTTCTTCGTCGAATTCTCCCCCACAAAGGGAAAGAAGACGAATAATCACCAGCAAATCACCAACCTCATCAAACAACACACGCCCCTACCCCCAACCCTCCAACTTAAATCTACACTCCTTACCCACCCGTCTAGCCCCCCCCGCATCCGCCCCTTTCCCCTCCACGATCCCCACCACCCCACCCACACACCGACCAACCTCCTCATCTCACCGAACCCCCAACCAACCCCCCCCTAAGAAACCCCCCCCAAAGTCACCCCCGAGAAAACTCCCACATGTCATTTACCTATAAAACATGCTTCCCCTCACTATAAAACATCGTCGAGCGACTCAAGTCCCACGACAAACATCTACCTTCCCACCAGGACCGCCAGAGGTAGAATAATCAACAGACCCATCAGATTTAAAGACAGCGATACAAAAATAACACCCCGTTCTGACACTAAGGACCCAAGCCACACAACACACACACCCCCTCCTTCCCACACACCTCTTTCACCCACCTTACCTACACCGATTTTGCGCATTGCCTCACTATATATTCCCAACCTACAACACCGCCTAAGAAAACCAAATACAACCCAGACTCACATTCCCCCTTCATCCCCAGCCCTGTTGTCACGCGCGAATCCCCTTTCGGTTAGTAACCCATTCACCACACTAAACAGACTTCCTGTCAACCCCACACACCTCACTCCGACCCCCACGGGGGAAAGCTACAAACCATTCATACGAAAGGTTAAAGTAAAGACCCCCACTGGACACTTGGCCCGTGTACCACACCCACACCAAGCCCGGGCAGCCGCCCGCCACAACACAGAGGACACATTCTTACAGGTATACATTGACCTGCAAAAGAAACCTGACCGTCGCTCTCGTGTTTGGTGGAACTTTCTAAATACCCTGAAAATGACCCACCATTACTATGATTCTTTTAACTTCACCCTTGAGGCTCGAGGACGAGCCTATAATGAAGGAGAGGGAAGTAAATGCCCCAGAACAAGAAGCCCACCACAGAAGCCACGAGCGAACACCACACAGAAACACCCGGAAGAAAGGTCCACAGAACGAAAGGACCAGCTGACCGAGCCCGCCATTCCAGGCAGGCCCAAGCCCGCAGGGCTAAACAGCTCCAGGACACACCCATTTACCTTTTCTAAAACCGACCATTTTCCACACCTCACGTACACTAACCCCTCGTGTCCTACACTTATTAACTACAAAGATGATGAACAGGAATATACATTCATATTAAAAACACCCATGCCTGTCCCGACGTTGAGCCAATGCCAACACATCAGACAGCCATAATTATATCTATGTATGTTCTTGCATCCGAGAAGTAGATGTTATATATCTTAGAAGTTAAAGCACCCACGCTGTCCCTAGATCTCTTATATCATTTTCCATGACGAGTATAGATATATGTAACCCGTGCTCAGTCGCCCCTTGCATTACTCCTCTAGTAACTAAGTATTAATATTAACATTCCCTAACATCTTGTCTTGCCAGACTAAGCTTCTGAAGACCCATCGCCCCATAAATCTATGTATGCAACCCTTAGGTTAAGTATTTTTATCCGCCATTGTGTTCACCTTTTTCCATTTACTTTCCACAATTGTCATACGTCTTCCCCTTGCCTCCTTCGTATCCACAGTCCACACTACGCCAATTTACTTCGTGTCTTACACCTCTTACCCCAACCAGAGATTATATAAGATAACCTGGTTATCAGTATCTGTCATAAGTACCCCGAAACAATAACTAAGTACCCCTACGAACTGCCACTGTGGTTGGTATTTTATATTTAATAGAAAACGCAGTTCCCAGGGCCAACTAATAGTATCCATAACCCTCTGACTGATCACATAACTCTATCTTTTCCAGACTCATATACCACCCCATAGTTGCATTCCCCGGTAGCATTTGGCTAACGTATTCTACTGCCTTTTCAAACTTCCATATCAATTGTAGCCTAATGCCACCCCCACGCCCAGGGACCTTAGGGGCAAAATTTCCCTGTAGCCCTTGAACTCTCCCCCCCCTCTCATTAAGACACCCGCGCTTCTCGACTCTTGTCCGACCTAGCCTCTCTCTCATACCTCTTGAAGATCCTTGAATTGTCCGTTACTAACGCTCTCCAACCTTTTATATATATACTCCTATCCAGCCTACCTTCACTTAGTAGGCCAGAACAACATTAGAACTTTACTAGCCCCTTGCATGCCATCTATTCTCTTACAACACATTCACAACCCTGCACCCAATGGTCGTCGGTGCGAGGCTAGCCGCCCCGCCAGTAACTAACTTCTATTGTCATACTTCCAGATAAATGTGGCAGAGTTAGCAACCCAGTCTCCACCATATCCAGCAAACCCTACAATTAACAACCAGCCGAGTAAAACCAGCTAGCTAAGGCACCTTCGGTTTTGGTATTAAAGACACTCACATCTGTCTCATACACAGAGGGTTATTACAAACACTGGTGATATGGCAAGCCCCTAGCCACAGCCGCCGGACGACTATATCAGAGAGGGCGCCCAGCTCCCCCTTTTTGCCCACCCGAGGAGGGAGACCCCCACCCCCGCGGAGGTATACCTGGCCCCTGTTTTGACTCTCGAGTCATTGCCAGGTAGCACAGGAATTCTTCCTATCAATGAACTAACCATGAATGACTAACACCTTTACTAACCTCTATTACCTCACAATAAACCATTTACCTTTCTTGCATGCTCTGATCACTAAATTAGCACCTCAGCTATACCATAGAATGAAGATTGAACAATCTAGAGAGACGCTCCTATCACAGCTGTCCCCATCCTCCTCGCAAAGTAGATCCAGTCTCTCTCCCCTAAATACGTCCAGTATAGCCAAAATAGTACCTCTTACTAAGGCTCAGTTATATGAAAATATAAAGGCTTCCTATCGCCCTGTGCCACAACAGTAAATACCATCTTACCTAGTCCCCATATCTATTGAGAGCTCAATTAAGTCCATAAGACTCGAGATCCCTACTGTCTGCAGGGTCCAGAACCGAGCCTATAAATCTACCTCCCGCCCCCAGTCAAATCAGTTGAAAGCTAGACACCAACCAGTGGTCACTACCCTGCAGTTTACCTCTAGCTCTGCCCTTGTGTTGTTCCGGAGTTGAGAGATTCCAGATCCGGCAGACTCCGTGGCAGAGAAGACTGATAGAAGCATCTGTCCATGTACAAGTCCTAACGTGCACCTTATAACCTTCACACAAATTCGTGGGTATATAAGTGTGTAGCCAGCAACGATCATCAAGAGATCCGACTTGAGAACTTCCTACATTTTGGACCATCTGGACGGCCGAGGAACCAGTCGTTAGCCCCCAACATCACCGGAAGCAAGATAACCAGGACCAGATCTACCCATACTATTCAAGATTCATGTTACTAGTACTAAGTGTTATAGTACTAGCTTGATACGCACCTATTAACTTTCTATAAAGTGGCTAAGACCTTGCCCAGTGTAATTCATATTTAACCATTCCATTTGGGACGTACTAAGCGATCAGTGTTTTTTTATTAACAGGCGACCTTGACTCTCGTAATTACCTTATTCAGATATTAAAACTCTAGTGATATCTAACGTTCGCCCACTGATTCGTGTTCTACATATTTCTGCCTTAAGAATATCAAACTTAGTTCAGTACCCCCATGAGGTTGCTAGAGATTTCCGTGTTCTATAATATACGCGTCTAATCCTAACTGTGAGTTGCTACGTGGGCACGCAACCAGCCAGCAAGAGGTAAAATCAGTGACAGTGAATTATACGAATATATTGAGGTCTTCCAGTAAAATATAAACTTGCTAATTAAACCCGTGATCAGAAGAATATACCTGAACGTTGGAAGTGGGAGACTAGGCTCCATCCAAATCCGCAAATGCTAGCAGTTCCCTTCTATCATTTGTTTTGTGCAAATATAACTATCTTTCTATGCTCTTTATTTCTTTATTTCAATAAACGTGAACTTGTGTCGTGTTACCGTGTGTTTATTTTGTGTTCTCTATTCCTCATACCTTGTATTGTGCATGCAGCCTTCTATACCCAGTCATTCAGAACTCACATTACCCAAGTTAAACCTGTAGAAAAACAGGGCATAACAATCACTATACCCAACACCTAGGATATGCACAAGTTAGTTTATCTCAATATTTTTGTGATTCTAGGTTTTTTGTTTACAGTATACGACTACTGTACACTAAGTGCTTATATAGTAGAGTAAATACAGGGAAAGTCCATATGAAGATGATAATAACTACAAACATAATTATAAGCTGATTAATTATCATAACAAAATAGGCGCGAAAATACTTGCTGACATTGTATTGTGAATATGGGTGATTTTAAAATATATATAACAGTATTCATAGACCGAAGTATGTGTCAAGCTACAGTACATACATTTCGACTAGGCTATAAGTACAGCACATGACTACGATGTTATATCCGGATATTTGTCGAATACTGAATATCAATCTAATTCAGACATATCTTTCCTAAGCTGTATAAAATCGTCTAATGATACACGGAATAAACTGTCCAAATGCGTCATCATTCTTAATTGGCTAATATCAATACAATCTTCTAATAATGCAGCTTAGGAAGGATCTGTGGGAATTACAAGGGTAAAGACTATCTCTATTTTCTCTATTCTCTGACTAACATACGCCTTTCCTAATATCAATAAAGTAAGGATATGTGGGAATTAGAAGGGTAAAGACTCAATTACCCTCTGGCTTCCATAATTATACCCTTCTTATTATCAGTAAAATAGTCTAATAATAGCCAGAAAACAGACAAGAAATGCGTCATCGTATCTTGAAAGGGTTAAGTGCTTCCCTAAACCTTCATGAACAGAAATAATAACAAATCGTGATATTTCTGAAACTAAATAATATTTATCCCATTATCATAAATTATCACTGTAATAGCTTCGTTTAAGTAGGTGTTCTATATTTGTTCATTTGTTGTATATATTTACTATTATTTTAGTTTCTTCCCTAGGCCTCCATCAAGCTAAAAAAGAATTCCTCAAGTTCCCCCATCGAGATTAATTTGTACATTTTTCGGTAGGAAAATGTCCTGCCGAAGGCCAAGGTCAAGAGCTATCGCTCGCCAGGAGAAAACAAAATGATCACCTAAATGGCACGAAAGGTCTTAATATTTGACAAAACTTCCTGAACAAAATAAGCCCAAACAAATGGTGATCTTTCTGAAACTGAATAATGTTCCCATTATCACAAATTAACACTCAGTTTGTATTACCTTCGTTCGATATAGGGTTAGGGAAACACTTAACGCCTTCAGTACCGGTGTCGTCTTTTTCATTTTATCCTAGCTATATTTAGACAATTTTATGAAGCTTAGGAAGGATCTGTGGTCTAAAAAGATTAATTTAGCTAGTCTGTAATCTTTTAACGGGTAGACATTCTTCCTAAGCTGAAGGGGTTAAGAGGATCCTAAGCTAACTAAATTCGCCTAATGATAGCCGGAGTGAAATTAAGATAGGGCATCAATAATAATAAAAAGTATGTGATCAAAGTTTATGGAGGAAGGAAGGAATATGAACACCAGTGGTATTGAAAAGTCTCTCATAAAAGTTCGTGGCCATCACCATTTCGGATTATGGAAGTATATCTCTGGACAGGATACTATATAAATATGATATATATACCATCTAATGACAAGCAAGTTCCATCCAAAAAAACAGTAAACATCTTAAAACAGTAAGTAGGCTGAATGGAGCCGCATATCCGGATACAAACCAAAGAGAGAGGGAGAGAAAGAGAAAAAAGCGAGGTGGGCTCCCTTAAGTGAGTAGTGCCTGTGCAAAGGGAAGTCAAAAGCTGTGGCTTAATTATATTGAATAATCTATAAACTTCGACGACGACGGCGAAGACTTCGACGACGACGACGAAGGACTGTTATACTTGGTTGATATTATTATTATCTTGGAGGAAGAGGTCGACCTTTTCATCAATTCATTTAGGTGACAAAATGGCGGAGTGGTCTTTAGGGAGGGTGGGGTAACTAACTAGTTGTTAAGCACCAATAATTTTTAACTTTGATTTCTTGCGCTAAAATTAAATGATTTTATGCAGTTTAAGAAGGACCTAAGAGGACGTGTATTTTCGTCTAATGGCGAAAAATGTCCCGGGCTGCTCCTTCTAGAATTTACTTGGTGGGGTAGGGGGGAATTGGAGGTGGGGGTAGGGGGTAGGGGGGAAAAGGGGGGTGGGGGTGGGTGGGGGCAGGACAGGGGATGGGTCAGTCTGTGCTGGAACTCAGTGGGGGTGAGACGTGTGCTCGTGTTCTTAAAAGGGGGGTTAGGGTGTATTTATTGGTTTATTCATGCAGACCCCATCTTTTCGGTAGAAAATTGTGCCGGCTGAAGGCTGGTTTCCCCATATGTGGCCAGGACATCTAAATAGCACGAAAGGTCTAAATATAGACAAAGAAATGGGGAGGGTCTTAAACATGCAGAGAGACGATTGGGGCCCCCCATGCAACAAACAGATGTGGTGAGTACTTACTTGGTTGGTGTTAAGAAGATGCTAGATAATAAATACCAATTCCATACTGTATTCTTTATATACTATTTAAGTTTAATTTCTTAACCAGTGTGTGTGTGTGTGTGTGTGGTACCGGTACCCGGTGGAGGAGTGGGGAGGTGGGGGAGAGAAAGTGTGTGTGTGTTGGGGGGTGGGGGAGAGAAATAGGGGAAGGAGCCCCTCTACCAATAACTACAGTACAAGCGCCACAGGCGCTTAAGGAGGACCTATATATATATAAGATAGTCTGTAGCAGTTTAATAGGTAAACATAAACTCAAGCTGAATAAAATCATCTAATTATTTACCAGAATATAATGAAAAGGACTGTCTATCTATTGCCTGACGCCGCAATCCCCGAAGGGGTGGACACGAACGAACCGCCCCCATGCACCTCTGTCCCCAGTCATTCGACGCCCCTCCTTCATTCATATCGTCACTCCATCCTTCCATACCAAGTGATATAGTGGGATCAAGAACGATAGGGAGCTTTAAGGTAAAATTAGATAGGCATATGGACGAGACTATGTATTGGAAGGATATTATATTTTTCAATTCCATCGCAATACAAATGATGGTCAATATACAGGAGGCGCTACAATATAGGTAGCAAAATTCTAATGGTAGTTTTGGGTTCCTATCATCATATGCTTCATTTCTATATACTTTTTATCCCCGGGGAAAAAAATAAAAATCTTGGGATTTTTCATTTATTTTCTTGGGATTTTTTGTTTTGGTCATTAACCTAACCAAAAAACCTAACCTAACCTAACCTAACCTAATAGCCCCCAAATACATTTAGGTTAGGTTAGGTTAGGTTTTTTGGTTAGGTTAATAAAAAAAATAAAAACAAAATCCAAGACAAAAATAAAAAACCCAAGATTTTTTGTTTTTTTCCCGGGGATAAAAAGTATATAGAAATGAAGCATATGATGATAGGAACCCAAAACTACCATTATAATTTTGCTACCTATATTGTAGCGCCTCCTGTATATTGACCCAAATGATTCATAGATTACAAAAAGTCCAAATAAAACAGTTATGTTAATGTCTACAGGAGTTAGATAGATGCATTCGAGAGATAGATAGATAGATAAAGAGAGTTGCAGAGGGGGAAGTGAGCGATAAACGAACTATTATGAGACGGACTTAATTGAAAGACTGAAAAGACAAAGGAGACATTTTTATTGACTCTTTTTCATGTTATTATTTGTGTGTGCTGGAAGGAATATATTGTTTTCAATTCCATCGCATTAGAAATGATTCATAGATTACAAAAAGTCCAAATAAGATATAGTTATGTTAATGTATAAATAAGGGAGTTAGATAGATGCATTGGAGAGATAAACAGATAGAGAGAGAGAGAGTGGCTAGGGGCGAGCGAGCGATAAAATACTAACATATATGAGACGGACTTAAATTTCTGAAAGACTAAGGAGATATTTTTATTTACTCTCGTTTTAATTTTATTATTTGTGTGTTGGAAGGGTAATATTGTTTTCAATTCCATCATATTAGAAATGATTCATAGATTAAAAAAAGACCAAATAAGACATAGTTATATTTATGTATAAGGGAGATAGATGCATTAAATGCACAAACTGGGGGAGTTGTCTCGGTAATGTTTTCCCAAGCATTGATGATTTTATTCAGATTAGGAAGGATATTTGGAATTCAGAACTGAGATGTGGTTTATATAGTTTTGATGCCCGGCACAGATCCTTCCTAAGCTGCTCAGAATCGTCAAATGCTAAACGCTCTAGGGTTAAGGGAGGTGATCTGTTTTTGTTCTGTCCTTTTCTATCTTTCTCTGGCTTTGGCCCCATTCAGCCTACTGTTTTATGACGTTTATCCCCATCCAGCAAGCCAGCATATTTTTTATTTTTGTTTGACAGCAGGCTCAATTTGTACATTTTTCGATAGAAAAATGTCTCCGGCGAAGCCTGATTTCTTCATATAATGCTGGCTCGCTATCGCTCGCCAGGAAGAAATCGACACCTAGATGGGGATAAACGTCTTAAAATAGTTGGCTGAATGGGGCCGAATGGATAGAAGCCAGAGAAAGAGAGAAAAGGACAGAAATAACGAAAAGCAGGTCACCCCCCTTAACAGGCTATTTACTTTTCGGTTTATTTATTTATTCATCTATATATGTTTAGTGTCCTTCCAAGACCTCTATCAAACTTGAAAAAACACCCCCATCCTCCATCGAGATTAATTTGTACGGGAGTCTAGGAATCCTCCTCCCCTTAAATATTCACCAAGATAAGACATCAAAGGGGAGAGGGAACGCAAAAGTGGTCCCGGACCCTACATTTTGTTTCTGTTCGGGATCTGTCTCATGTCGGCCACCGCCAGCTATGGGGTATGTGCCTGGGTATATACATGCATACATACATACATACATACATATAGTTTGTAGCAAATCCCATGTTAGACTTTAGGGTAAAATTCTAGTTTCACGTACACAGCGACAAAAGGGAGGCGCCGTTGTAAAGGCATAGCTTCCCGACCAACTATGAAGATCATGGAAATTGCTGGGTAAAAGACGTAATATAATGATAATAAACTACATTAACGACATTAGCCTAACCTAACAACCTTACCTAACCTAACCTAGTATTATGTAATAGCTATGGTGCCGCATATGGGGAGATTTTTTTTTTTTTTTTTTACAGTAGGTATAATTCCTTATAATGCATTTCCGCCGCTTTGGACATATATAGGAATTAAGTATGGTATATGACAACTCTAAAGTAGCCATAAAAATTTATGAGTATGCTGTGAAAGCGAAACTAGAATTAAACCGACTTTAGTTTGGACTGCCTAGTAGGGACCACTAGGTCTGTGAAGCCTGCAACTGTGTAATATGTAATAATATCTCTCTCGCGCGCTCTCTCTCTCTCTCTTAGATAACACGTGAGTGTCATGCTATAAGGAAATTAAAGGTATAGACATCGAGATGTAGAATCACCATCAAACTAAAAACAATACCATCAAAGACCGGTCCCCTATCAAGATAGATTTGTAAATTTTTCGGTAGAAAAATGTCCCGGTCAAAGGCCGATTCCTCTTGAATTGCAGGCTCGGTCCAGTTCACCAGGAAAACATTAATCCCTAAATCGTGTGAAAAGTAAAAATTGTCAGAAATGGATTGAATGGTCTTAAAATCGTCACACTAATGGGGCAAACGTCTTAGAATCTCAAAAGTAAAGAGGCTAAACATGAGGGAAAATGGGATAAAATAAAATACCTCAAGTGAAAATCTCCCCTTAAAACACTCAGTAAACAAACAAAAAAACATGTTTTGCCTACGGATACAGCCAAAATGCCTGGACACACTGAGTTTGAAGCAATTTAAAAGTTATAGGATGAAGGACAGACTGATTATGTGAGAAAGTTCCAGAGCTTGGCTGTTGAATTGAAGAAAGATTGAGAATAAAGTTTCACTCTTGGGTTGGAGAGTTATAGTAAACTGCATAGAGTAGGGGTGGGATTGTGTTGCGAGACTTATTGAAATCAGCTTCCAATAAGGACCTTAATATGAGTTTTACTGCCGTCAATAGGGAGATGTATAGGGAGGAGTTTCTTTTGTTATTACTGTGCTTAATATAGTGCACACAAAATGCATTTCCGGTGGTTGAAACAACTTCATTACCAGGTGGATGATAACTGGGATTGTCATGTCTCGGCTGATCAGTGGGCGGGGAATTCGAGCCAATGACATCCTTTTGAATACACTAGCAACGTTAGGACGATTTTCTTCAGTTTAAAAAGGGCCTCCATCAAATAACGGCTTGGAAACATCTAACTTAACCCTTACAGTACCGTTGACGTCCTTTTCATTATATTCAGGCAACTATTAGATTAGTTTATTCAGTTACTTACCCATTAAACTGCCACAAACCTTAATTCATTCTTTTAGTGCTTCCTAAGCTTCACACAATCGTCTAAATATAGCTAGAATTAAATGACAAATACGTCACTGCCTCACTGGTAACAGAAGGGGTTAACACTTTTTACTACCACAGATCCTCCTTAAACTGCACAAAATAGTTTAAATAGAGAATAGAATAAAATTAAAAAGAAGTCACCGGTACAGAAGGGGTTATAATTATGATCTTCATGTCTTCAAATATTGAGAAAAAATCGTGGTTTTCTCGGTAATAAGTACGCCAAGATTAAGGGGATAGTTCCACTTCTGGGATATTATTCTGGACCCCTTTCTCCCTCATGTTTAGGCCATTAGACCATCCTTGAGTTTATTATCTATTTCAACAACTCAAATGGGTAAATATGTCCTCAGCTTAGTAACATAGGTCCTGCTTAAACTGTTACCATTAGACGATTTCCTTTTTGGTTCATGATTCTACCTCAATTATTCAAATGGGTCAATAAATTTAAAGGGAAATGTGACGACCGCTTCAGTTCGGGTGACGTCATTAATTCCGTATATTTTGGCTATTATAAGCAGCTTGGGGGCTAGCCCCTTTCAAGATAAATTTGTAAATTTTTCGGTAGAAAAAAAATTCCCGTCCGAAGGCGCTGGTTTCCTCTTAATTTACAGGCTCCCTACAGCTAGTTAAAGATCCTAAACTGAATAAGATCGATCGGTAGTAGCCAGACTTACTTCGCCGGTACAGGATTTTTTTTTTCTGGCCCCACTTCTCTCTCCCTCATGTTTATAGTGACCTTTCACGACCCCCCCCCCCCCCCCCCCGGGCTACGCTTAGGGCCTGTATAGGACACAAATGTGTCAGTAAAGACCCCTCCACCCCATTACGTAATTTTCATGTATTCTGGTTAGGATTTTCTTTAGTTTGTACCTGTAGACTCAAATTGGTAAATTATTATGTCAATAAACAATCTTAGTAACATAGGTCCTCAAGCATCCATAACATCTAATGTTATGCTAATGTAATGTAATGCTGTTCTACTCAACAGCTGAGCTCTGGAACTCTCCCCCATAATCAGTCTTTCCCTCTTCCTATGACATTGCTTCAAACTCCGTGTGTCCAGGCATTTTGGCTCGAACGTCTCTTGATTTTGGCCCTGTCACCCTTTCAACTATGGGGGAAGCACTCGCTATAGGCCTTTTGCCTCCCTCATATCACATAAAAAAAAAAAAAAAAAATCAAAGGTAAAAAGACGTCATGTTATTCCAGCTATTGTTAGGAAGGGCATGTGAAAGTCAGAGAGTTACTTGAAATAGTCTTTACCCCTTTGATGATCCTTCCTAAGCTGTATAAAATCGTCTAATGGTGGCCAGAATAAACGATCAAACACGTCAAGGGGGTCAACAAAATTGCCGAATCTCGAACCGTTGAACGATATGCAAAGAAATGCACGAATATATTTGAAAAACTACGTTGTATCAAATGCCTTTCTTCATTAATTATCGCTCAGACAATTAATTATCGCATAGACAGATTGATAGAGAGACCTCCAACATTTTTCGTTGAGTAGAAGAAACACGGGAAAAAAATGCAATCTTGGGTTGATAGGATAGAGTAACATACTGTAGGTCCTTCCTAACCTGTAATTAGACGATTTGCTTATAGTTTGTAATTATTTACCTATACGAGTCATATGGGTAAATACAGTACTATCTAACAAACCTCTTAGTTCTTACTAATACTCCTTCTTAGACTGCATAAAATCCTCAAAGAAACAAGATTAACCCTAATCCAATACGCATTTCTGATGATTTATTTTTTATTTTATAGACTACTGCGTTCATAGAAAATGAAGACATGTATGAGTATATAGCACTTACTAAACTAGTTTATACTTTTGTTTTCACTTTCAAACTCTCAGGCATACACACGAACAACACTCATACACACATACATGAACATTTAAAGCATCCACATATATACTTACAAATACACACATCTTTAGTAACAATGTTTTTGTGAGTGTTGGGGCTTGTACTGTTATGAATAAAGACATTGATTGTTTCTTGTTCTTGTTCTTGTTAGGATGACCCACAGAGGGCTGCTCTCGGACAGCATGATATGCGGGGTGCAGGGGGAATAGGATCGGGTCAAGGATTAGCGAGATAATGAGTAGTGATCCTATTTCTCTTGTGGATTTTGTGTTAGTGTGTTAGTTTTGTGTTAAGTGGTATAAAATGTGGCACAGGTACTGGTTGACCTCATTCAAAATATTACGCCATCCAAGATCAAACTAATACATAATGAAGAATACAAATGTGTTCTGATTTTATCTTATGATATGCAAAACTTTGAGTTACCATTGACTCCTTGTTTGGAAGTATAACATCTGAGGTGAAGCCAATGACTTCTGGGGCTGATGAGGGATTGGTGCTTCTGAATAATACTTGTGTGCGAACTGTTATGCTCTCTTGACTTTTTCCTTTCTTGGGTCTCTTGCTGATCCTCCCCTTTGTGACTGACCAGTGAACTCCACAAAACCTTCCTAAACTGAAAACAATTCTAAGGTATACCCTTTAGTAGTGGGAGCGATGTTTTTTCATGATGTATAAAATACCGGCAATACTTTCTCAAATACAATTTTAGTTATAGAAGCGCTTCTATGGAGTTAAAGATTTGTTTTGTTCAGGTACGAAATTATTAAAATCCTACAATAACATAGTAACCTCTCCGACATATGACGAGATTTTGAGCCTATTGGGGATACTTTAAAGCCTTTGTTACCATCAGGGGTATTTAGAAACCTTTAGTTTAATTACTTCAACCTCTGCTGTCTTCGAGTTAGCTGTGGGCAGAAAACTAATTTTGGAGAGGTAATTATGAGAGTGAGATAATTCTATTTCTTATTGCTAATCTGGCAATCTCTGCGTCATAAATGCGTGAAAGGGGTAAATTGAGTATAAACACAATCACCGCGTAAACAGTCGAAACGCATCACAAGAGCCAGGCGAGCCGAATGTTGTGTTTGTAAGCTGATATTCTATTTGTCAATGAACTGCGTGTGGCAACGGTGACGTCACCCTTCAAGATAAATGTATACATTTTTTAGTAGAATAATGTTGCAGCCGAAGGCCGATTCCTACAAAAATACAGGCTCGCTCTCTCTTGCCAGGAAAATAATTTACTCCTAAATGGCACAACAGTTCCTAATATTGACAAAGATCTTAAAATCACCAAGTTAATTAACCGAACTTCTTAAAATGTCAAAACTAATGGGGGCTAAACATGAGGGAGAAAGGGGTCCATAGAAAACAACTACTTCACCCTTAACCCCTTTTGTATCGGTGACCACCTATTTGATTTGATTCAAGCTTTATTTATACGATTCTGTAACGATGACATTCTTTTCACTATATTCTGGATAATATTAGATTATTGTATGCAGCTTAGGAAGGACGTTTACCCACATTTTTTTTTTCTATGTGATTGAGGGAGGCAAAAGGCATTACTGCCTATAGCGAGTGCCTCTTCTCTCTTTCTTTGGCTTGTATCCCTTCGGCTCCATTCAGCCAACTGTTTTAATACGTTTATCTACTGGTGAGCATAGCGAGCCAGCATATTTGTTATTTTTGTTTGACAGCAGGCTAAATTTTTCGATAGAAAAATTTCTCCGGCGAACCCGGATTTCTTCATATAATGCTGGCTCGCTATCGCTCGCCAGGAAGAAATCGACACCTAGATGGGGATAAACGTCTTAAAATAGTTGGCTGAATGGGGCCGAATGGATACAAGCCAGAGAAAGAGAGAAAAGGACAGAAATAACAAAAAGCAGGTCCCCACCCCCCTTAAGTGAGATAGTCCGAAACCTGTTAATTGCTGGAGGCCAATTTTAAGCTGAACATAATCGTCTAATAGTCGCCAGAATAAAGCTAGAAAGGACGGCACCGGTACTTGAAAGGGGTAATGAAGCACTTATAGCTATCAATAAAGTGGTCCTCCTCACATGGTAGAGCTTCTATTGATTCTCACAGCCAAACTCCCGCTTCACAAGTTGTATCAGCTAAACATGAACGTCTTGTATCCTAAATGTCTTGGTTAAGGGAGCCCACCTCGCTGTTTTTCTCTTTCTCTCTTTCTCTCTTCTCTTTGGCTTGTATCCATTCGGCCCCATTAAGCCCACTGTTTTAAGACGTTTACCCCCATCCAGGTGTCAATATTTTCCTGGTGAGCGCGAGCCAGCATATATATTTGTTTTGTTTTGAGAGCAAGCTAAATTTGTACATTTTTCTATCGAAAAATGTCTCCGGTGAAGCCCGTTTCTCAATACAATGCTGGCTCGCTATCACTCGCCAGGAATATCGACACCTGGAAGTAAACAAATTACACTTGGATGGGGATAAACGTATTAAAACAGTTTACTCTCTTGGGGTAGATTGAGATTGTTTGAAGTATTATTGTGGCTAGAGCTCCTTCCTAAGCTGAATAAAATCGTCTAATAATTGCCAGTACTGTATATGATTAAAAGGACGTTCCTGGTACTGAATGGGTTCAAACAGGCTAGAGCAAATGAGCTGTAAATTTCCCCACCTATTCCGTGGCTGACCCATCCTAAAGGGTAGATATATTTGCTCGATTACTTTAATCGTTTGCGAGTTAGCCTATAGAGGTTTTGGCCTAGCTTCCTTCCCTCATGTATGTACAGTCGGGATTATAAACCCTTTTCAAGATCCGATCACGCAGTTTGTTCTGTTTTCTGTCTGTTATTTAACGAGTTTATTCAGATTAGGGTGTATGGAAGTAAGAGGGATAATTGAGATACTCTTTACCTTTATAATCCTAAAGTTCCTTCCTAAACTGTATAACATCGTCTAATGCTATACTGTTAAAATACGTTATCATCTTCAAAGTGTTGATTCTATTACACATATTTTCGAAACTGTATTGTATCTTCTTCCTAATTCTTTACCTAATATTTGTATAATCTAATTTATAAATTTCACTTCCAACACCAAACACCTCCCAATGAAATTAATGAAAGCATGTGATCATTACACCATCAAGACAATTAAAGGTTTAGTACATGACAATGAATATATATCCATTTATCAGAGGTTCCTTTACATTGTTCTAGGCTTCATAATGTATCAGAATTAATGACCACGACTCCACACTCGGGGTCATAAGTCCTGCCCTTAACCCATTCAGCACCGGAGACGTCCTTCTAATTTTTATTCTGGCAACTATTAGACGATTTCATTCAGCCTAGGAAGGACGTCTACACATCAAAAGGCTGCAGACTATCTTAATTAATCCTCTTAGCTACAACATATCCTTCCTAAGCTGCACAAAATCTTCTAAATATAGCTAGAATACAATTACAAATACGTCACCGGTACAGTATGGGATACATATTCGAAGGAGTATTGAAAAAAAAAAAAAAAATTATATATGTTTCTAAGAAAAATGTACAAATTTATCTTGAAAGGGGGATCTTGGGGGTGTTTTTCAAGTTTGATGGAGGCCTAGCGAGGAAACTAAGACAAATATACAAGTAAATCAATAATAGACCAACAAATAAGCCCTACCCCCTTAAATAAATAGTAAGGTCATTTGTCCCCTTCAAATTTTAACGTGTTAACGTGACGTGTTTTTCATTATACTCTGGCAACTAGTTATTAGACGGGTTTTATTCAGCTTAGGAAGGATGTCTACCTGTTAATATATTATAAACTATCTCCATTAATTCATTTAGCTACCGTATCATATGTACTATTGTGGACATAAGTCCTGATACACCTGCCTGCTAGAGAATCGCGAAATGTGTTGGTAACATTTCTGCCCCCCCCCCCCCCCCCCCCCACCCGCTTCCCCACCCTATCCCCACCCTTTCACACACTCAAACAATCCCCTCCTTCCCTCTTTCTTGCCTTCTTTCTTGCTTCACGTCTATAAGCTCCTCCCCCTGGTTTGTTTTCCAGCAATTTCTCTCTCCCTTCTGTCTCTCTATTTTTCCTCTCTCATCGAACCATTGCATATTATGCATGTTTTCAAAGCTTCTTCCTATAATGAAATACCATATCGTTACATTAGCATAGTTCATGTTCATATTAGCCATTATATAACAAACATAGCATAATATAAAGATTTAGGATCCATTCGAAGGTGGAAGTAAATTACGGTACCCATATATGTCAGATACATTTGAGACAAATTTACTGTTGCATTTTCAATTCGTAATTCAGCTATAATTAACTAAGCCCATATATCCCAATGTCTTGAGTATGCATGGATTTCACTGTTAAAGTTTATATAGTAGTAAAATATATAATTGACAAACATAATTAAATTAGTCCCCCTATATAAGGGCAAAGGGGAAAGAGGAGTGTGTGGTAACCACCGAGGAATATGTCTTCTAAGCGTAGTAGGGAAGGTATACAGTAGGGTAGTGATTGAGAGAGTGAGAGTGAGAACGGAGAAATGGATAGGCGACGAGCAGGGAGGTTTTAGGAAGGGAAGAGGATGTGTAGATCAGATTTTTACCCTGAATTGTGTTGTGGAGAAGTATCTGGAGAAGAAACAAAAGGTGTATGTTGCCTTTATGGACTTGGAGAAGGCCTATGACAGAGTGGATAGAGAAGGTTTGTGGAAAGTACTTAGAATATACGGAGTAGAGGGCAAGTTGCTGAAAGCAGTGAAGAGCATGTATGAGGGTGCAAAGGCGGCAGTACGTGTGGAGAGTGAGCAGAGCGAGTTCTTTGACCTGAATGTTGGTTTGAAACAGGGGTGTGTGATGTCCCCGTGGTTGTTTACTGTATATATGGATGGAGTTATGAAAGAAATACTATCAAGAGCAGTGGATGTTGGTGTATCGCTGAAAAGGGAGGGAATTGAGTGGAAGCTACCTATACTGCTGTTTGCGGATGATACAGTTCTGATGAGTGATAATGAATGGGAGTTGCAGGGTCTGGTAAATGAGTTTGGAACAGTGTGCGAAAAACGGAATTTGAAGGTAAATACGGGGAAGAGCAAGGTTATGGTCTTCGAAAGGGGTGAAGTCACAGAGTGTGAGGTGAAGCTGAACGGTCAGGCTATGGAGATCGTCAACTCTTTTAAGTATCTGGGCAGTGTGTTGAGTAAAGATGGGACTATGGATGAAGAGGTGCGGGAGAGGGTACAACAGGGGAAGAGGGTTGTAGGAACGCTAAAAGCAGTAACAAGAAATAGGGTGGTCAGTATGGAAGTGAAGAAGTCCTTGCATGACAGTGTGGTAATCCCGACACTGACTTACGGAAGCGAAGCATGGACGTTGGTTGAGAGACTCAGACCAAGAGTGAGAGCAGTGGAAATGAATTACTTAAGGAGTGCATGCGGAGTTACATGGAGGGATAGACAGACTAATGAGGAAGTAAGAAGGAGGTGTGGTGTGGAGGTAGATGTGCTGGAAAGTGTGAAAAGGAACAACTTGAGATGGTTCGGCCATATGGAACGTATGGAAAGCGAGAGAATGACTAAGAGGGTGTATGAGAGCGAGGTGGAGGGACAGAGGGGGAGAGGTAGACCGAATATGAGGTGGAAGGATGGAGTGAGGAAGTACATGAACGAAGGTGGTGCTGGTTGGGGGGAGGGGCGTCGACTGACTGGGGACAGAGGTGCATGGGGGCGGTTCGTTCGTGGCCACCCCTTCGGGGATCACGGCGTCAGGCAATAGATAGATAGATAGAATTAAATTAATTGAATATTAAAAGTTATAAATACGTCTGTATTCTCAATACCCACACTTAACTATTCACGTTTCGTAACTAATTGACTCAAACACACGGCCACAGACATTAAATGTGTCTCACATTACACATACTTGCATGTTATTTTCTTACTGGAGGAGATTTGGCGCTTTTCATCTGCCTTAACGAGTGCTGCTCCCCCCAAGATTAACCCCTTCTGTACCAGGGTTGGGTTTAGTTTTAGTTTAGCTATATCTAGACAATTTCATGCAGCCAAGGAAGGGTCTGTGGTATTTAGAAGAGTTAATTGAGATAGCATGCGAGCCTTTCAATTGTTACACTTCCTTTCTTAGCTGAATAAAATCGTATATATATAGCAATACTCCAACCACTAGAACTGTAGGTCTGGCTCCTGACTGGTGTTTGTATCGACGCTCATGATTCACCATATTATCAATACCCTAGCTCATTAGCCCAGTAGAGCAGCAGAGCTGACAATTTTGTTTATTAATATATGTATTGTTCCATTATACTGGATACGTTTTAGGAATTGAATTGCTTACTAAATCTAAAGTGCTATCCAAATCTTAAGACCCATAGCATATTACATGAAACACATTAACAACGTATATATAAACAAATAAATACAAGCGAGATAACGAACAAATATATCCGAGAAGTTATAGTAATTTTATGAATAATGGGATAAGTGATATCCGAACCCCTTAAGAGTTATAAAATATCATATGAAACACATAAATAACGTAGTTATCATAGAGTAAACACAAGCAAGGGAAGAAATGTCGTCACTGCCCAGTATGACTGTGTAAATGTATGGTAAGGTATGAAGTGTTGAACACGAAGCTAAAATACTTCGAGTTTGAATATTTCTTTGTCTGAAAGGAAGAGTATATTCTTTGGTTTTCCTTGCAACATTATTTACCGTATATCAACTCCGGTGTTCCTCCTGGTTTTGTCCTATCCCAGATCTTCCTATTATTCATTAACGGTCCCATTCACGCATATGCTGATGACTCCACATTACACTATTCCACTAGCCTTCCAAAACATCATTCACAGCAAGAACTTAAAAACTCACGTAAGAAGGCCATACAGCATTGTTAAGTTCAATGCTTCCAAAATTCAATTTCTCCATCTGTCTCATCGCCCCCTTCCTGAAAAATATGACTTACTCTTCAACAACTTATAAATTAACCCTTCATCTTCTCTTAATATTATCGGTGTCTCGTTTTCTTCTCTCTCTCTCTCTTGGAAAGATCATTTTAACACTCTTGCTAAAACAGCTTCAAGAAAGCTGGGTTTGATCCCAATCTCAGAAAATATTTGTAGAGAGAATATTATTTTGTCAATTCAATCTTGAGTGGAAGCTACCTATACTGCTGTTTGCGGATGATACAGTTCTGATGAGTGATAATGAATGGGAGTTGCAGGGTCTGGTAAATGAGTTTGGAACAGTGTGCGAAAAACGGAATTTGAAGGTAAATACGGGGAAGAGCAAGGTTATGGTCTTCGAAAGGGGTGAAGTCACAGAGTGTGAGGTGAAGCTGAACGGTCAGGCTATGGAGATCGTCAACTCTTTTAAGTATCTGGGCAGTGTGTTGAGTAAAGATGGGACTATGGATGAAGAGGTGCGGGAGAGGGTAGTACAAAGTACAAAGGAGTACAAAGGAAATCAAGCAACAACAGGTCTAGTGACCCTTCTAGGTTGCTTGTCCTCCAAAACACTGAGGATCAAGTGTCCAAACAGTGGTTTAGAGTGGGTAAGGGAACATTGGAAAGGGAACTACTGCCCTGCCACTAACGTGGCAGGACTAGGAAGTTAGTAGGGGACATATGGGTTAGTAACTGAGGGGAGGATAAAGTTATTCATTTACAAACGCAGTCAGTCGCGGGTTTGATGCGAGATATTTGTCTAGGCGGAATTTAAATGAATCAACGGTGCTGCAGTCTATAACGTCTCGGGGAAGCCCATTCCACAAGTTGACAACTCGATTGAAGAAGAAATTCTTAGATTCGTGCGAGTTAAAAGATTTACCAATAATTTTGCAACCGTTTCCCCGCGTGTAATTAGATTGGTCGATAGTGAAGTACTTACTACAGTTCATATTGTCGATGCCTTTGATGATTTTGAACACTTGAATTAAGTCGCCTCTTAATCTGCGCTGGGTTAAAGGAAATAGATTTAATTCTCTAAGACGCTCTTCGTATGGTTTGTTCTTTAGGCTAGGTATCATTTTGGTAACTCTACGTTGAACTCGTTCTAGCTTGTTTATATCTTTTTGGTAATAAGGGCACCAGGATTGAACGCAGTATTCCAGAAGAGGGCGGACTAAGGAATTGTAAAGGGTTAGGATAACTTCTTTGGATTTATGCTCAAATGACCTGCCTATAAAGCCAATTATTTTGTTTGCCTTCTTAACAACTTCTGAACATTGTTGACTCGGTTTTAGGTTACTCGATATTGTTACTCCCAGATCAGTTTCTCTGTTTACATTCTTAAGCTGAGTGCCATTCATCGAATAGTTTGCTTTCTCATTTAGGTATCCGACATGTAGTACTTTACATTTATCCGCATTGAAACTCATTTGCCAAATTTGGGCCCAACATGACAATTTATCTAGATTGTGTTGCATATCGTCAACTTGTTCTTTTGAGAGTACGCTATTTGCAATTTTTGTATCGTCAGCAAATTTTGAGATTGTGCAGGTGAGACCCTCATCTATGTCGTTGATGTAAATTAGAAAGAGAATTGGTCCTAGTACCGATCCCTGGGGTACCCCGCTACTTACATTGGTCCATTTAGATGCCTTACCGTTTATGACTACCCTTTGCTTTCTGTTGCTGAGCCAATTTTCTATCCATTTCAACACACCGTCTTGTATTCAATGCGCTTTTAGTTTTAGCAGTAAACGTTTGTGGGGAACTTTGTCAAAGGCCTTTTGAAAATCAAGGTATATAATATCTACAGCTTTACTCTCATCGTAGAGGTTGAGGATATCGTGGAAGAAGTCTAAGAGGTTTGTTAAACAGGAACGTTTTTTACGAAAGCCGTGTTGAGTATCTTTAAGTATGTTATTTTCCTCTAAGTGATTTACGAGTCTGTCTCGTATGACCGTTTCTAGCATTTTACATACAACTGAGGTTAAGCTAATTGGACGATAGTTACTTGGTAGGGATTTGCTGCCTTTTTTGAATATCGGTGTTACGTTGGCTAGCTTCCACTGATCAGGCATAGTTCCAGACTGCAAGGATTTATTGAATAGTAATGTCAGTGGTTTGGAGAGCTCATTCTTAGCTTCCTTTAGAACTCTAGGCGAGATTGTATCAGGTCCTGGCGTTTTATTTACCTTGAGTTTATCTAAACAATTCAATACTTCTCTCTCTGTAACGGTGATATTGCTTAGAACATCTGAATTATCAATCTGAATCGGCGATGGTGTAGGGATATCACTGAGGTCTTCTGTTGTAAAAACTGATGCAAAGAAGGTATTGAGGGCATTACTCATTTGTACTTCGTCTTTGGTGTATTCTCCATTTTCATCGACTAATGGTCCAACAGTTGAAGTAACTACTTTTTTCTTTCTGATATAACTATAGAATTCTTTCGGGTTTGTTTTACTTTGATTCGCAATATGTAACTCTAAGGTCTTTTTACTTTGCTTAATTAACTTTTGGCTTTGCGTCGTAGCTCTACAAATTTCACCCGTTCTTCGTCATTTTGTGAGGATTTTAATCTATCATTAGCAAATTTTTTAGCAAGCAGGCAGTTTGAAATATCTTTATTCCACCATTTGGGCTTATTATTATGGCCTGGACGCCGTATTTTCGATGGTATGCAGTCTTGCACTGCTTTTAGGTAAGTGGTTTCGAATAACTTCCAAGATGTATTTATGTCGTTATTATTAATTAAAAAGCTCCAGTCAGTTTCTTTAAACATAGCTCTAAGTTTATGGAAGTTTGCTTTCTTGAAATTAGGGACTTTTTCGATGCTACTATTTGGTTCGTTACTAGTAAACTTTAAAGTGAAAGTTATCGTACGATGGTCGCTGTTACTGAATTCATCACCAACATTCAAATTCTCTATCAATTCTTCTTTTGTTGCAAGTACAATGTCAAGAACGTTATTACCACGGGTCGGCATTCGAACAAATTGATAAAGCGAACTCTCTTGCAAGTTCGTATACAAGTCATGTCCGGAGTGTGAAGTAAGAGTATCGCCCCACTTGGTCACAGGTAAATTAAAGTCGCCAAAAATTACGGTATCTTGTGAGTTACTTACATCTGCAATTTGTTCGTAAATTTCTCGGTCAGTTTGCACTGATTGAGCTGGAGGTCTGTATATTAACGCAAGTATTATTTTTGTACCTTTATTATTCTTTATTAGCACAAAAGATGTGTCGACGTTCACAATTTGAGGTTTTGACACGAGAGTCGGGTTAAGACTTTCTTTGATATAAAATAAAACGCCACCTCCATTTTTATTTATTCGGCTGTTCTCAAACATTACATAACCGGGAAGTGAATACTCTGCTAAAAAGTCTCTATCTTGTGTATTGAGCCAAGATTCTGTTATGCCAATCACATCATAATTTTCTGTAAACACTAGTTCCTCTAAATCTGAAAATTTATTGCGTATGCTACGAGCGTTTGCATAGAAAACATTCAAAGTTTTGGATTTGGGATTCAAGGAACGGTCTTTATTCAAATTATTTGTTCTGGTCGGATCTACATTTACATTCATGGCTGTCCTCGGTCCTCGGTCGTTATCCCTGACGGTTTTGAATTTGGGTCGTGTTGGTGGAGCTTTATCCAAATTCGCGGTTCTTGACGGATTAGTATTTAATTCCTTTGTAGATTGCCGTCCTCGCTGTCTTCGGTCCTCCTTCCTGGTTGTCCTGTGCTGAGTCGATTTCTTCTCCGAAAATCCTTCACCGCATCGTTGAGAAGACGCCCAAAACGCGCTGCTCCCACCTGGTTCAGATGAACTCCATCGTCCGAAAACAAATAGTCATCGTAGTAGAAATTGTCCCAGGTGTCGACGAATCCCACGTTCTCCTTCCTGCAGAGGTTTGCTAGACAACGATTTGTGCTGGTGGCTATGTTGTAAAATCGGCTCTCTACACCGAGCCGGGGGACGATTCCTGAGACGATGATCCTTGATGACTTCTCCTTAAACGACTTGATCAGCTGCTGGTACTTTAAAAGCAAATCTTCCGACCGGGTTCGCTGTACATCGTTGGATCCAACGTGGATGACGTACATTGTATTAGCTGGGGCCAGCTTTGATACTTCGTCAACTGCTGCAACTACGTCATCCACACCACCACCAGGGATACAAAAACGCTTCCTGGTCTTAGGTGCCCTGGCGCAAAACTCTGTGAGCTGACCACGTATCATCGAGTCTCCCACGAGCCGGACTTCTTCTATTTCCTCTTCGTCATCTGAGTCTGCGAGTATCTGGAAACGGTTTTGACACTCGGTAATCGGTATGTGTTTCCTGGTCTTGGGGCAAACGTTGTTCGTCACGACACGGAAGTTGTCTTGAGGGGGAAGAGAGTCGCTATTTGTATCTTGAGTATCGGAAACATCAGCTGAAATGGCTACTGTAGGCGTTGAATTGTTGGCAGTTGACGTTGGGGCGTTGGTGGCTGCTGGAGTTGCGGGGACAATTGAAGTTTGTGGCACTCCAACGTTGAGTGTTACAAACTCTTGGAGTGATTCCAGCTTCATGGTGAGGACGTTGATCTTGTTGTAGGCTTCATCTAATTTCACTGTAAAATTCTCTCGTTGCTGGCAGAGCCGGCAGACTTGAAGATCGATAGTAGCAAACATGGACTCCCCAAACCTACCGGCGCAGTTCGCACAAGCGCGAGGCATGGTGACAGTCACTTTCTTCAGATCACTTCACTCACTTAAAAAACAATTCACTCACTTTACAACACTTCACTCACTTTAAAAACACTTCAATCACTTCAACCGAAAACAAATATGCTGAAATACGCAGAAATAGGTTATCAGGGGTGATAGCCTAACCGAAAACAAAAATGTTGAGATACGCAGAATTAGGCTTCCAGGGGCGATAGCCTAACCAAAAGTTTTGTTTAAAAATTGAAATACGCAATAATAGGCTACCAGCGTTGAATAGCCTAACCGAATATAATAAAATTGAAATTCGCAGAAATAGGCTACCAGGTGTGATAACCTAACCTTAAACAAATATATGTATAACAGAATATGTAACTAAATATACAATTCACCAAATAGAGATTATATAAAAATAAAGTGTGACTGCACACAAGGGGTTAATATACTGTGTCAACAGATGACCCTGGTGTCACTGAAGCCTAGTAAAGCAGTAGCCTACTCTTTTTAGATAAAAAAGTGTATCAGTCAAAGGTTATTACAAGATCTGGCAAACAATAACTAAAATTACAGTACAACAGGGGAACAACAGGGTACAACAGGGTACAACAGGGTACAACAGGGGAAGAGGGTTGTAGGAACGCTAAAAGCAGTAATAAGAAATAGGGTGGTCAGTATGGAAGTGAAGAAGTCCTTGCATGACAGTGTGGTAATCCCGACACTGACTTACGGAAGCGAAGCATGGACGTTGGTTGAGAGACTCAGACCAAGAGTGAGAGCAGTGGAAATGAATTACTTAAGGAGTGCGTGCGGAGTTACATGGAGGGATAGACAGACTAATGAGGAAGTAAGAAGGAGGTGTGGTGTGGAGGTAGATGTGCTGGAAAGTGTGAAAAGGAACAACTTGAGATGGTTCGGCCATATGGAACGTATGGAAAGCGAGAGAATGACTAAGAGGGTGTACGAGAGCGAGGTGGAGGGACAGAGGGGGAGAGGTAGACCGAATATGAGGTGGAAGGATGGAGTGAGGAACTACATGAACGAAGGCGGTGCTGGTTGGGGGGAGGGGCGTCGACTGACTGGGGACAGAGGTGCATGGGGGCGGTTCGTTCGTGGCCACCCCTTCGGGGATCACGGCGTCAGGCAATAGATAGATAGATAGAATCTTAACTAGCCTAGTTTTTAGGGTGATTTTAGCTATATTATATGTCTACGTCTCGTGTAGATAGCCTAGTTATAGAGGCTCTAAATCCCGTAACCGCCTCCAGGGATTCCTTACCGCTGCGCAGCTTCTTGTTCTATACAGGGGCACTGTGCGTCCATGTATTGGGTATTGTTCACACGTGTGGGGAGGATCCTCTCACACAGCACTTATAGACAAAGTATAAAGGAAAGCCTTCCTTCCGTCTCATTAACTTTATGTCCACTCACCAATTATCTGCAATCTCTCTCTCTTTGTTGCAATGATGCATCTTTCTCACTATTCTACCGCTATTACAATAATCAGTGTTCCTCTGAGCTCTCTCAGTGTATATCACCCCCTCCTTGTAGAGCACGTATCACCCCCGTCTTGAAACACAAATCTCACCCCTACTCTGTGCAACTCTCCAAACCCAAGAGTGAAACGTTATTCTCAACCTTTCTTCTATTCAACAGCTGAGCTCTGGAACTCTCTCCCAGAATTAGTCTTTCCCTTTTCCTATGACTTAAATTGCTTCAAACTCCGTGTGTCCAGTTATTTTGGCTCGAAAATCCCTTGATATTGGCCCTGTCAGTCTTTCAACTTTGGGGGAGGCATTTGTCACAGGCAACTAGTTCTGCCTTTTGTCTCCATGTAGCTAGAATACAATTAGAAAGACGTCGCCGGTAAAGAAGGGACTAAGCTAAAAAAGGGTGTCTAGGCTACTAGTAGTATGTCATGTACCCGTCATGTGAAGCTACAACAACCTTGATAATCCGTTCTTGCACAAGGATGTAGAATAAAAGTCCAGAGATAAGTTTATAGGTTCTTATTAGCCAAAGGTATACAGAGCTGGGGTGGCACTGCTATGCTGAGTGCCGACCGGATGTTACTGATGAAAACATGTGCAGCGGTGCCGGATATATTTGGTGCAACGCTGCCGATACTACAGAGTATCATGGGATATTAAACAATGATAGTATTGCCCTGAAAGTACATGTGTGTATGTTGCAATATGATTTCAAGGCATGTGTACACTCTGTATATATGTTGTGTGTGCACTTAACCTATATCAACAGCTACTATATGAAATGTACAGACTATCGCAAATAACACCTTAACTCTTTCTAATCTACATAAAATGTCTGATTATAGCTGTAGTGAATTATATTAGATGTCCCAGGTACTGAATGGGTAAATAAAAAGTGTCCAGTCATGCATGGCCTCAGGTCCTCTGCTCTATGATAGAGAAATTCACCTGCTACGCAACGACATCCCACTCGTGATTAATATAGATACAGAAATGTTATTTCTATAATTTTGTCATAGTTCAAGCATTATATTTTTACAAATTCCCACCGCCTTATGGTCAACTTATTTATTCGTGTCAACTATATATTTATAACTTTTAATATTCAATGAATTGAATCAAGGAACCTATATTATGTTTGTCAATTATATATTTTACTACTATATAAACTTTAACAGTGAAATCCATGCATACTCAAGACATTGGGATATATGGGCTTAGATAATTATAGCTGAATTGAGAAATGAGAGTGCAAAAGTAAATTAAAGTCTCAATTGTATCTGACTTAGATAACATAATTGTATGGGTTAACAAAGCTCTATCTTCGAATGGATCATAATGGATTATATTGTGCTAGGTTTGTATAAAATGGCAAATATGAACATGAACTATGTAACGTAATGCTGAACGCTATATTTAATTTTAGAAAGATTTGATAAACACGCATACAAATACAATGATTCGATTAGGGAAAGGAGAAATAGAGAGAAGGAAGGGAAAGATTTATCATCCCGTTGTAATAGTGGTGGAAAGTGATCCGTGGGAAGGAGTTTATAGACGTGAAAACAAGAAAGAAGGAAAGAAAGAGGGAAGGAGGGGCTTGGATGAGAGAGCATGGAAGAGTGGGGATGGAGTGGGGGGGGGGTAAGCAATGTTACCAATACAATTCACAATTCTCTGGCAGGCAGGTGTAGCAGGACTTATGTCCACAATAGTACTTCCTAAGCTTTATAATATCGTCTAAATGCAGCTGAAATATACACACAATAGACTTCTCCGGTACTTTAAGGGGAAATGGGTCGTTTTTCTAGATTCCCTTCTCCCTCATGTTTAGCCCCATTAGTTTTCAGATTTGACGATGTTTGCCCCATTATTTTGTCGATGTTAAGACTTCGCCCCATTTTTGTGTCAATATTAAGACCTTTCGTGCTATTTAGGTGTAGATGTTTTTCCTGGCGATCGATAGTGAGCCTGTAATTTTGGAAGAACTATTTCCACCTAAAAATGTACAAAATAATCAAGAAGTGGGATCTAATGGATGTTTTTTTAAGTTTGATGGCTAGGGAGGAAACTAAAACAATAATAATAATTGATATATGAAGTAATCGACCAAAAAATAAACCCTTCCCCCTTAACCCCTTCTGTACCGGTGACGTATTTTTATTTGATGTCAGCTGCATTTAGACGATTTTATGAAGCTTAGGAAGGAGGGTTAATTGAGATAATCTTTATACCTTATAATTTACCTATCTAATACCTAATACCTATCTCACTTAACCCTTTTCAGTACCACAGATCTGTCTTAAGCTGCACTAAATTCTCTCAATATCGCTAGAATATATTTAAACAGACGTTACCGATACAATCCCACCCCTACTCTGTGCAACTCTCCAATCAAAGAGTGAAACGTTATCCTCAGTCTTCTATTCAACAGCTGAGCTCTGGAACTCTCTCCCAAAATTCCTATGACTTAATTTGCTTCAAGCTCAGTGTGTCCAGGCAATTTGGCTCGAACGTCCCTTGATTTTGGCCCTGTCACTCTTTCAACTCAGGGGGAGGCACTCGCCACAGGCATTTCTGCTTTTTGTCTCCCTCACTCACATAAACAAAAGTCATGGGGGAGGGGGGGGGGGGGGGGGGGGCACTATCCCTAGGCAAGATTTGTTTTTGTTTTTAATTCTGAAAGTGACGTACCAGAGACACCCATATCTTAAAATGTAAAAATTCGACCAAAATCAACAATTTCCCTACACGAAAAAGTAACATCTCTGACTTCCTAATCTGAATAAAATCATCAGAAATGTGTATTGGATTAGGGTTAATCTTGTTTCTGGCTAAAATTTGAGGATTTTATGCAGTCTAAGAAGGAGCTATGTTAGTTATGTTAACCTCTCCGCGGCGCACAGGGGGTTTTCTACAGGGTAAGACTGTGCGCACCTATGATGATTTTGGGACCTATTGCCAATTTCGATAAAAAGTACATCATCGTGTAGGGAATGTTTGCGTGCATCGGCCCATATATATTTGACCCCCCAAAAAATGTCTGGGGGGGGGTAGGGGAACGGTCCGTAGTTGAAAAATGTGGAGCGAATGGCACCGCGCGGCTAGATTGTCATCGAGCGGCGAGATTTCCCTGCCGAATATTTACGCGCGCAGGGGATAGAAGGAGAGGGAGGAGGGGGTGGGTTACCGCGTATTATCACGTATATCTCCTTTTTCGAGCCCTTTTAGGCTATTTAGAGTATGTATACATGTGTAGGGCACCCATATAACAATGAATATGCCTCATAGTGACCAAAAATTGCAATATATAAGGGAATTATAAGAGAATATTTAGGCGGGAATGAAGATGTGTTGGAGGTTTGGCGGCAATTTATGAGCTGAGAGTGTGGTTTACGCCATACATATCACGTATATCTTGTACGTAGAGCACTGTCACGCTATAATACAGACTTGTACGTATGTATACGTGCCATATATCAAAATATATACCGCATATAAACCAATTCATGCGATATTTACGCACATTATCAATGAGTTTCTATGCGTGAACCAAGGTGTGAGTGAGTTGTGGTGGGAATGAAAGGGGGAGAGGGTGTGTTACGCCATAAATATCACGTCAATCTTGTATTTAGAGCACTCTCATGCTATAATAAAGACGTGTACATATGTAGGCGTCCCATATAACAAGGAATATACCGCATATAGCCCAATTGATGCGATATTTACGCAAATTGTGAATGTGTTTCTAGCAGACGGAAGCCTGAAAGGGGGGGTTGGGGGTGGGTGGGTGGGAGGGAGGCATGCAGGGGTGCAGTGAGTGAGTGAGTCGTGGAGAGATGGAAGTCAGGCAGATCTCTAGATAGATAACCAGCTTAGTGATAATTGTGGAGGCGCCCCAGGCGTATTGATGTTTGGTATTTTGACCCTTATGTCTACCAGATGGCTGGTGTTCGTTGCCATCAACAGGTCTACAATAACATGAGTCAGGAATGGAGAGAGAGAGAGAGAGAGAGAGAGAAACTGAGACATGCGTATGTCGTACATATAAATGGACTTCAGAATTGCATTTTTATGCAAGCAGACATTGCATTTTAGACACATGTGAAGTACCACAGAAACATGTAGGCCATTGACTGTAAATAAAGTACTATATTTATAGACCACCAGCGACGGTGCTGAGTCAACACAGGCAGATTGCCTGTTGTGATAGAGGGCTAAATATAGACTGGTGTCTCCTTACACCTGCGAAAGGGTAGATTGCCACCAGAGAAACGTTTACTTATTTATTTCGAAGTAATATGCAATCTAAATGTATATTCGAGACCTACTGCAATTATTTGTATGACAGTCATGACTATGTATAATCCAATATACGCGCGTAGGCGAGACATAAGAAAGCTGGTTGAGCAATTTTCGACACCCACACAGTTATTATTCATTTTTATTTACAATATTATACAATACAAATGTATTTGTGAAGAGTATTTTATCCATTATTGTATTTATACCAATTTTGTTCCCAGACAGAGCTGCTGTAGCTGGAGAATCAAGGAGCGGCAAGGGTCACCTCGTGACCGCCTGACCGTGTGAAAATGAGTGGAGTCACACTGAGAGGGGCAATTTTGCTGAGTGTTTGGGCAATTTTTGACAGAATAAAGTTATATAATTACTAATTCTTGACAGAGACAAACTATTATAAACCTTGGCATGATATAATTGATAATCCATCAATTTACAAACGTAAATTGGTGGGATAATTCATTTTTTTTTGTATATTGTCATTTCGATTGTAGACACGAAGTTTTGAGTGATATTTGGTATGAGCTCCTGTGGCATGGTTGGTAAGGTCGCGGACTGGAAAACTCAAAGTGTCGTAGGGTAGTGGGATCGAATCCAGGAGGGGGTTATGGGGAAGGTTTTATATTGTCTAGAAAATTTTTTATAAATTTTTTTTTTACAAGATCATGCCATTGTATTCAAACAATATGAAATATTCATAGAATATATCATATTGTAAGAATACAATGACATGACCTTGTTTTCTTTTTTTCTTTTTTTATTGTTTTATTTTATTATCATAGTAGGTTTGACATGATTTATTGAAACATATTTATTTTTGTACAATTCATTTGAGGTAAGAAAATAATTATATACACATTACTTAGGCTAATAACAAACATATATATTGATATACTAAAAAAATAAGGCATATTACATGTAAATCTTTGAAACTTATAAACTAAATAATGAAACATACAATTATATAATGTAAAAGCTATATCACAGGGACATCTTTGGAACTTATACATTATATAATATATATGTTACATTATGAGGTAGTGTGATCAATTAGGTCAGGTCAGGTAAGGTAGGGCGCGAGTCCAGGGCAGGGCAGGGCAGGAGGCGAGTCCAGGGCAGGGCACGGGGCGAGTCCAGGGCAGGGCAGGGCAGGGGCCGACACTCAGTAGTTCTTGAAGGTGTGGTAGTCCCTGAAGCAGTCACCCAGGCAGAGTGCAACTTTGCACTCGGCGCACATTGAGGTGACTCTTTTGGTTACATGGGGTTTCCTCACACTGGAGCTGCAGACGGTGCACTGCACCTGCCTGTGACGAGTGCCAATCAGCTCGGTGTTGGTTGTGTAGTGTCTTTCGACACCCAGCTGGATGCGGTCAGGAACGTGATCCCCACGCCATGCCGTACGTCTGTGAGTGGTGGTGCCATACTTCTCCAGGAGTTGGTAGGAGACGTTGTACACGAACTCCCGGAATTTCAGCTTCTGGTTTGGGGCCATATCCTTCTTCACCAACCACAAGTTGTAGGCGTTCAGCATCGTTATGTCAACTAGGTGGAGGAAGAGCTTGTGATACCACTTCACAGTCTTCCTCAGACACTCAACACCTGACAGCTGACAGTCAGACTTGTCCACCAGGCGCATGTTTTTGGTGTAGTCCACTACCATGTCGGGCTTGTAGATTGTCTTCCTGGTTCGGTAGTGGATTTTGCCAGAATCCACCTGGGCACCTGTGTGGACGGTGGAAAGCAGGTGGACGTCTCGCTTATCCTTCCACTTCAGGGCTATCAGTTTCCCACACTTCTCGAGCTGCTTGTATTTCTGCCCCTTTCGTCGCCTTCTTCGCACATGCCTCTCGCGGTGTTCCTGGGCCAGGTCGTCTTCTGAAGGTGTGTCACTGGAGGAGGCATCTGTGAGAGGAATGACATCACCTGTGAACTTTGGCATAAACTTTCTTGTCTTTCTGACAGTCCCACATGACCCCGTTTGGTTGTCATAAAGAAACTGGCAGAGAGCAGGAGAAGTATACCAGTTGTCAGTGTAGATGATGTGGCCTTTGCCCAGGTAAGGTGCCAACATTTTCCTGACGATGGCACCTGACATGCCCATGGGGTCATTGGCAGCGGCTTTCGGTACGTCAATGTCAGTTCCTGTATACACGATCATGTCAAGCACTATTCCAGTTTCACAGTCGCACAACACGAAGAGCTTGATTCCGAACCTATGCCTCTTCAAGGGGATATACTGCTTGAAAACAAGACGTCCTTTGAAGAGCACGAGCGACTCATCAATCACCAAATTGAGGAAGGGGTAAAAGTATTTCCTATACCTCTCCAACAACATGGTGAACACATCCCGAACTTTCCATATCCTGTCAATCCTGTTAGGATTTTCGTTGTCTGCAAAGTGCATAAATCTTAGCAGCAACAAAAATCTGTCACGAGTCATGAACTTATTGAAAGTTGGGGTGGCGATGAGAGGGTCGTGCTTCCAGTAGTGTTGCAACACATGCTTCTTGATCAGAGGCATGAGGAACAACAAGGCAAAGAACGTCAGAAATTCTGCCACAGTCGTATCCACCCAGCCTCGTATTCTCGCTTTTGGAGAAAGGACGTCCAATCTGCCAAACACCCACCTGTAGTAGGCGTTTGTTTGGGCAACGATGTACGTCATTACCTCCATGTCGAAAAAAGCGAGGAAGAAGTCGCTTTCGTTCGCTTGATCATCACAGGGCCAGTCGTCAGTTGTTCCTGACGTCCCAGGATTGAACTGGGGCACGTCAGGTACAAAATTGACCCCGTCAGACCAATCGAACGAAGGCATGCCAGGGATCGGAATGTCGTCTGCGTCTGCTTCTGCGTCTGAAATATCGCTTCCATGGTCGCGATACAGCACTTCATCATCATTACCCTCCTCTTCACTTGACAGACGATGCCCTTCCTCGTTTTCGTCACCGACGTCGGACTCACTCCCACTGTCCACTCCCAAATCCCCCCACCCTTGGTCCCGTGCTAGGGCTTCGTCGTCGAAACCCGGGCTGCCAATGTCCTTCGAATCACCATCAAACAGCAGGGCGGCATACTTAGATGGTGTAAGAGTTTTCCGGGTCACTTTGGCACGTGCGGGAGTCTTATGGACAGGGACAGCAGAGGTGGTGGCAGGGGCGGCGGCAGGGGCGGCAGGCGGCGGCGGCAGGGGCGGCGGCGGCAGGGGCAGCAGTGGTGCGTGGCCTTGATGGCAAGATGATGGTGGTGCCTGTCGCCCTTCTCTCTGTTCCTTGGGCAGGGGCGGCAGGGGCGGCAGGGGCGGCAGGGGCGGCAGGGGCAGCAGGGCAGGCAGGGACACCAGGGCCAGCAGTCGATTTCCCTCTCCCTTTCCCCTTCCCCTTCCCTGTTCCTTGGGCAGGGGCGGCAGGGGCGGCAGGGGCGGCAGGGGCAGCAGGGGCGGCAGGGGCGGCAGGGGCAGCAGGGCCGGCAGGGACACCAGGGCCAGCAGTCGCTTTCCCAGTCGCTTTCCCTCTCCCTTTCCCCTTCCCCTTCCCTGTTCCTTGGGCAGGGGCGGCAGGGGCGGCAGGGGCAGCAGGGGCGGCAGGGGCAGCAGGGGCGGCAGGGGCAGCCGGGCCAGGGGCGGCTGGTGGTGTTGGTGGTGGTAGGGGCACTGTGGCTGGCGTACGGGTTCTTTTCCCTACGCCCGTGCCTTTCATTTTTCCTGCCCCCGCAGGTAATGCAGCCCTAGGGCGGCCTCCTGCGTCGCTGGTACCGGTGGCAGGGGTGGCAGGGGTGGCAGTGGTGGTGGTAGTGGTTGTTGCAGTGGCCTGGGTCGTGGTGGCAGTGTCCCGAAAGACCAATGACCTCTGTGCCATTGCCCTGCTTGCACGTGTTTTACGTGCTTTTGGTGCTGGTGATTCGTCCTCTGAGCTGTAGGGCGTGTCGTACTGGTAGCTAGGGTCTTTGGCAGCCACCCTCTGCCTTCCACGGCGGCTAACACCACCAGAAGGAGGGCTGGTTGTGTCATCAGGGAGCGAGTGTGAGGGACGTGTAGGCTCCATGACTAGTGCGTGGTTACTGGCGCGGTGGTGCTTGCACGAGTGAGGGGCGAGCGTTTGGCGGGGTGGTATCGAGAGTTGACATGTAGTACTATACCCACACCAATTTTCAGCCGCCTGGCTATAAACGCGCGGTTTTGGTACGTGTTCAAAGTCTCTGCTCTTAAGAGTCTCCCCGCAGTGCGCCGGGGGAACTCTTAAGAGTCTCCCCGCAGCTCCCGGGTTAAGAGGTTTGTTAGATAGTACTGTATTTAACTAAGAGGGTTTGTTAGATAGTACTATACCTTGCCACCACACTCCTGGCATATTCATGAACTCAAGAGACTGGTAATTAAAGGCCTACTATTATATCGAACATAAGAAAAACAAAAAAAGTCACCCATAAAATCAGCCAAGCGTCGTCCATAGAAAACTCGTTCGCGCATCTGAGCTAACCCATTTTCTTTTATTACTATTAGAGGGTAACTATTCTAAACCTATATATGGACAAGTAGCATTTGTACGTTACGTCCACATTGTCCTCCCCAACTCACCCTATATACAGCATAAATTCATCCAGAACATCTGAATTATGATAATATTTTCCTAGAACACGCACTTGTTTGTATTGCACTAATGTGAATAACAAAGGTGATTTGATGAAATAACTAACTGAATTAATTAATATACCATATACTGCATAATAAGGTTGCGGACATATTTAAGAAGGAGTTTCATTAGCTTTCCAATGGTATATTTAAATCATTAATGTACGATCAAAACTAATATTCTTTCTTGAATATTTTAGCACACCGACTGGTCAAAATTTTCGCTTCACTTAACGCTCTATTTAAATATAATTTAAGGATCGATACAGTTTTCAGATTTTAAATACGTATATTGGCAAATAATAGAGATTATTATTTTCAAAGAACCAGCTCTGTAGGACAAAAACTCTATTTTATATTAATATTTTCATATGCGCATCTTACGTCCATCGAAAATGTCCGTCGGCCATGTTTTTCACACCTCTTCTCTCCCACTCATTTTCACCGATAAAATGGGAGACCGTGGATATATATTAAATCGCGCTATTTAGGACTTTTCATTAGCTTTCCAATGGTTAGTATATCATCAATGTACGATCAAAACTTCTATTTTTGCCAAATATTTTCTCGTCCGTGCGCCAAAATCACCGAATGGTCAACATTTTCGGTTCAGTGTACGCTCCAGTTAAACATCATTTAAGGATCGATACAGTTTTTAGATATTAATTTCCTATATCGGCAATGCATACAGATTACTATAATCTTTGAACCAGCTTTGGACGACAAAAACTCGATTTTATATGAATATTTTCATATGCGCATATCTTACATTGACAAATTTGAACTGAACTTACCCTGTCGTCTGTGACTATCCAATCATATTTCAGTCATTTTATCACTTATCACTTATATCACATAGAGCCACTATGGGGGCGGCCATGTTTAAGTTTCCGGCCCACGCGTCCGTATCTAAATACTTAATAATCCATCTTTCCCTCATCCTATGACTTTAATGGATTCAAACTCCGTGTGTTCAGACATTTTGGCTCGAACTTTCCTTGATTTTTGTTGGCCCTTTCATTATTTTAACTCTGGGGAAGGCACTCGTCACAGGCATTCTCAACAGTAAAACATCGATACCCAAATGGCACGAAAGGTCTTAAATTTGAAGAAAAAAAACAAGGCGAAAAAACAAATCCAAGGGATAACATTAAAATCTGTTTGATTATAATCCAGAGATCTATATATAATCGTCAAGTGTGTGTATTTTATTCTAGCTACATTTAGTTGATTTTGTGTAACTTAGAAGAATCTGTGGTAGGGTTAAGTAAGATAAGTTCGAAGCCTGTTAGTCTAATAGTACCCAGACGAATTTATTGGGATAGTTTGTAGCCTTTTAATGTCTAGAGATCCTTCTCAAACTGAATAAAATAGATTGGCATTGGAATAAAAAAAAAAAAAAAAAATAGACGCCATCGGTACAGAAAGGGTTAAGGGGGGTTACCTGCATTTTGATCTCCTTTTCTCTCTTTCTCTGGCTTCTATCCATTCGGCCCCATTCAGACTACTGTTAAGCCATAGAAAGAGAGAAAAGGAGATAACAAAAAGCAATACTACCAGAGGCAACAAAATGACCGATTTTTGTTGCTGGGGTGGCGGGGTGGGGTGGGGGGGGGGGTATTTAGTTAACCCCTTCAGCACCATGACGCCTTTTTTATCTTTGATTCTGGCTAAATGTTGATGACTTTATGCAGTTTACGAAGGACCTGTTTTACAAAGAGGGCAACATTTTGATGATTTTATGCAGTTTAGGAAGGACCTGTGTTACAAAGAGCCGTTGAGAAGAAAATCGTCTACTGGTATGATGAACATATCGTAATGGTGGTGAAGGACTTAACCCGTTCAGTACCAGGGACGTCTCTGTTTAGCTTATTCTGATGCTATTATTCAGCTTCTAGTAATATTAAGGCTTCAAAATATCTCAACCAACCCTTTTCACTACCACAGATCCTTCCTAAGCTGCATAATATTGTTTAATTATAGCTAGAATAGAATATAACACGTCGATGGTACTCAAAGGGGGGTGGGGGGGAGCTAGTTCACCCCTTCAGCACCATGACGCCTGTTTACCTTGGATTATGGCTAAACGTAGAGGATTTTATGCAGTTTAAGAAGGACCTGTGTTACTAAGAAGGGTTTATCAAAGTTGTATTGACCCATTTGAATAATTGAGGTAGAATCCTGAACCAAAGGAAATCGTCTGATGGTAACTTAAGCAGGACCTATGTTACTAAGCGGAAATCATATTTACCCATTTGAGTTGTTGAAATAGATAAATAAACTCAAGGAACCGACATACTCCCTGACCCCCTGACATACTCCCTGACCCCCTGACATACTCCCTGACCCCCTGACATACTCCCTGACCCCCCGACCCCCCAGACATACTACAACAGTAATCCTGTCCAGATCGCCAATTGTAATAGATCATAAGACTAATAGGTTACTGTAACACTTGCCCATTATCTAGGAAATAAACCTATAATTGATAGTGTCGTTACTTTAGATCAACAATAGACAAATATCCCTTGTGAAATTATGGCAACAAAAGTCCCAGAACATGCTATACTCGATGCAGTAATATATTTGAAAAGAAAATTGCAGTTCCCAGCTTGCGGGATAATAGAGTACACGGATTTATTGTAGTGATAGGTATATATTGATAATAATTATATTCTTAAAGTTAGTAAGAATTAAAGAAACAAACATTCCTACTAAAATTGTTTTATTGAATAGCGACACTGAAATTGCATTTATCAAAGAGACAATTTCATTCACACACTCAGCCACTCAATCTAACCACATTTTTCGGTAGAAAAATGGCCCCACTTATCTAATCCACTTACCTAAATACAATTACCCAGTATTATAACTACCCCTAAGATTACCCCAAATCATTATACTGATTACTGCTTGTCACACGAAATCTCACATCAAGCAACCCTTTTGTCTACTGTGATATCGTCGCCTAACCCAGCAAATGACCGCATGGTCGAATAAGGTACTACGAGATTTTCCCACACTCACAGTACCCGTCAATCACACTCATCACTCTCTCTCTCTCTCACCTCCTCACCTCAGTTACGTGACTCGCTAGACTAATGAGAGTTGCCTAATCAAAGGGTCTCAAAAAGGCAGTACGACAAGCCCTTCAAGCCGACAATCCTCTAGCGGTAGCCATCACCCTCTGTGGGGTTGAGATGCTACGGCGTCACTCACCCACACACGCCACACACACGTGACTCGCTAGACTAATGAGAGTTGCCTAATTAAAGGGTCTCAAAACGGGCAGTACGACAAGTCCTTCAAGCCGACAATCCTCTAGCGGTAACCATCACCCTCTGTGGGGTTAAGATGCTACGGCGTCACTCACACACCCGCACACATCCACACACACGTGACTCGCTAGACTAATGAGAGTTGTCTAATTAAAGTCTCAAAACGGGCAGTACGACAAGACCTTCAAGCCGACAATCCTCTAGCGGCTCTGTGGGGTTAAGCGTTACGGCGTCACTCACCACACCCGCACACATCCACACACACCCCTGGCCACGTGCATAGCTAAATCAGTGGGACATCGCCGCAGGAGAACAATGTCGCCCTGGGCATCCCTAGCCTTTAGCAAGCCCTCTGTGGGGTCATGCTTACACCTGCCATTCTCGGCCATAGCATAAGCTAATTCGGTCGGCGTCACAACCCTGGCCATGTGCACGGTCTGGCACAGTCCTGGTGACTGGCCAACGCACACAAGCACACCACCACACATCACTCTCACCACCACACATCACTCTGGATATCTCAATCAACGTTGACACTTGTCCAACTGAATCGGACTCACCTGACCATGGTTGAACCAGGGCACGAGGCGCCCTCGCAGCCCTGCCGACCCATTCATCGCGGGCACAACAAAATTGGACCATCTCGTTGGGGTCGGGCAGGAGGAGAATAAGGCCTGTCCTGGGCATTCCTGCCCCCTTTATAACCTCGGTTTTCCCCTCCCCCATCACATTTTGAATTTGGTGCCAATGAAAAGACTGGACACTCCCTATGACCACGCCTACAACATGAACGCACACACACATGTACGCGTAACGGCGGCCTACCCACGCTCACAAGCAAGAACGCACACACGCACATATGTACGCGAGGTGCCTAGCGGTACACAGGCCTATGCCCGTACCTCTACCCCTCACATCTCCCTTTCTCTACAGCTGTTCCCGCCTCCCCAACTTTTCCCGCGCTCGAGAAATATAGCTAACCCTATAGTATATAATCACAGTCACGGTCTGACCCGTGACACTACGTCTAATGGTAACCAGAATATGACGAAAATTACGTAATAGGGGTGAAGAGGTTAACAAAAAGAGGGGGGACTGAGGTAGGAGGGAGGTGGGGGGGGGGGGGGGGAGGGCCGGGAGGCAGGCACCTAGGTAAAGGTTCAGTCTGTCGTTGGACGCGGTCAGAGGTGGGCGTGGGTTCTTCATTCAGTGTTGTTATTTGCGAAATGTTGGCTATTAAGACTTTTTATCTTAATTTACTTTTTTTTTCAAAGGTTAAATTAACTTACGTAAGAAGGGACTTTATATATTCGTTTCTATCTTTTTTATTACGTATTTGCTCCCTACACCAAGTCCGCGATCGGAACCTTAAAAACACCCACTTAGATACCCCTTCAGATAAATGTGTACATTTTTCGGTAGAAAAATGTCTTGGCCGAAGGCCAGTTCCTGGCCATATTACTGGGTTTGCTAATCGCTCGTCTTGAAGAATTCGACACCTAAATGAGGGTCTTATAATCGCCAAGTATATTGGGGTAAAACATGAGCAAAGGGGTCCAGACCCCCCCCCCCCCCCCCCCCCCCGCCCTCCTCCAAGTGTTCAGTGATAGTGACTCGTATTATCAATTTAGAGACACCTACTGTAAATGGCACGCAAGGTGTTAAGTTTAACTATTGGGGCTAAAGACGAGGAAGCGTTCAGAACAAATAAGCCTATAAAATAAATCCTGATGTTGAAAAACCAGTGGGCCAAGTTGGACTAGACCTTGGTGAGTTCTGTTGGGTAAGCATGAGGGTGAAGGGGGACCAGAAAAACGACCCAGAAAAAAGTGGGTCAAGATGGACGAGATTGTTGGCGTTGGGGATAGTTCAATCAACTTAACCCCTTCTGTACTGATGACGCTGAGATGGTGAGTGTTGATTATTATTTTCGTGTTTTTTTATGTTTTTAGGTGGAGGGGGGGGGGGGGATATTTACCCTTTCCCGACGATATCTTCGGAAGCTAGAGAATGATTAAGAGTGTACGAGAATATGACAGAGTGGGAGATGTAGACCGAGATTGAGGTGGAAGGATGGAGTTGAAAGGGTTAAGAATTAGGCTTTAGAACAACACGACTTTCCAACTAGAGACCCTTACACAACAAAGATCGATCGGTACCTCCGCCAACTTCGGGTCATCTTTTTGTTTTTTGTTAGCCCCTTGAGGATTATGACGCATTTTGACAGGTTAAGGGGAGGATTTTAGTTTGTTCCCTTAAACTAAGATTACACCCCCTAGACCCCCTTTTAAGATAAATGCGTATGCTTTTCGGTAGACAAATGTCCCCGCCGAAGGCCGGCTTCTCTTAAAGTAAAGGGTCGCTATCGCTCGCCCGGAAAAATTCGACACCTAGATGAAAGGTCTTAAATTTGACAGATTTGGGCCAAACTAATTGTATGAACGTCTTAAAATCTCAAAAGCAACGGGCCTAAACATGAGGGAGAAAGAGGTGAAGTGGAACTTATCCCCTTAATCTGGCGTACTTATTACCGAGAAAACCAAATTTGTTCTCAATATTTGAAGACTTAGGATGTTGTGAAGATCATAATTATTAACCCCTTCTGTACCGGTGACTTCTTTTTAATTTTATTCTATTCTCTATTTAAACTATTTTGTGCAGTTTAAGGAGGATCTGTGGTAGGAAAAAGTGTTAACCCCTTCTGTACCAGTGACGTATTTGTCATTTAATTCTAGCTATATTTAGACGATTGTGTGAAGATTAGGAAGGATATGGTCTGTAGCAGTTAATAGGTAAATAAAATCATCTAATAGTTCTTACCAGAATATAATGAAAAGGACGTAACCAGTACTGTCTATCTATTGCCTGACGCCGCAATCCCCGAAGGGGTGGACACGAACGAACCGCCCCCATGCACCTCTGTCCCGTCATTCGACGCCCCTCCTCCCAACCCAGCACTGCCTTCATTCATATACTTCCTCACTCCATCCTTCCATACCAAGTGATATAGTGGCATCAAGAACGATAGGGAGCTTTAAGATAAAATTAGATAGGCATATGGACGAGACTATGTTATTTATTGTTTATCTATGTGCTGGAAGGATATTATATTTTTCAATTCCATCCATTAGAAATTATACCGTTGGAATTGCACCGACAATCTGAATAAAATGCACTTCTCGAAGGGGTAGGAGTCAAAAGCATTTTGTCTCAACTCACTTCCTCTTACTGATTAATTCCATACAGTATATCTTTACACGCCGCAATGTTGCATCTGTCCACTCTTCTACAATAATCAATGTTCTTCAGAGCTCTCTCAGTGTATGGGTATAGTTCTACTAATCTAGTAACACTTGCAAGATATAATGATTTTTTTTTCCTACGTAAAACGAGACAAGGGAAAGCTGCCTGTAACAAATGTAACAAAACAGTTGAAAGAGTGACAGAGATCCAAAATCGAGGTATGTCTGGACACACAGAGCTTGAAGCAGTTTAATTAAGTCATAGGATGATGGATAGACAGATTGATGGATAGACAGATTGATAGAGAGACCTCCAACATTTTTCGTTGAGTAGAAGAAACACTGGGAAAAAAAAATCCAACCTGTAATTAGACGATTTGTTTATAGTTTGTAATTATTTACCTATACGAGTCATATGAGTAAATACAGTACTATCTAACAAACCTCTTAGTTCTTACTAACATACCTCCTTCATATGAGTAAATACAGTACTATCTAACAAACCTCTTAGTTCTTACTAACATACCTCCTTCATACGGGTAAATACAGTACTATCTAACAAACCTCTTAGTTCTTACTAACATACCTCCTTCATACGGGTAAATACAGTACTATCTAACAAACCTCTTAGTTCTTACTAACATACCTCCTTCATATGGGTAAATACAGTACTATCTAACAAACCTCTTAGTTCTTACTACATACCTCCTTCATACGGGTAAATACAGTACTATCTAACAAACCTCTTAGTTCTTACTAACATACCTCCTTCATACGGGTAAATACAGTACTATCTAACAAACCTCTTAGTTCTTACTAACATACCTCCTTCATACGGGTAAATACAGTACTATCTAACAAACCTCTTAGTTCTTACTAACATACCTCCTTCATACGGGTAAATACAGTACTATCTAACAAACCTCTTAGTTCTTAATAACATACCTCCTTCTTAGACTGCATAAAATCCTCAAAGAAACAAGATTAACCCTAATCTAATACGCATTTCTGATGATTTTTTTTTTATTTTATAGACTACTGCGTTCATAGAAAATGAAGACATGTATGAGTATATTAGCACTTACTAAACTAGTTTATACTTTTGTTTTCACTTTCAAACTCTCAGGCATACACACGAACAACACTCTCATGCACACATACAGTACATGAACATTTAAAGCATCCACATATATACTTACAAATACACACATCTTTAGTAACAATGTTTTTGTGAGTGTTGGGGCTTGTACTGTTATGAATAAAGACATTGATTGTTTCTTGTTCTTGTTCTTGTTAGGAGGACCCACAGAGGGCTGCTCTCGGACAGCATGATATGCTGATATGCAGGGGGAATAGGATCGGGTCAAGGATTAGCGAGATAATGAGTAGTGATCCTATTTCTAAATGAATGCAGAGAGTGGGGCTGCGAGCCCACACTGACTTCATTCAAAATATTACGCCATCCAAGATCAACAGGTTTAATACATAATGAAGAATACAAATGTGTTCTGATTTTATCTTATGATATGCAAAACTTTGACTCCTTGTTCGGAAGTACAACATCTGAGGTGAAGCCAATGACTTCTGGGGCTGATGAGGGATTGGTGCTTCTGAATAATACTTGTGTGCGAACTGTTATGCTCTCTTGACTTTTTCCTTTCTTGGGTCTCTTGCTGATCCTCCCCTTTGTGACTGACCAGTGAACTCCACAAAACCTTCCTAAACTGAAAACAATTCTAAGGTATACCCTTTAGTAGTGGGAGCGATGTTTTTTCATGATGTATAAAATACCGGCAATACTTTCTCAAATTACAATTTTAGTTATAGCTTCTATGGAGTTAAAGATTTGTTTTGTTCAGGTACGAAATTATTAAAATCCTACAATAACATAGTAAATTGAGTATAAACCACAATCACCGCGTAAACAGTCGAAACGCATCACAAGAGCCAGGCGAGCCGAATGTTGTGTTTGTAAGCTGATATTCTATTGGTCAATGAGTTTAACTGCGTGTGGCAACGGTGACGTCACCCTTCAAGATAAATGTATACATTTTTTAGTAGAATAATGTTGCAGCCGAAGGCCGATTCCTACAAAAATACAGGCTCGCTATCTCTTGCCAGGAAAATAATTTACTCCTAAATGGCACAAAAGTTCCTAATATTGACAAAGATCTTAAAATCACCAAATTAATTGACCGAACTTCTTAAAATGTCAAAGCTAATGGGGGCTAAACATGAGGGAGAAAGGGGGTCCATAGAAAACAACTACTTCACCCTTACCCTTTTGTACCGGTGACCACTTATTTGATTTTGATTCAAGCTTTATTTATACGATTCTGTAACGTTTTTACCGATGACATCCTTTTCACTATATTCTGGCTAATATTAGATTATTGTATGCAGCTTAGGAAGGACGTCTACCCATATAAAGGGTACTGACTATCTCAATTAATCCTTTTAGCATATATAATGTAAGCTTCATAACATGGTCTAAATGCAGCTGAAATACAAACAGAAAGACGTGTCCGGTACAGAAGGGGTTAATAAGATCTGTGGCAGTAAAAAGGGTTCACTGAGATCATTCCAAGTTTGTTAATTGCTGTAGGCCCTTTTCAAACTGAATAAAATCATCTAATAGTAGCCATAATAAAGTTAACATGACGTCACCAGTACTGAAGGGGTTAAATGAGGAATGCCTCTAGAAAGGGAAGTCGAGAGTTCCCGCCTAAATATAATAAATAGTTCCCGCCTAAATATAATAAATAGTTCCCGCCTAAATATAATAAATAGTTCCCGCCTAAATATAATAAATAGTTCCCGCCTAAATATAATAAATAGTTCCCGCCTAAATATAATAAATAGTTCCCGCCTAAATATAATAAATAGTTCCCGCCTAAATATAATAAATAGTTCCCGCCTAAATATAATAAATAGTTCCCGCCTAAATATAATAAATAGTTCCCGCCTAAATATAATAAATAGTTCCCGCCTAAATATAATAAATAGTTCCCGCCTAAATATAATAAATAGTTCCCGCCTAAATATAATAAATAGTTCCCGCCTAAATATAATAAATAGGCTGATGTTTGTTAAGGGGGAGATGAGCCGTCTTTCAGGCCCCCCTTCTTCCTCATGTTTAGCCCCATTGGTTTTGAGATTGTAGGACCGCCCCAATAGTTTGGTGATTCTAAAGAACTTTCGCCCCATTTCTGCCAATATTAAGACCTTATGTGCCATTTAGGTGTCGATTTTTTCCTGGCGAGCGAATGCGAGCCTGTAATTTTAGAGGAACCGGCCGTTAGCCGGGACATTTTTCTACCGAAAAATGTACAAATGTATCTTCAAAAGGGGTCAAGGGAGTGTAATTATAGCTTGGTGGAGGTCTAGGGAACAATCATAAATCTTCCACTTAACCCAATCAGTACTGGTGATATGCTCTTCATTATACTCTATTAGACTCTTTATTCAGCTTAGGAAGGACGTATGCCCATTGAATGTCTATAGACTATCTCAATTGATCCTTTTAGCTACCCGTCACCTGTACAGAAATGGTTAATATTAAATTCTGAAGTCGCTGCATCAGAGTTGCCAAGAAATATTGCCGGGAAAATGGTATATTGTTGTTAGATTATTATATGTTATTATGGCCACTTTAGTTACCCTTTTCATACCCATGTATCTTATAGTGTAGAGGTTCTTTCTAAGCTGAATGAATCTATCAGCTAGATCAAATGAAGACTGTTTCTCTATCAAAACGAATAACATCCTACGACTATGAGAGAGAGAGAGAGAGAGAGAGAGAGAGAGAGAGAGAGAGAGAGAGAGAGAGAGAGAGAGAGAGAGAGAGAGAGAGAGAGAGAGAGAGAGAGAGAGAGAGAGAGAGAGAGAGAGAGAGAGCAGGTATGTGTACTTGTGGATGCTTCTTAGAATATTGAGACTATGATTGTTGGTAAGGGGGAGGGGAGGGGGGGGGGGGTATTTTTAAACTTAGGAAAGGGCTCTCATAGGCAGGGTTTGTCCAATCAAAGAGCTACTTTGTAAGATATACTCGTTTACACGACCAATCAGAGCGCTTGTAGTTCCCCAGTCCCTAGCTTTCATGGGGTACAAATGACATATCGAGAACTACAGGTGTAATTATTAGTTTGATGGAGGTCTAGGGAACAAACATAAACTGACTCTTAAATTAAACATTAAACTGACTAAAATTGTCTACTACTAGCCAACATTCAAGGAAGAATGGCGTCCACGTATCATGAAAGGGTTAATTAAGGTGGGTGTTGGTTTATCTGGACCCCCTTCTCCCTCATGTTTAGCCCCATTTGTTTTCAGATTTTAAGACGTTAGGTCCATTAGTTTGGCGATTTCACCAAATTTCTTTGCCAATATTAAGTACAGTGGCGCAAATAAGTCATGTCTCAGCTGTCTTTACGTCTGACTCGCTCTGTTCTGTATTAATGTCTGTCAGATGTTGCATAGGATGGGTACGTGGAGGAATATGTTTGTATATCTCACTCAAAAAGAAGAAATCATGCGTAAATATTACTGCTACCAATTATTGATCAAAACATAATTGGTGCTGATACATCACTCTTATAAGGCCGACTGTACTATTTCTTAAGTCATAGCTGTGTAATGTCCCTCACACACATCATCAGTTAGGTTTCTGGTGGATTAATTATTTTAGCTGAACCTTTGAGGGGTGTAGGGCATATTTGTTTAGTCTATGGATACCGGTACATGTATTTATTTATTTGTTTAGTTTCCTCCCTAGATTCCATCAAGCTTAAAAAATACACCCCCAAGACCCCCATTCGATATATATTTGTACATTTTTTCGGTAGAAAATGGTCCCGGCCTTCCCTCCTAAAATTATAGGCTCGCTATCGCTCGCTAGGAAAAGTCGACACCTAAAGGACACGAAAGGCTTGACAAGGAAATGGGGCGAAATTCGCCAAAATTAACGGGATAAACGTCCTAAAATTTCATAACAAATGGGGCTAATCATGAGGGAGAAGTGGGTCCTGTCTGTCTGTTTGCGTGTTCGCTAATTATCTTCAGAGTAATGAGTATAAACCAAGCGGCTCGCTTGGTGTAGTGACTAGCGTCTCGGACTTCCACCCAGAAGGCCTGGGTTCGCGCCCACGCTCGGCGCATTAAAGATTTTTCACAAGCACTGAGTCGTTACCATCCCCATCCCTCATGAGCAAAGGGATGGGGTAGTAGTACAGGACCCCAATGGAAATACGCCTAATCGGCCTTATTGAGCTATCCTTAGCTAGCTTATAGTCCAGTAAATATAGCAATCATTTAACTGGACCTAGAACAAATTGTAATAGAAGGTTTTTTGGCTTTAACTTGTTTATTAGGTCCCTCTGATGAACATATAAAAAGTCTCCAACTTTTGGACACCGGGAAAGTGGTTAATTTGCATAAATTCAAGATGGCCGCCGTCCAAAGCTTCAATTTACAGATAACTTTTTTCTGGTTGCTCCTAGACCCTATAAATGTATTACAAACAACGTTTTTTGGCTTTAACTTGTTTATTAGGTCCCTCTGATGAACATATAAAAAGTCTCCAACTTTTGGACACCTGGAAAGTGGTTAATTTACAGCCGAAAAACCTTACAGACAGGCTGAACTGTCTCTTTCACAAGGGGTGACACAGGCACTTTGTGCTTGTATGGGTTTTTTGACCTGTTGTCCCTCTTTTTTATAAAAAAAAAAAAAAAAAAAAACATGACGTAGTATGACGTCATTCAGAGCCAATTATGTAATTCATGATAGGAGTTCGTATTCACTTGGATCATCGGTGCTTGCATCAAAGTTGCTATTTTGACAGAGTCCTTTACATTGACCACATGCACTGGAACATTCAAGCTCATTCCGTTTGCAACTACAGCGTTGAGTGTCACAGTTGCCCTTACACTGACATCTGACCAATTTCAGTAGTGAATCAGGAGCCACTGGCGAATCCATCGTCTTCGGTTCAAGCTGTCCCTTCCGCAGACACCAGCCCCATTTATCGGGGTCCACACAGTTCCCCATCCATTCCTGGACCTGACAATAAACTCGGAACGAGTGGTATTTGGCTGCATCGGTTGTTGGGGGAAGGCTGTGAACTTCAACGGTAGTTGAACTTTTTGCCACCTTGTTGCAAAACTTTGTCTTTCGCAGTCCGTCAAGGGTGTCATTTCCTTTTCCCCCGTACAAATAAACCAAGGCCTTTTCACCAGCTGATGATATCGCGTCTTTACTTCCACTTTGGCAACAGAATGCTTCTATACATTTCAAGAAACCGTTGTCTTCCCTCACTTTCCTCAAGGCAGCCCCTTTACCAATACCATACAGTCGTGAGGTTGTGTCACATCCACAGAGTGCATGGACAACTGGCAGGACACGACAGATGCTTTCACCGAGAGCTTCTGCTACTGAGTTAATATGCCAACATTTCCCACCTTCCTTGCTCGACTTGAAGTACAAATCATTCATCCCTCGTTCCGCATAATGACACAACAGCACCAACAAGTCTGTGTCCTCACCTATCACATATGTCACGGTTTCCCTTGCATGCTCAATTCCCTTCTTCGCAATCATGACATCTGCATCTGCTGGCGCATTGACACAGTCAATTCCATTTGCCTTGAATGTTTCACACAATAAGTCAATGAAGTTTTGCTTATTGTCCGAGTTTGACAAGAAGTTTTCCTTTTTTGACCGAAGGGGCATGGTTGGAGTGAACATCACCTTTTGACCAAAGACTCCTTTTGATCGTCGATTGTGTGTCATGTCCTTGGTAGTAGGTCCTGATTTATAACCGTCGAATACAACCACCGGGTTGAGAAAGTTTTTGGAAACATGCTTCATGTACATGCTTGCAATGTCCTCAAATGTGTCACCCTTCTTCCATGGAATCCTTTGCAATAAGGAACCACCATCCAGAACATGGGTCACAGTCCTTTCTTCCTCAAATGATTCCAATGACGACTTGGGAACAACAGCAGCTATCTCATCTCCTAGCTGTGGTTTATTGGCTTCCCTGAGCCTCCCCCACTTATCGAACAGAGCAGTAGGGTAGCTAGACAACTCATACGCAAAGACCTCTTCAACACCTAAGTCCCTGTTATTAGCAAAGATGAGGAGCCTCTGGAAAAGGAGCTGTGGGTCGATTGGTACTTTTTCAGCACTGATTGTAACCTTTGCACCCAACGACTCAACTTGATCTTTCTTCCTAAATGAAAAGTCAAAAGCATTGCTACCTTCCATCTTCTGCACAATGTTCATACCAACCTCATACAGTAAATGAGGATTGGCCGAGGCTGGTCCTGTCACACCGTTGGCAATATTCCTGAGTTCATTTGATTCTTGAAATGGATCATAATCCTTGAAGAATGCGAGAACCTTCTCTGTGTCCTTCCTATCTCGTTCACGCCTTGCTTCAGTCATTTCTTTGTGCTGCTCAGAGGTGTGGAAATGCTTCCCTGTCAGTTTCTTGCATAACTTCACTCACCTCAGTGCAGGCTGGCATAGCAAGTAACCAGCGCAGGCGTTGCGTTTCCTCCATGCCCCTACCACGTGTCAATCCACCATTCGTTTTCAAAGAGCGCATCAAAACCTGCTCTATAACCAAGTCGCTTGGCAGTCCTGCCCACAGCCGATCACTTCGGCGGATCACAAATAGACCAGAGTTCAATTGACAGAACATGTCTGGGTTGAGCTGCTCAAGTTCAATCATGTCTTGAATGTACACATGGGCTGACTTGGCATAATTGTTATGACCACACGCTGCAAAGTACGGCAACATCTCCTGGAGTGTTCCGAGGTACAGTAGGAAATCGCCCATTCTCAGTGCCCTCAGGAAGCGACGCAGCAGGTCAATCATGTCCATGTATTGAATCCATAGCTTTCCCATCTTATGCTCTGCTAAGGAGCTCTTCTCAGCTTTAAGTTTTTCAGAAATTCTGTTGAAAAATGTCTTTACTGCAGACTTCATCCGGTGAAACGTCTTCACGCAACAGCTTATCCAAAAGATCTGCAGCCTCCTGGAAGTCCTTGCATGAAACAAGAAACAAGATGATGGGATTAGTATAGGCCTAGGCAAAATGTAATAGACAATAATGTGCAGTAAAGGTAGGGCTTGACCTAGAACAAATTGCAATAGAAGGTTTTTTGGCTGTAAGGTTTTTTGGCTGTAAATTAACCACTTTCCAGGTGTCCAAAAGTTGGAGACTTTTTATATGTTCATCAGAGGGACCTAATAAACAAGTTAAAGCCAAAAAACGTTGTTTGTAATACATTTATAGGGTCTAGGAGCAACCAGAAAAAAAGTTATCTGTAAATTGAAGCTTTGGACGGCGGCCATCTTGAATTTATGCAAATTAACCACTTTCCCGGTGTCCAAAAGTTGGAGACTTTTTATATGTTCATCAGAGGGACCTAATAAACAAGTTAAAGCCAAAAAACCTTCTATTACAATTTGTTCTAAGTCCAGCCCTACTTTGACTGGTCTAGTCCAGTAAATCTAGCAATCATTTAACTGGACCTAGAACAAATTGTAATAGAAGGTTTTTTGGCTTTAATTTGTTTATTAGGTCCCTCTGATGAACATATAAAAAGTCTCCAACTTTTGGACACCGGGAAAGTGGTTAATTTGCATAAATTCAAGATGGCCGCCGTCCAAAGCTTCAATTTACAGATAACTTTTTTCTGGTTGCTCCTAGACCCTATAAATGTATTACAAACAACGTTTTTTGGCTTTAACTTGTTTATTAGGTCCCTCTGATGAACATATAAAAAGTCTCCAACTTTTGGACACCTGGAAAGTGGTTAATTTACAGCCGAAAAACCTTACAGACAGGCTGAACTGTCTCTTTCACAAGGGGTGACACAGGCACTTTGTGCTTGTATGGGTTTTTTGACCTGTTGTCCCTCTTTTTTATAAAAAAAAAAACAAAAAAAAACATGACGTAGTATGACGTCATTCAGAGCCAATTATGTAATTCATGATAGGAGTTCGTATTCACTTGGATCATCGGTGCTTGCATCAAAGTTGCTATTTTGACAGAGTCCTTTACATTGACCACATGCACTGGAACATTCAAGCTCATTCCGTTTGCAACTACAGCGTTGAGTGTCACAGTTGCCCTTACACTGACATCTGACCAATTTCAGTAGTGAATCAGGAGCCACTGGCGAATCCATCGTCTTCGGTTCAAGCTGTCCCTTCCGCAGACACCAGCCCCATTTATCAGGGTCCACACAGTTCCCCATCCATTCCTGGACCTGACAATAAACTCGGAACGAGTGGTATTTGGCTGCATCGGTTGTTGGGGGAAGGCTGTGAACTTCAACGGTAGTTGAACTTTTTGCCACCTTGTTGCAAAACTTTGTCTTTCGCAGTCCGTCAAGGGTGTCATTTCCTTTTCCCCCGTACAAATAAACCAAGGCCTTTTCACCAGCTGATGATATCGCGTCTTTACTTCCACTTTGGCAACAGAATGCTTCTATACATTTCAAGAAACCGTTGTCTTCCCTCACTTTCCTCAAGGCAGCCCCTTTACCAATACCATACAGTCGTGAGGTTGTGTCACATCCACAGAGTGCATGGACAACTGGCAGGACACGACAGATGCTTTCACCGAGAGCTTCTGCTACTGAGTTAATATGCCAACATTTCCCACCTTCCTTGCTCGACTTGAAGTACAAATCATTCATCCCTCGTTCCGCATAATGACACAACAGCACCAACAAGTCTGTGTCCTCACCTATCACATATGTCACGGTTTCCCTTGCATGCTCAATTCCCTTCTTCGCAATCATGACATCTGCATCTGCTGGCGCATTGACACAGTCAATTCCATTTGCCTTGAATGTTTCACACAATAAGTCAATGAAGTTTTGCTTATTGTCCGAGTTTGACAAGAAGTTTTCCTTTTTTGACCGAAGGGGCATGGTTGGAGTGAACATCACCTTTTGACCAAAGACTCCTTTTGATCGTCGATTGTGTGTCATGTCCTTGGTAGTAGGTCCTGATTTATAACCGTCGAATACAACCACGGCGTTGAGAAAGTTTTTGGAAACATGCTTCATGTACATGCTTGCAATGTCCTCAAATGTGTCACCCTTCTTCCATGGAATCCTTTGCAATAAGGAACCACCATCCAGAACATGGGTCACAGTCCTTTCTTCCTCAAATGATTCCAATGACGACTTGGGAACAACAGCAGCTATCTCATCTCCTAGCTGTGGTTTATTGGCTTCCCTGAGCCTCCCCCACTTATCGAACAGAGCAGTAGGGTAGCTAGACAACTCATACGCAAAGACCTCTTCAACACCTAAGTCCCTGTTATTAGCAAAGATGAGGAGCCTCTGGAAAAGGAGCTGTGGGTCGATTGGTACTTTTTCAGCACTGATTGTAACCTTTGCACCCAACGACTCAACTTGATCTTTCTTCCTAAATGAAAAGTCAAAAGCATTGCTACCTTCCATCTTCTGCACAATGTTCATACCAACCTCATACAGTAAATGAGGATTGGCCGAGGCTGGTCCTGTCACACCGTTGGCAATATTCCTGAGTTCATTTGATTCTTGAAATGGATCATAATCCTTGAAGAATGCGAGAACCTTCTCTGTGTCCTTCCTATCTCGTTCACGCCTTGCTTCAGTCATTTCTTTGTGCTGCTCAGAGGTGTGGAAATGCTTCCCTGTCAGTTCTTGCATAACTTCACTCACCTCAGCGCAGGCTGGCATAGCAAGTAACCAGCGCAGGCGTTGCGTTTCCTCCATGCCCCTACCACGTGTCAATCCACCATTCGTTTTCAAAGAGCGCATCAAAACCTGCTCTATAACCAAGTCGCTTGGCAGTCCTGCCCACAGCCGATCACTTCGGCGGATCACAAATAGACCAGAGTTCAATTGACAGAACATGTCTGGGTTGAGCTGCTCAAGTTCAATCATGTCTTGAATGTACACATGGGCTGACTTGGCATAATTGTTATGGCCACACGCTGCAAAGTACGGCAACATCTCCTGGAGTGTTCCGAGGTACAGTAGGAAATCGCCCATTCTCAGTGCCCTCAGGAAGCGACGCAGCAGGTCAATCATGTCCATGTATTGAATCCATAGCTTTCCCATCTTATGCTCTGCTAAGGAGCTCTTCTCAGCTTTAAGTTTTTCAGAAATTCTGTTGAAAACGTCTTTACTGCAGACTTCATCCGGTGAAACGTCTTCACGCAACAGCTTATCCAAAAGATCTGCAGCCTCCTGGAAGTCCTTGCATGAAACAAGAAACAAGATGATGGGATTAGTATAGGCCTAGGCAAAATGTAATAGACAATAATGTGCAGTAAAGGTAGGGCTTGACCTAGAACAAATTGCAATAGAAGGTTTTTTGGCTGTAAGGTTTTTTGGCTGTAAATTAACCACTTTCCAGGTGTCCAAAAGTTGGAGACTTTTTATATGTTCATCAGAGGGACCTAATAAACAAGTTAAAGCCAAAAAACGTTGTTTGTAATACATTTATAGGGTCTAGGAGCAACCAGAAAAAAGTTATCTGTAAATTGAAGCTTTGGACGGCGGCCATCTTGAATTTATGCAAATTAACCACTTTCCCGGTGTCCAAAAGTTGGAGACTTTTTATATGTTCATCAGAGGGACCTAATAAACAAGTTAAAGCCAAAAAACCTTCTATTACAATTTGTTCTAAGTCCAGCCCTACTTTGACTGGTCTATTAGCATGCGTTAGCTTTAAGAACTATTATTATTATAATTAATTGTGGGGCACATTGGTATAATTTGTTTAACTAATATTGATGATCGGGCATATCAGACACAATATTAATTCTGTATATTGGTTTACAGGTGTTCTGGTGAGCCACCGCTGTCAACGCTGGATAACATTAGATATCCTAGATATTTCTACAACAAGGAACAAGGCCGAGTTACTACTGAACAAGGCTTAAATAGTGAACAAAACCAAGATCAATGAACAAGGAAAGATCAATTAGTGAACAATACCGTATAATCAACTAGTGTACGTAAAACAATATGAAAACCAAATAAATTACTAAACAATACTAGAACAATGAACTATACCAGATCAATGAACAATACTAGATCATGTAGTGAACAATACTAGAACAGTCGGTGAACAAGGGTGAATGAGTAAACAATTCCAGAGAGTCGTTGAACAAGAATAGATCAGTGAACAAATCATTCCAGCAAGATCCAAATCCCTCATGAATAACCAGAGAATAGATCAGCGAACGTGGCCTGATGAAGTAAAGACGAGCTCTGTTAGAGAATGATCAGGTCTCCAAGGTCTGCAGGCAGCTCTCACTGGGGGTGCATTGACATCTCTAGCATGGGGTCGGCGGCAGTCGGAAGTCTTGCTATCCTGGGATTTTTCCGTCGTTCCTGCTGAGCTGTGGGATATTCTGCACTTTCACCCAAGGTTAGTTAATGGACTGTGTTATTATTATTATTATATTTATTATTATTGTCTGATATATTTTATAAATACTTATACTAATAGGTTGGAATAATTGGACAGTTCTGTTCGGAAGTTTGTACTTTATTTAACAAACTTAGAGGCAATCAATATTCCTCATAGCTAATGCTTCCCGATCCAAGTCAAAATATGTTCAAACTGAAGAGTTAAATACTTACGACAATACAGTATACACTGTACCTCAGAATCTTAAGTTCCCATTACGGTATCTGTACAATCGCTATTCAGAGTTTGACCTACTTCGACTTCGGTCTCAAGGCACAATAACTATTAATCTTCTTTAACTAATACTGTAACAAAATTATATATCCTTTGGTACGTTAATATATATTACGCGTGATCGATACCATGCTTTCGACGAAGTGATATCTATAGTAAGAATATAGTTTCCGTAAAACAAAAGGAGGCATTGATTGCCAATCCTAACTATTACTCCAGCTAAAACTCCACTATCACTAATCTTATCATTCTAGCCTGGATAGATTATATTATTACCTAAAGGGTAAATATTATGTTAATTCACCCTCTGACTCCCGTATACCCTTACTAATCTGATTAAAATCAAGTACTAGCAAGAAAACAACAAAAATAAGTCATATTATCATGAGAGGGTTAATGTATTTCTGCATGTTAAGTCAAAATTGATAGTTCGCCCTTTGAGGATTATAACGCATTTTGATAGTATATTTTGGCTATCATTTGACGATTTTATGCAGTTTAGGAAGGACCTTTAGGAATCTAAGAGTTCAAAGCCTCCGACTCCCACAGAGCCTTCCTAAGCTTAGCGAAATCGTCTAATGATAGCCAAAATAAACTGCTAAAACGTATCACAATCCTCAAGGGGTTAAGCAATTGTAAGGGTTTATATATTTTAGTTTTCCTTTTATCTATCAACCCTAGCTATATATCTATCCATCCATATATCTACTTTGTTTTAGTTTTTCTTCTATCCATCCATCTATCTATCATCTATCTATCTATCCGTCCATCTATTTACTTTGATTTAGTTTTCCTTCTATATCTATCTATCTATCTGTATATCTATATATCTATCTATCTATATCTATCTATCTATCTATCTATCTATCTATCTATATCTATCTATCTATCTATATCATCTATTTATCAACATCTATTTATCTATTACACACATTTATTTGGTTATATATTTAAATTTATATTAGTGTCTTAGTTTCCTCCCTAGACACTCATTAAGTTTAGAAATAACACCCCAAAGACCTCCCTTCAAGATAAATTTTTAATTTTTTCGATAGAAAACTTTAGTGTTATCATACAGGCTCGCTATCGCTCGCTAGGAAAAACATAGACACCTAAATTAACAAGAACGGTCTAAATATTGAAAACAATGGGGCGAAAGGTTTTAAAATCGCCAAACTAATGGGGCAAAGGTCTTAAAATCTGAAAAGGAATGGGTTAAATATAAGCGAGAAGGGGGTCCAGAAATAAGAGCCCATAAAGGTATCACACAACACTGACAACTCGCTCCCTCATAAACACACTCGTATGTACTGTACACATAAATACAAACCCCCCTTCCCCTCAGCTACATCGTTCCTTAGCTGATTCAGTACCGGTGACGTCCTCACTATATATTGGCATTAGGCGATATTATTCAGTTTCCATCCAATTAACAGGCTTCCATCTATCTCCATGAACCCCTTTTACTACCACAGTATAAATTCACCTAGCATGATAATGTGTGGCTAAATATATACAAAATAATATTATACACAAAATATGTAACTAATATCAGAAAATTAATACCGTAGTTTACCAATTTCATAAAAGAAAATCGATGAGAAAGTATTGAAGAAAACTGATATTATATGGGTAACTATGTGATAATACCCAAAGCCCTGGCCGCACACATCACACACGAACAATTGTATTATTTGTAATTGTACTTACACAATTTGTACACACATACACTCAGTTATAATAAAAATACACGCTAATTCAGCAACAATATTCCCCAAAATGTTGGGGCTTGATATTAATGGTGATTCAAGAATAAAGAGACAATATTATATGTTATTTAGTTTACTCCCTCAACTAAACTTTTACTACCACAGATCCTCCTTTAACTTCACAAAATCGTCTAAATATAGCTAGAATAAAATATATAAGAGATTGTCGGAACAGATGGCGTTAGTGTTGGGGCTTGTACTGGAATAATATCACAACATTTGACCACTAGCGTGTCTCAGGCTATAAGGAAGTTGGAGCCGTAGACGTTATTTAGCAGAATTATGCAGCTAAAATACGATCGTAGAACATTTATAAACACTTACAATCAAATTCATTTTTTTTTTATCCATCAGAAAATTACATTACTATTGCATTCATGTTTTGTATGGATGCTTACGCTCCATTTTCCTTATTACCTGAAGATTTAATCACAAGGGATAATTAAAGTGTCCCTAATCTAGCCGTTTAAAGGTATATTGATGGTAGTAAAGTCAGTGAAAAGTCTAAACTGAACAAGATGCGGAAATACACTTAGGCGTTATATATAGCCTAAAGTTAGTCTCGTGGAAACGTGTCTGTCTAGTAACCCAAGGGCCTGGGTTCGATTCGCGCCCTTGGTGCAGATTTTAGGGATACTGTTTTCGCATCAAAATGGGGGATATTATGGTATTTTTGTTTTAACCCTTCCTGTACCGGCGACGTCTGTTATATTTTATTCTAGCTATATTTGGACGATTTTATGAAGCTTAGGAAGGATCTGTGATAGTTAAATTGATTGAGATAGGCTAGTTCGAAGCCTTATCATGGCTAGAGATACTTCCTAAACTGAATAAAATCGATTAGTATTAGCCAGAATAAAGTAAAAAAGGATGTCGACTAGGTCATGGAGGATTTTGCTTGCTTTGTCATTTTCGAGCATTGTATTTTAGCGTGTCCCTTAGGCTAACAAAAACACCTTCCCAGACTTCCTTCAAAGTAAAACAATGCCCTTCCAGACCCCAGATTGGGGTGAAGCGTCTATAATCGCCAAACTAATGAGGTGAAGCGTCTATTATCGCCAATCTAATGGGGTTAAACGTCTTAAATTCACCAAACTATCCTATATGGGAATAAAACGTTGAGCAATACTTTTAAGGCCGGATTTACCTTGCTGGGACTAATGTGTCTGTGTAGTCAGCATGTTAGTAACTCCATGTAACACAAGGGTAGATCGAAATAGTGACCACTAAGCTCTGTAAATAAATACGGGTTAGAGCAAATGGCCTCTGCATATCCCCTCATCACCTATTCCTTGGCCGACTCTTCCCAAATAACTTTTTCTCCAAGTACCATTTTATTTCTGGCTATTAATAGACGATATTATTCAGATCAGGAAGTGTATATGGAAGTCAGAGGAATTGAGATAATCTTTATACCTTATAATTCCCATAAATCCTTCGTAAACTGTATAAAATGCGTCATAATCTTCAAAGGAAGTTATTGTATATTTTGAAGCTGCCAGACAAACAATTGCCCGTAAACATTAACGGTAAATCGCTCGTGAGACACCGCCCTTAACCCTTTCAGTACCGGTGATAGCCTTTTAACATTATTCTGGGTACTCTTAGACAATTTCAAGCAATTAAAAGACCTCGAACTATCTCACTTAACCCTTTTCAGTACCACAGATCTGTCTTAAGCTGCACTAAATCCTCTCAATATCGCTAGAATATATTTAAACAGACGTTACCGATACAGAAGGGGTTAACCCTTTCAGTACTGGTGACAGCCATTGCATTATATTCTGAACGATTTTACTCAGCTTTAGATGGACGTCTACCAATAATTATTAAAAGGCTATAAACTGTCTCAATTATTCTTTTCATCTATCATAATTATTCTTAAAGGGAGATTCTTTTTGGACGATATGTTTTTCATTTATTTATTGTTTTCTAGTTTCCTTCCTAGACCTCCATCAAATTTTAAAATCATTCAAGATAATATATTTGTACATTCTTAGGTAGAAAAATGTCCCGGCCCTCCTAGATAACAGGCTCGCTATCACTCGCCAGGAATAAAATCGACACCTAAATGAAACGAAGAGTCTTAATATTGACAGAGAAAAGGGGTGAAAATCGCCAAACTAATAGGGCTAAACATGAGGGAGAAAGGTGTCCAGAAAAACCCTCCTATCTCCCCTTAAGCTTGATATAATGGTCTAAATGTAGCCACCCCACATAACACAAGAGGATCGTATGTTGGAGTCACGTAATCACGGGCTACAGACCCTTTAACACTTCAGTAATGATGACGTCTTTTTCATTTTATTCTAGCTATATTTAGACGATTTTGTGCAGTTTGGGAAGGATCTGTGGGAGTAAAAAGGGATAAAGGAGATATTTCGAAGCCTCTAAATTGCTGAAGGCCATTTTTAAACTGAATAAAATCGTTTAATAGTTGCCAGAGGAAAGTTAAAAGGACGTCGCCGGTACACAAGAGGTTAAGTACCGGTGACGTATATTTTATTTGATTTCAGCAACATTAAGATTTTTTTTTGGGGGTTAGGAAGGATATATGGACGAATAAAGAATGAATTGAGATAGTCTGTAGCCTTTTCATAGTAGACATCCTTCCTAAGCTGAATATAATCGTCTAATAGTTGCCATAATATAATGAAAAGGCCGTCATTGGTACTGAGTGGGTTAAGGGGAGATGGGTCGTTTTTTTGGTCCCCCTTCTTCATCGTGTTTAGCCCCATTGGTTTTTAGATTTTAAGATGTTCGGTCCATTAGTTTGGTGATTTTAAGACTACGCCCCATTTCTTTGTCAATATTTAGGCCTTTCGTGCCATTTAGGTTTCAATCTTCTCCTGGCGAGCGATAGCGAGCCTGTAATTTTAGGAGTAATCGGCCTTAGGCCTGGACATTTTTCTACCGAAAATTGTACACATTTATTTTGGGTTTTTTTTTTTTTTACAGGTTGATGGAGGTCTAGGGAGGCACATAAAACAAATAAAGACATAAAGCAATAAGCAAATAAATACGCCCATCTCCCCTTAAATACGGCCCAGGTTCCCGGCCACATTCAAAAGGCCATTCATGATAAAAAGGCCAGAAATCGTGACCCATAACTGCCGTAACTTGAAGAGTGCTGGAGTAAATGGGCTGTACACTTTCACACCTAATCCCTCCTGGCTGACTCTTCCCAAATGGTAGACATTTTAGCTTGATTACTGTAGTGGTTTTTGAGTTTTTTGCATAATAGTTTTGATATCTTAAGACGTTCGTTCCATTAGTTAGTGTTTGAGATATTTCGCCTCATTTCTTTGTCAATATTAAGACCTTTCGTGCCATTTAGGTGTGATTTTTTTCCTGGCGAGCGATAGCGAGCCTGTGTTTTTAGAAGGCCATGACATTTGTCTGCCGAAATATTTACATAATTATCTTAAAAGGGGATCTAGGGGGGTATTTCTTGTGGCTTGATGGAGGTCTAACGAGGAAACTAAAAAATAATTCAATATATAAATATATAGACCAAAAAACAAGCACTGCCCCCGTAAACTGACTGGTCCTGAGTTCAATCCCAGCAATGAGGCATGGGATTTTTGTTAGTAGACCGGGTTCAGTAGCCAATCTAGTTTGGCTACTAAATGTTAAAGTAAGATAGTTTAAAAATAAACCTCCGTTACAATACATTTGCTCAATGACGTCATCCAAGATCAACAGTGGAAGAATTTTAATTGACATTAGCTCGATGGCTCAAGTAATTTATTAAGTTTGTTTCATTTATCTTATTTTTTCCTCCCTAGACCTCCATCAAGCTTAAATAATACGCCCCAAGACCCTCTTCAAGATCAATTTGTGCGTTTTTCGATAGAAAAATGCCCCTCCTAAATTGCAGGCTCTATTTCCCTCGCTAGGACAAATTTTACACCTACTGTAAATGGCACGAAAGGTCGTTCAATTGTCAAGCTATTTGGGCGAATGTCTTAAACTCTGGAATTTAATGGGGCTAAGCATGAATGAGAAGCGGATCCAGACCCCCCTTCCTGTTCCAAATAGATAGGCTATATGTTTTTTATTGTTTATATATATATATATATATATATATATATATATATATATATATAGAGAGAGAGAGAGAGAGAGAGAGAGAGAGAGATCAAATAATGTCTACGTTTTGTAAATTAGATATACTATTAAGATTATAAGCCTTGTTACAACAGCAGAACTGCGCATGAATACCGTACAGAAATCTTTGAGAACAGAAGTAGCGTCTTTTTGTATTTGATTTCAGCTACATTTAGACGATTTTGTCTAAGCTTGGGAAGGATATAATTATGATATCTAAAAGGATTAATTGAGATAGGCTGTAGCTTTGTAATGAGTAGACGTCCTTCCTAAGCTGTACAAAATCGTCTAATAGTGGCCAGAATATAATGATAAGTACATCACCGGTACAGAAGGGGTTAAAGGCACATAACACAATCTACCGGTACATAGGCTAGGCCTACTTATAATTTCAGTGATGCATAATACAGGTTTAGTTAATTAATATGGTCAAATCTCCGATGTATTTAGCTTATTGTAATACCCTCTACCCGCAACCATAGAAATACCCGAGTTGACAAAATATAACCCGATCGAGTTTGGATTTTAATCAACATTTGATATCAAACAAGTTAACTCAAAAGTTAAAACCTACACCAAATATCACCTTATATAATTATGGGCTAGACTAAATTGATGAATTTTACACCAGAATTTTAGACCAATCCACATGGATCATAATGTAGGTAATAAACGGTACTGGTACCAGGTATATAGTTTTGCTTCAACCGACAAACTTCATGATAAATCGTATATTCTCCTATTATGGAAGGTAACATATATTTATACAACGGACTTTGCTTAGTTAAGTTAATTCTTAGTTTGGTGGGTTTGATATTGTTGCACGCCAAGGTTGGTAAAAGAGCCAAGTTCAGATTTATATAATTTTGCTGCATTAAAATGGTAAAACTATGATGTATTTTGCTTATATTGCCAACGAGACTACTTAATTTAGTCTAAATTTCCCTGCATATATAGACGCAGTTTATCCGACACGTAAGCATATTATATAAATGACCTATTCACAAAATTGGCATATGCTGGGGTGAAATTAATAAAATATAGATTATAAAATATGTATATTTTCAGTTGATAGATACCGGTAATGTTGGGCATAGCCTAATCAACTCTTTTCATATGTTTCGTTTTATTACCGGTACTTACTTTACATCTAGCAGCTTTGCCATTGTACCAAGATCAATGCCTTACATTGTGCTTTGTTCCTTATGTTATTTATCATGGAATGTGTCTGTTGAAGCAAACGACATACTTGTACCGTATATGTACCTTAACCTACATTTTAATCTATATGAAGAGGTCTAAAGACACACGATTATTCCTTGTCTCTTCATTTAGTATATAATATATACGTTTGTTATATATCAGCTGGTAGGCTCACACTTCGTGATGAATCGTATTGTCTCTCATTATGGAAGGTAAAATAGATTGATATAAACATATCTTGTGTAAGAATGGAATGGTCGAAAACACATGACAAATCTCCCCTACCCTCACCATAACAGACATTTCAAGGCGGGTGCCCGAAAGGGGTTGAAATATGGGAGATATCCCCTCGCCAAAGGCGGCTTTCTAGGGCCTTTCCTAGCTGATGCTGAGAGGATTGGGTTCTAGTCATGTGGAGATGGGCTGGTCTATCAGAGTGAGAACTGAGCGATCTCTGCCATACCCATAGCTTACTCTGACTGTTCCTTTTACTTATATATTCTCTAGATCTCAAGTCTCTTTTGTCTATCAAGATTGGAAGCGAAAGCGTCACATTTTTCCTTTGCCCCTCAACTTTCTCTTCATAATTGCTGAGGGGCACAGGGCCCTGGGTGGGGCTTTGGTTTCCCTGGCGTTTCCGCACCCTCCTCAGCTCCCCGCCATGGAGTGGCTTTGGTCACCCAGGCTTTATTGTGGTATTGTGGGGGCGTTCGGTTGTGGCCTTGGCTTCGGGGCTGTTCGGCCAGGCAGCTTGGGGAACAACAACAACAACAACAACAACAGACATTTCATATACATCATTAATGTGGTTAATGTGGTTGGTGTCCTATTAATCTTTTGTTTTCAGTTTGCATAGGATACGGTACTCTTATTGACCGTTGCCGTCTGATAGGGTACTGTATGCATCTGTAGTTTTATGAATGAAATAAGGCCTATATATATTTGGGTAAAATTACTTAAGATATGTTCATAATAATCCAAACATCCACACATATTAAAGGAGAGAGCTCAATATTCAGTCTTATCATCTATTCATCATATACTTTATGTTACTGCTTTGAAGCTTGTTATTGTTTCCTTAATATATTTTCCTTACATCTTTGATTGTTTGAAATCAATACAGAAGCACATTGTCTTGTCCGTGTGTGCTAAAACAACACAAACTTGATCAGTCTCTTTGTGTACAAGCTCGCGGCATAGAGCCAGGTACTGGTTTGTTTATTATTGTCAAGTGACCTGACGTCACGGCTGCACAATGAATAAAGGACATGTTTTAGTATTAAGGGAGTAGTTCTAGTTTTTTGGTCTATAAATCAATAAATATATTTATTTTTTCGATAAATACAAACATTCCGGCTGAATGCTGGTTCCTCTGCAGGCTCGCCATCAAAAATCGACACCTAATTAGATTGGTTCCCTGTCATCTCAACCAGTAGACCATTTCAACCAGTAGCTCTTAACCAGTGCCAAATTAACCCAGACCAATCAAACCAGTGCCAAAATATAGTACTAACCTAACTTAACCTAACCGTATTGGTTGATTTGGTACTGGTTGAGAGCTACTGGTTGAAATGGTCTACTGGTTGAGTTGACCGGTCACCAAATAGATTGCACGAAAGGTCTTGATATTGGCAAAGAATGGGGCGAAAGATCTTAAAATTGACATACTAATGGGGAAAAGTTTTCAAAATCTCAAATAGTGTGCTTAACTTGCGGGAGAAGGGGGTCCAGAAAAGGCAACTATCTCCCCTTACATTGTTTACCGGTACCAAATATTAGCGCTAAAGAGGTTCGTTTGGCTGTTCAAAGGTTCACAATATTTTTAGGCCAGAATTTATGTCTTAGAGTGTACAGTTGGTCAAATAAGTTCTGTTTCTCTCAGTGATCTTATACATGGTAATATAATGTACAGTTGGCCACATAAGTTCTGTTTCTCTGTGATCTTATACATGGTAATATAATGTACAGTTGGCCACATAAGTTCTGTTTCTCTCAGTGATCTTATACATGGTAATATAATGTACAGTTGGCCACATAAGTTCTGTTTCTCTCAGTGATCTTATACATGGTAATATAATGTACAGTTGGCCACATAAGTTCTGTTACTCTCAGTGATCTTATACATGGTAATATAATGTACAGTTGGCCACATAAGTTCTGTTTCTCTGTGATCTTATACATGGAAATATAATGCATATGATTGAATAACAAGTGTCGATTCTTGTTCTTATGCAGTGGCTAACTCATCTGACTATTGAACTGATAATTAAAAGCACTCTCAATTCATTCGTACTGTTTTGGTTTCCTACATAAGATGACAACGAGGAATAGAACTTCTGTGGCCAACTGTACAGGTTGCCACATAAGTTTGTATACAATCCCTTATATTTATGTGTGGAAGAAAAGCTAGTATGATTAATTGACTTACAAGAATAATTTGCTATAGAACCATTATTTGGTCATATTATTTAGGGGGGATGGACGTACTTATTTCCTCATTTATAATTATACTGTATATATTTTTATTGTTATTTTTGTTTTTAGTTTCCTCCCTAGACCCCCATCCAGCTTAAAAGAACACCCCAAGACCCTCCTTCAAGATACATTTTGTAAATTTTTCGATATAAAAATTTCCCCTCAAATAATAGGCTCGCTATCGCTTGCCAGGACAAAATCGACATCTAAATAACACGAACAGTCTTAATATTGACAACAAATGGGTCGAACATTCTTCGCCAAACTAACGAACCAAACATCATCAAACCTGAAAAGTAATGGGGCTAAACATGAAGAAGAGGGACCCGAAAAACGACCCATCTCCCCTTAACTACTGCACAATACCATACACTTTTAATTCATACCTACTTGTTATCCTTCCATATATCCTGGCCCAATAGGAAATTAAGGGGGTAGTTATTTTTAGGGCTATATATTCATGTATTCATTTATTTTTGAGCTTCCTCGCTAGACCTCTGAGCAAGCTTTTACAAAACACCGCCTAGACCCCCTTGCAAGATAAGTATGTACATTTTTCGGTAGAAAATATTCAGGCTTCGAAGGCCGGTTTCTCCTACAATTTCAAGCTCGCAATCGCTCGCCAGGAAAAAAATCGATACCAATATGGCACGAAATATGTTAATATTGACAAACAAATGGGGCGAAAGGTCTCAAAATCAACAAGTAATGGGCCAAACGCTATCTAAAAACTAATGGGGTTAAGCATGAGAGAGAAAGGGGTCCAGAAAAGCGAGCCATCACCCGTTAACCCTCTTTCAGTACTGGCCAAGTTATTTTGTATTTATTCTGGCTGTTATTAGACAATTTTATTCACGTTGAACAAAGATTATAAAGATTACTTTGGAACTGAGCGATAATTAAGGGGAGATGGGTCGTTTTTCTGGTCCCCCTTCTCCCTCATGTTTAGCCCCATTAGTTTTCAGATTTTATGACGTTCGGCCCATTAGTTTGGTGATTTTTAGACTTTTCGCCCCATTTCTTTGTAAATTTTAAGACTTTTTGTGTAATTTAGGTGTCTATTTTTTCCTGATGAGCGATAGCGAATCTTTAATTTAAGAGGAACCGGCCTTAGGCCGGGACGTTTTTCTATAATTTTGTTTACACATTTATCTTGAAGGAGGGTCTTGGATGTGTTTTTTTAAGCTTGACAGAGGGGTCTAGGGAGGAAACCAAACATATAATACAAATATATATATATAAATGAGCAAATATATACGCCCATCTCCCCTTAATGAAACAAGGCACCTAATACTACGCTGTTTTCCAAAGGTCGTACATTTCTTATGTAATTCGTTCAGCTTTGTCGAACCAAGATAATAAAGGGAACTGAGCGATAATTTATGAAAAAGTGCACTTGCAGTGTTTCAAAGATTATCGTTTCTTTCTAAGTGTTTCGTTCATCTTTGGTTCGGGATTCCCGTAAGAAAGAGAGCGGCCATTTTTGTAATCCCTTGAGGAATATGACGCCTTATGACAGTTTATTCTGGCTATCATTAGACGATATTTTACAGCTTAGCAAGGATCTGTGGGCATCAAAAGGGTAGATATTATCTAAATTAATTCTGTGGCTTCCATACACCATTCCTAATCTGAATAATATCGTCTAACAAAAGCCGGAATAAACTGTTTAAATGTGTCATGATCCTCAATACCAGAGGCCTCAAAATGGCGGAGGTTGGCCGATTTCCGCTACTTGCAGGGTCTTGGGGGAGGGGGGCTGAGGAGAGAGGGAGTGGGGGGAGGCAGGGGATGGGTTTTATTCTGTGGTTGAGTACGGTGGGTGGTAGACGTGTGTTCTAGAAAATGTCTCAATTATCACAAAATTTGCACATTTATCGGTAGAAATGTGTCATGGCCGAAGGTAAATTCCTACCAAATTGCAGGCTTGCTATTGCCTGCCAGGACAAACAATTACACCTAAATGTGGTGAAAGGTCTTAAAAACAGCAAACTATTGGGGCTAAACATGAGGAAGGGGGTCCAGAAACTCTCCCCCTATACCCTTTAGGTGATCAGTGATAAAGTGACTCTTTATATAAACTTTTAGACCAATAAGTGTATAATGGACCACTTGTGAACTATACTGTACAAATATCCCTACAAAAAACCTAATGGTAAAACAGTGAGCCAAGTTGGACTATACCCTATTCCAAATAGGTAGGCTATATTGGAGGAGACCGTTGGTGAATGCTTAAGTGGTGGTGGTAGTTCCAATAATCTAACCTTTTCTTGACTCTTGTTCCAGTGGTGGCAGTGGACCGAGTGAGGGAAGACTGAGGCTGTGGGTGAGTGTTCACTATGTTTTGTAGTAAACTTTTTTTTCGTCGTTATCCTCTGGGAATGAGTGGAAATATGTTACTTGAAGTAGATGCGGAGTTACATGGAGGGATAGACAGACGAAGGAGGAAGTACGAGAGCGATGTGGTGTGGATGTAGATGTGCTGGAAAGTGTGAAAAGTAACACCTTGAGATGGGTCGGCCATGTGGAAACCTATGGGAAGCAAGACAATCACTAAGAGAGTGTACAAGAGCGAGGTGGAAAGACAGAGAGGGAGAGAGGTGGAAGGATGGAGTTAAGAAGTATATGCGTGAAAGCGGTGCTGGATGGGAGGATGGGCGTAACTGACTGGGGACAGAGGTGCATGGGGGCGATTCGTTTGTGGCCACCCCTTCGGAGATCACGACGTCTGGCAATAGATAGATAGATAGTACCGGCTGAGTTGGGTTGCACCCAAGGAAGGAGAATATTGTATATTTTCGCTCGCGAGTGTAATGGGGGGAGGGATCGGCTTTAAGTGAAAAAAACATGTAAAATATTGATTGACTTTCCTGGGTGGTGTGAGGAGGTAGGGAGAGTATGGTGCCTGTTATTGGTGAGAGTTCGACCCATTGTTACCATTGAAGGGTGTTCCATTTCGGTCAGAGCTACAGATATTGCACCAGGGCAATGTAGATAGAGCAGAATTATCCGAGAAATAGCCGCTAGGGTGTATTCTTCCCTATAGAAGCCACCGCCGGGCATTGGGGGGGGGGGGGGGGGGGCAAAGCCCCTCTCACTCAGGCACATACCCCATGGCTGGGGAAGGCCGACTTGAAACAGAGACTGAACAGGGACAACACAATATAATAAACAAAATACAAATTCACACACATCTAACTCGCCCAGGAGAAGACCCAGAGACCAGGGATCACTAAGGTCAGCACTCCCCCGTCCCCAGATCTCCTGGAGAGGTTCCTGTGTCTCTTTTTCTTCTGATCTCACTTGGAAAGATCATATTACCACTCTTGCTAAAACAGCTTAACCGCCTCCAGTTTTTTTTTTACCCCTGCGCAGCTACTTGCTCTGTACAGGGACAAAGTGCGTCCATGTATTGAGTATTGTTCTCATGTGTGGGGAGGATCCTCACACACAGCACTTCAATACAAAGTCTCATAAACTCATGTCCACTCACCAATTCTCTGCAATCTCTCTTCGCCGCAATGTTGCATCTCTCTCTCTATTCTACCGCTATTACAATAATCAGTGTTCCTCAAAGCTCTCAGGGTATACCACCCCCTCTTTGTACAGCATGTAGCACCCGTCTTGCAACACAATCCCACCCCTACTCTGTGCAACTCTCCAATCAAAGAGTGAAACGTTATCCTCAGTCTATCTTCTATTCAACAGCTGAGCTCTGGAACTCTCTCCCAAAATGAGTCTTTCCCTCTTCCTATGACTTAATTTGCTTCAAGCTCAGTGTGTCCAGGCAATTTGGCTCGAACGTCCCTTGATTTTGGCCCTGTCACTCTTTCAACTCTGGGAAAGGCACTCACTACAGTCAGTTCTGCCTTTTGTCTCCCTCACTCACATACACAGAGCCCGAACAGAAACAAAATTTAAAGTTCCAAATCTTAGGGTCCTGGACCACTTTCGCTCTCCCCTGCCCATTTCTCTGTCTCGTCTAGTAAGTGAATTTTACAAGGGGAGGAGGATTCCTAGCCACCCGCCCCAATAATAAACCCATAATAAACATTGGACAATACTGGTACAGAATAGCTCACTTGCCCCTTGGTTCTAAATTATACATGATCACAAATATTGTATAGTTCCGTTCTTTGATAATTATAGCATCAAAATGGGTAAATATAATTACATTTTAGGGAAGATTGTTAGTTTTTCTGGTCCTCCTTCTCCCTCATGTTTAGCCTAATCAGTTTTGAGATTATAAGACGTTCGCCCTATTAGTAATAGCAAAATTTTTCTATCGAAAAATGAACAAATATTTCTTGAAGGAGGGATTTGGGCGGGTGTTTGTATAAGCTTGATGGAGGTCTAGTAAGGAAACTTATATACAAATTAATAAGTTATATATCCCGAGCAAAATATATATATTATAAACATGGCACTAAAATGGGTACATTTATTTCAATTTAATCCGGAGCATTACAATTTGTTTCTGGTTATTTCGTTAAGGGGGAATGAGCACATCTATTCGTTCATTTATGTGTATTTTTACTATTTTTATAGTTTCCACCATAGACCCCCATCAAACTTATTAAAACACCTGCCCAAGACCCTCCTTCAAGATAAATTTGTACATTTTTCGATAGAAAAATGTCCCAGCCGAAGCCCGGTTCCTCTTAAATAACAGGCTCGCTATAGCTCGCCAGGAAAAAATCGACACCTAAATGACACGGAAAGTCTTAATATTGACAAAGAAATGGGGCAAAAGGTCCCAAAATCGCCAAACTAATGGAACAAACGTCTTAAAATGTCAAAACTAATGGGGCTAAACATGAAGGAGAAGGGGTACCAGAAAAATGACCCACATCCCCTTTAATGAAGGAATCTATAAGTACTTAACCCCTTCAGCACCATGACGCCTTTTTAGCATTGATTCTGGCTAAAATTATATGATTTTATGCAGTTAGAGAAGGACCTATGTTACGAAGGAGTTTATTAATTATTATGTTCTATCCAACAACCAACTCTACTCCTAAAATCGATTAATGAAATATTACAAACACATGTGGCAGTCCGTGGATTCGAACCTAGGACGCTCACACCGAATATCAACACCTTATACATTACACCACGAAGGCAGTTAAGGAGTTTAATTTAGGATGAACTGGCCTTCAGCCGGTGTATTTACCTATTTGTATTTACCTATTTGTAGTATACAGGAGTTGAGCTTTTTAGGCTCGTATTGTCCCGCTTCCTGAGTTACAATTATCTAACTTTGCCTTAAAAATATGAATGTTTTTGGCACACACCACTTCCTCTTCCAACTGATTCCACTTACTTATACTTCTGTAAGGGAAACTATACTTTCTCACATCTCCTTTACATCTTCCTTTCATTAGTTTATATCTATGCCCCCTAGTTCTACCATTATCTTTCACAATATAACCCTTCTTGTCCACCTTTTCGAGTCCTCTCACACATTTGTACATCATAATCATATCGCCTCTCTCCCTCCTATCCATTAGAGATGGTAAATCTAATTTCTTTAATCTCTCCTCATATGGTAATTCTCTCAGTTCTGGTATCATCCTAGTTGCAGCTCTCTGAACCTTCTCCAGCTTCTTTATATGCTTTTTTTAGATGTGGTGCCCACACCACTGCCGCATACTCCAGTCTTGGTCTCACCAATGTTTTTATTATTTTCTCCAGCATCTCCTCGTTTATATAGTTAAAGGCTATTTTTATTCTGTTTAGCAGTCCATATGTTTCTCCCACTATCTTATTAATATGATTCTCAGGTGAAAGATCACTCCTAACAGTTATCCCTAAGTCCTTTTCTTTCTCTGATGGGTTAATAGTGTTTTCTCCTAACTTATATTCCGTATGAGGCCTTCTTTTACTTACTCCCATTTCCACTACATGACATTTATTTGTGTTAAATTCCATTTTCCACTTCTTGCTCCATTGATCTATCCTATCCAAATCCCTCTGTAATTCCCTACCACTGTTTTCATCTTCTATACGCTTCATGATCTTGGCATCATCTGCAAACATATTCATATATGCATTTATACCCTTTGGCATGTCGTTAATGTATATTAGAAACATTATGGGAGCCAGCACCGCTCCCTGCGGAACTCCACTTGTGACATCTTTCCACGTAGAAAATTTATCTCTGATAGTAGTCCTCATCTGTCTCCCTGAAAGATAGTCCTCCATCCAATTTAACAAACTACCCTGAATCCCTCCATACTCTTTTAATTTCCACTTCAGCCTGCTATGCGATACTCTGTCAAAAGCTTTCTTCATGTCAATATATACGCAATCCACCCATCCATCTCTCTCTTGTAATATGTCAACCACTCTGTCATAAAAACTGAGTAGATTTGTAACACATGAGGTACCCTCCCTGAATCCAAATTGCCTGTTAGATAGTAGATTATTCTTTTCCAAGTAAATCATCCATCTTTTCTTAATTATTTTCTCACAGATTTTGCACACTATACTAGTAAGTGACACAGGTCGATAATTCAATGGATGTTCCCTGTTCCCACCTTTATAAATCGGTACAATGTTGGCTCTCTTCCAGTCCATTGGTAATTTTCCCACTTCCAGAGAGTATTTCATTATCTCATATAAGGGTTTCACTAGTTCGTCAGCACATTCTTTCAAAATCCATCCCGCTACATTGTCAGGTCCCACTGCTTTTTTCACATCTAGTCCTTTCATTATTTCTACTAGCTCCTCTGGGAGAAAATTAATCTCTCCCAGTTTATCACCAATTTCACCTACCGGTACTTCTTCAAAGTTATCATCTTTAGTATATACTGAGTGTAGTGTATTGTTCATAATTTCACACATATTCTGGTCGTCATCATAAGTGGTCCCCTCAACCTTCAACCTGACTATTCTATCCCTTACCTTCATTTTACTATTTATAAACCTATAGAACAGCTTAGGATCACTCTTACATTTTTTCACAATGTTCTTCTCATATTCTCTGGCTTCTTGTCTCCTGATTGCAGCATATACATTTCTTAATCTCTTGTATCTGTTCCAAGTTTCTCTATTACACCTTTTTCTAGCTGCCTTCCACGCTTGGTCTCTCTTTTCCTTGGCTTTCCTACATTTTTCATTAAACCAATCCTTTTCCTTCGCTGACCTATTACCTTGTTTAGGTGTGTGTGTGTGTGTGTGTGTGTGTGTGTGTGTGTGTGTGTGTGTTTGTGTGTGTGTGTGTGTGTGTGTGTGTTTTAAGGGGGGTGGCCTGTTTTTGTTCTGTCCTTTTCTATCTTTCTCTGGCTTGTACCCATTTGGCCCCATTCAGCCTACTGTTTTAAGACGTTTATTCCCATCCAGGTGTCAATTTTTTACTGGTGAGCGGTGGTAGCGAGCCAGCATATTTTTATTTTTGTTTGACAGCAGGCTAAATTTGTACATTTTTCGATAGATTTTTTTTTTCCGGCGAAGCCAGATTTCTTCATATAATGCTGGCTCGCTATCGCTCGCCAGGAAGAAATCGACACCTAGATGGGGATAAACGTATTAAAATAGTTGGCTGAATGGGGCCAAATGGATACAAGCCAGAGAAAGAGAGAAAAGGACAGAAATAACAAAAAGCAGGTCACCCCCCTTAAAGCTTGATAGAAACCTAGGGAACAAACTACCCCCCCCCCCAACCAGTAGATTCTCTCTCTCTCTCTCTCTCTCTCTCTCTCTCTCTCTCTCTCTCTCTCTCTCTCTCTCTCTCTCTCTCTCTCTCTCTCCTCTCTCTCTCTCTCTCTCTCTCTCTCTCTCTCTCTCTCTCTCTCTCCTCTCTCTCTCTCTCTCTCTCTCTCTCTCTCTCTCTCTCTCTCTCTCTCTCTCTCTCTCTCTCTCTCTCTCTCTCTCTCTCTCTCTCTCTCTCTCTCTCTCTCTCTCTCTCTCTCGATCTTTTCTTCATCCCATGAATTAAGCTGCTTCAAACTTCGTGTGTCCAGGCATTTTGACTCCAACGTCCATTGAGTTTGGCTCTGTCACTCTTGGCTTTGCGGGAGACGCTCGTTATAGGCCACCTGCCTTTTGTCTCCTTCATACACATAGGAAAAAAAAGAGGGGTTTGCTGAGATCGTATTTATCCATTTGAGTCGTATAGGTAGATTCTCCCAAACTAAAGAAAATCGTCTATCAGCATATGATGAAAATTACGTAATGGTGGTGAAAGAACAAGACTTGCAAACAAGAGATTTACTTGCTTTCTACGATTTATTTAATACAGTAGTTGGACTATTAGGCGATTTATTTAATACAGTAGTTGGACTATTAGGCCATTTATTTAATACAGTAGTTGGACTATTAGGCGATTTATTTAATACAGTAGTTGGACTATTAGGCGATTTATATAATACAGTAGTTGGACTATTTAGGTGATTTATTTAATACAGTAGTTGGACTATTAGGTGATTTATTTAATACAGTAGTTGGACTATTAGGCGATTTATTTAATACAGTAGTTGGACTATTAGGCGATTTATTTAATACAGTAGTTGGACTATTAGGCGATTTATTTAATACAGTAGTTGGACTATCTGTGAGAGGAAAAATGGGTGATCATTGAAGGGGGCGGGGGGTGGGGGGGGAGGAGGAGGAGGGGATATTGACACATATGGATAAGTGATATGAGGTATGGAGGGGAAAAACAAATGTTTTAAGTGCTACTGGGGCCTTTTAAAATGTGTTTTTTAGGCCTGCCCTCTTAAGAGCTTTCTCGCCATTCCCGGGTTAAGGAAGCCATTCTGGCGATCTGAGAGCAGATAATCATAAGAAGAGAAATGCTTAAGAAATTTGGAAGCAAGAATAGTTTCAAAAACTTTAGAAATACAAGAGATTAGAGCAATTGGACGATAGTTGGAGGATTGAGAGCAGTCACCCTTCTTTGGGAGGTGAATGAGAGCAAACTTCCAGCATGAAGGGAAGACGTTAGAGGATAGACAGAGACGAAAGAGTTTGCCTAGGCAGGGAGTCAGCACGGAAGCGCAGCTTTTGAGTACAACAGGAGGAACACCATCCGGACCGTACGCCTTATTATTATTAAGCCCAGAGAGGGTAGAAAGTACATCTTTAGAAGAGATTAGGATATTAGGCATAAGTAAGAGAGAGGAGGGTGGAGAGGGAGGGAAATAGGTGTGGAAATTTACAGCCCATTTGCTCTATCCCTGTTTGAGTTACTAAATGTTAGGGGTCAGTATTTCTGGCTTAACCTGTCCAATCCCAGCAACGGCTACTAGCCATCAGTAGATAAGTCACTCCCAAGTCCCAGCGACGGCTAGGAGCCATCAGTAATATACTGGGAGAGCCAGTCTTCCTTCATCTCTTGAGGTGGAAGTTTTCTATTTTGCCATTTTGGCCACATTGGTTTTGACTGGGGGTGACTTTTATTACTGTATCCTCCGGTACAGTAGGGGTTAATGACTTTTGAGGATCATGACGCGTGTTAGCAGTTTATTCCGTGTGTCCAGGCATTTTGGCTCGAACATCCCTTGATTTTGGCCCTGTCACTGGGGGAGGCACTCGTTATAGGCAGTTCTGCCTTTTGCCTCCCTCAATCACATAGAAAAAAAATCATTAGATGATTTTATGCAATTTAGGAATCTAGGAATCAAAGGGGTAAATACTGTCTCAATTAACTCGTTAGCTCCCACACGTTCTTCCTAAGCAATACAGTGCAAGCAAAATGTTGCAATACATACGAGTATATAAACACATAAAATATAATTCAACATACTTTCTATCCATCATAAACTTACATTAGCATTACATTTCCGTTTAAAATTGATGTTTACGGCTTCTACTTCCTTATAGACCAAAGTGGTCAATTTGCAGCGTTCTTTTATACATTATTCATGCCTGTGTTGAGGATAATGTCGCATTTTTAAAAGTATAAAACTGATATAATTAGACAATTTTATACAGCTTAGGAAGAATCTGTGGCATTTAAAAGGGTGGCAGTTAATCCTCTGTCTTCCATATACCCTTTTTAGACTGAAGACAATCGTTTGATGATAGCCAGAAAACAGAAATTAAATGCGTATTCGTATCTTGCAAGGGTTAATCCTTTCAAGATCCACGCACTTCTTTTCTGTTTTCTGGCTACTATTAAACAATTTCATCAGATTAGGAAAGGTATATGAAATTTTGAGGGTTTTTGAGGGTCTTTGCACTTATATTTCCCCGAGATCCTTCCCAACTGGTGTAAAGTCATCTATAGATAGCCAGAAGAAGAAACTTTCAAAATGTGTTATAATGGTCAAAGGGTTAAGTAGTTCCCCTTTGGAAGAACCTCTAAACTGTTTGGCACAAAGTGGGACGGGGCGTGAGTTTCTTTCCGCTCAGAACGTCCGCGCCAACATTCAGATCACAGTAGTAGTTATCACAGTAATAAGGTGCCATGGTTCCACTCAACCATGTCCCCTTGAATTCAACTTCTGTGGCGCGCTCAGTGATTGTATATATTTTATCTTTTGTTGGCACGTCGAGTGGATAGTTAAAGGCAAAGGGCACACAAGGAACAGGGCTCATGCGGCACTTCCGTGTGGCCTCAGACGACATGTAGCTTCTGATGCCTCCAGTATCTATAGACGCCCTGAGTCGTGTGCCATTGACCTTAATAGACATTTGATAACTATTGGTATATCCTATCTCATGGAAGTAAAACCCTTTAGGAATGATAAGCATGTCTCCGAGAGATCGAGGGTGCAGTGATAGCGACGGAGGAAATCCAAGCCCAATATATTAGCTGAATTTGTCGCTATGTACAATTTGAATTGCATTGCAAAACCGTTCGACCCTCGCAAGACTTTATGAACCACAAATGCATCGATGATGTTTGATTTTCTTGCATGTTTGACATCATAGCCAGCGCTTACATGATTCAATCTGTCAACGTAAGATAACCAAAGTGGAGCCAGTGTCGATAAAAAAGTCCACCCCATGATCACCCAATTTCAAATTAACGAGTGGCCGAAAATGCTTATCAAGGATGGAATATCCTTTCATTATGACTACAAACAAGTAGGCTACTGTATAATAAACCTGTAGATAATGCTTACATAAATAGCCTCATGCTAAACTATCTTTATCAGGGAATTGATAAAACTGCAACTGTGTTATAGAAACCATGTAAGACTTAAAATATCACGCCCTAAGTTAATGCACGTCCGACTCAAAGAGGAATCTCTGTGACAAAGAGTTAGGCTGGCGATTCTTCAATGACGTATAGGCCTAAGCTAGTTTACACATATTTCTCAAATATCTATGTTGTATTTACAATTATTTAGGAAAATTAGTCATAAATTCACCTCGCATGATACTGTGTGGCTAAATATATACAAAATAATATTATACACAAAATATGTAACTAATATCAGAAAATTAATATCGTAGTTTACCAATTTCATAAAAGAAAACGGTGAGAAAGTATTGAAGAAAACTGATATTATATGGGTAACTATGTGATAATACCCAAAGCCCTGGCCGCACACATCACACACGAACAATTGTATTATTTGTAATTGTACTTACACAATTTGTACACACATACACTCAGTTATAATAAAAATACACGCTAATTCAGCAACAATATTCCCCAAAATGTTGGGGCTTGATATTAATGGTGATTCAAGAATAAAAGGACAATATTATATGTTATTTAGTTTGCTCCCTCAACTAAACTAATTGGGCGAACGTCCTAGAATCTCAAAATTAATGGGGCTAAACATGAGGGAGAAGGGAATTCAGAAAATACCCATTTACACACATTTATTTGGTTATATATTTAAATTTATATTAGTGTCTTAGTTTCCTCCCTAGACACTCATTAAGTTTAGAAATCGCTATCGCTCGCTAGAAAAAACATAGACACCTAAATTAACAAGAACGGTCTTAATATTGAAAACAATGGGGCGAAAGGTCTTAAAATTGCCAAACTAATGGGGCAAAGGTCTTCAAATCTGAAAAGGAATGAAGGTTGGTTAAATATAAGCGAGAAGGGGGTCCAGAAATAAGAGCCCATAAAGGTATCACACAACACTGACAACTCGCTCCCTCATAAACACACTCGTATGTACTGTACACAGAAATACAAACCCCCCTTCCCCTCAGCTACATCGTTCCTTAGCTGATTCAGTACCGGTGGGACTTAGGCGATATTATTCAGTTTCCATCCAATTAACAGGCTTCCAACTATCTCCATGAAATCCTCCTTTAACTTCACAAAATCGTCTAAATATAGCTAGAATAAAATATATAAGAGATTGTCGGAACAGATGGAGTTAGTGTTGGGGCTTGTACTGGAATAATATCACAACATTTGACCACTAGCGAGTTTCAGGCTATAAGGAAGTTGGAGCCGTACACGTGGTACCGTACCTCTGTACCGGCGACGACTTTATAATTTTGTTATGGCTACTATTAGACGATTTTATTCAGTTTAAAAAGGGATCCCTGCAATTAACAGGCTTCGTACTATCTCACCTTAACCTCTTTTACTACCACAAATTTTTCTTAAGCTGCATAAAATCGTCTAAATATTGCTAGAATATGATAAAGAAGATTGCCGGTAAGTAGGGCTTAATGGACGGCACCAGTACTGAAAGGCTGAATTATGTTTCCTAATTAAGGGGAGACAGACCGTTTTTCTGGACCCCCTTCTCCCTAATGTTTAGCCTCACTAGTATTAGGACCCTTCGTGCCATTTAGGTGTCGATTTCTTCCTGGCGAGCGATAGCGAGCCGGTAATTTTAGGAGGAATCGGCCTTTGGCCGGGAAATTTTTCTACCGAAACATTTACCAATCTTGAAGGGGGGGTGTCTAGGGGCGTTTTTCTAAGCTTGATGGAGGTCTAGGGAGGAAACTAAAACAATACTGTATATGAATATTTGTATTAATAGACCAAACAAACAGCCAGTCCCCTTAATGAACAGTATCATAATAAAATAACTTATGATGAGTCAACTTTATCCCTTTACAGATCCGATATACATTTAATATCATTCAACAGTCTTTACTCTTTTAATTCTCACAGATTCTTCCGAAGCTGTATAAAATCGCCTAATGATAGCCAGAATAAACTGTCAAAATGCGTCATGATATTCAAAGGGTTAAGGGGAGATGAATGCATATATTTGCTTATTTATTGGTCTTTCATTACTTTTTTTAGTTTCCTCCTTAGACCTACATTAATCTTAACAAATATCTTCAAGATCCACCTTCGAGATAAAGCTGTAAAGAAGATTTCGATAGAAATATGCCGAGGCCGAAGTCCAATATCTCCAAAATTACAGGCTCGCTATCCCTCGCTAGGCGAAAAATCAACTCCTAAAAGGAACGAAAGTTTAAATTCAACGAACTAATGGGGCGAACGTCTTAAAATGTCAAAACTAATGAAGCTAAACATGAGGGAGAAAGCGGTACCGGTATATAAAACACAACTACTACCCCCTTAAGTGAGGCATGCTTGTAGAAAGGAAAGTCAAGAGTTCCCGCCTAATTATAATAAATAGACTATTGACTGAACCCAGGTTGTTATATTAGGCTCATGTTTGCTAAGACGAGATTTACACTTGAGATATTTTTTTCTTGACTCCTTTCTCCCTCATGTTTAGCCCCATTGTTTTTGTGTTTATATTTGTAGACGTTCGCCCCATTAGTTTGGTGATTCTAAGAACTTTCTCTCCATTTAAAGTAGTAATGTCTGTCAGATGTTGGAATAACATAGTAATGTCTGTCAGATTTGGGAATAAGGCACGATTGTCTGTCATAAGGTAGTCATGTCTGTCAGATGTTGGATATGTAATGTCTGTCAGATAACGTAGTAATGTCTGCCAGATGTTGGAATATAGTGTAATGTCTGTCAGATGTGGGAATATGGTAGTATGTCCTGTCAGATGTTGGAATAACGTAGTAATGTCTGCATGGTTGGAATAAGGTGTCTGTCAGATGTTGGAATGAGGAATATCTGCCAGATGTTGGAATAAGGTAGTAGTATTGTCTGTCAGATGTTAGAATAAGGTAGTTATTTCTGTCAGATGTTGGAATATGGTAGTAATGTCTGTCAGATGTTGGAATATGGTAGTAATGTCTGTCAGATGTAGCATTAATGTTGTAATGTCTGTCTGATGTTCGATTAAGTAGTAATGTCTGTCAGATGTGGAATATGGTAGTAATGTCTGTCAGATGTTGGAATATGGTAGTAATGTCTGTCAGATGTTGAGTAAGGTAGTAATGTCTGTCAGATGTTGGCAGTAATGTCTGTCAGATGTTGGAATAAGGTAGTAATGTCTGCCAGATGTTGGAATTAGATAGTAATGTCTGTCAGATGTTGGAATTAGATAGTAATGTCTGTCAGATGTTGGAATAAAGTAGTAATGTCTGTCAGATGTTGGAACGTAGTAATGTCTGCCAGATGTTGGAATATGTCTGTCAGATGTTGGAGGTAGTAATGTCTGCCAGATGTTGGAATAATGTAGTAATGGCTGTCAGATGTTGGAATAAGGAGGTAATGTCTGCCAGATGTTGGAATAAGGTAGTAATGTCTGCCAGGTGTTGGAATATGGTAGTAATGTCTGTCAGATGTGGTAGTTGTCTGTCAGATGTTCGTATGTCTGTCAGATGGTAGTAATGTCTGTCAGATGTTGGAATAGTAGTAATGTCTGTCAGATGTTGGCAGTAATGTCTGTGAGATGTTGGAATATGGTAGTAATGTCTGTCAGATGTTGGAATATGGATAGTAATGTCTAATGTCTGTCAGATGTTGGAATATGGTAGTAATGTCTGTCAGATGTTGGAATATATGTCAGTCAGATGTTGGAATAACGTAGTAATGTCTGTCAGATGTTGGCAGTAATGTCTGTCAGATGTTGGCAGTAATGTCTGTCAGATGTTGGAATACGTCAGTAATGTCTGCCAGATGTTGGAATAAGGCAGTAATGTCTGCATGGTGTTGGAATATGGATAGTAATGTCTGTCAGATGTTGAATAAGGTCGTAATGTCTGCCAGATGTTGGTAGTAATGTCTGTCAGATTTGGGAATAAGGCACTATTGTCTGTCAGATGTTGGAGTAAGGTAGTCATGTCTGTCAGATGTTGGTATATGTAATGTCTGTCAGATGTTGGAATAACGTAGTAATGTCTGCCAGATGTTGGAATATAGTAATGTCTGTCAGATGTTGGAATATGGTAGTAATGTCTGCCAGATGTTGGAATAAGGCTACTAGTAATGTCTGTCAGATGTTGGAATAAGGAAGGAATGTCTGCCAGGTGTTGGAATAATGTCTGCCAGATGTTGGAATATAGTAATGTCTGTCAGATGTTGGAATAAGGTCGTAATGTCTGTCTGTTGGTAGTAATGTCTGTCAGATGTTGGAATAAGGTAGTAATGTCTGTCAGATGTTGGAATAACGTAGTAATGTCTGTCAGATGTTGGAATAAGGTAGTCATGTCTGTCAGATGTTGGTATATGTAATGTCTGTCAGATGTTGGAATAACGTAGTAATGTCTGCCAGATGTTGGAATAAGGTGTCTGTCAGATGTTGGAATATGTAATGTCTGTCAGATGTTGGAATATGGTAGTAATGTCTGTCAGATGTTGGAATAATGTCTGTCAGATGTTGGAATAAGGAAGGAATGTCTGCCAGGTGTTGGAATATGGCTAGTAATGTCTGTCAGATGTTGGAATAAGTAGTAATGTCTGTCAGATGTTGGAATAAAGTAGTAATGTCTGCCAGATGTTGGAATAAGGTAGTAATGTCTGTCAGATGTTGGCAGTAATGTCTGTCAGATGTTGGAATAACGTAGTAATGTCTGCCAGATGTTGGAATAATTAGTAATGTCTGCCAGGTGTTGGAATATGGATAGTAATGTCTGTCAGATGTTGAATAAGGTCGTAATGTCTGTCAGATGTTGGAATAACATAGTAATGTCTGTCAGATTTGGGAATAAGGCACTATTGTCTGTCAGATGTTGGAGTAAGGTAGTCATGTCTGTCAGATGTTGGTATATGTAATGTCTGTCAGATGTTGGAATAACGTAGTAATGTCTGCCAGATGTTGGAATAGTAATGTCTGTCAGATGTTGGAATATGGTAGTAATGTCTGTCAGATGTTGGAATAAAGTAGTAATGTCTGTCAGATGTTGGAATATGGTAGTAATGTCTGTCAGATGTTGGAATAAAGTAGTAATGTCTGCCAGGTGTTGGAATATGGATAGTAATGTCTGTCAGATGTTGGAATAACGTAGTAATGTCTGCCAGATGTTGGAATAACGTAGTAATGTCTGTCAGATGTTGGAATAACATAGTAATGTCTGTCAGATGTTGGTATAAGGTAGTAATGTCTGCCAGATGTTGGTAGTAATGTCTGTCAGATTTGGGAATAAGTAGTATGTCTGCCAGATGTTGGAATATGGTAGTAATGTCTGTCAGATGTTGGAATAATAGTAATGTCTGTCAGATGTTGGAATAGTATTGTCTGTCAGATGTTGGAAGGTAGTATGTCTGTCAGATGTTGAATATGTAATGTCTGTCAGATGTTGGAATAACGTAGTAATGTCTGCCAGATGTTGGAATATAGTAATGTCTGTCAGATGTTGGAATATGGTAGTAATGTCAGTCAGATGTAGGAATAAAGTAGTAATGTCTGTCAGATGTTGGAATAAAGTAGTAATGTCTGCCAGATGTTGGAATATGTCTGTCAGATGTTGGTAAGGTAGTAATGTCTGCAAGATGTTGGAATATATGTCTGTCAGATGTTGGAATAACGTAGTAATGTCTGCCAGATGTTGGAATAAAGTAGTAATGTCTGCCAGATGTTGGAATAAGGTAGTAATGTCTGTCAGATGTTGGAATAAGGTAGTAATGTCTGTCAGATGTTGGAATATGGTAGTAATGTCTGTCAGATGTTGGAATAAGGTAGTAATGTCTGTCAGATGTTGGCAGTAATGTCTGTCAGATGTTGGAATAACATAGTAATGTCTGTCAGATTTGGGAATAAGGCACTATTGTCTGTCAGATGTTGGAGTAAGGTAGTCATGTCTGTCAGATGTTGGTATATGTAATGTCTGTCAGATGTTGGAATAACGTAGTAATGTCTGTCAGATGTTGGAATAAAGTAGTAATGTCTGCCAGATGTTGGAATAAGGAAGGAATGTCTGCCAGATGTTGGAATATGGTAGTAATGTCTGTCAGATGTTGAATAAGGTCGTAATGTCTGCCAGATGATGGTAGTAATGTCTGTCAGATGTTGGAATAAGGCAGTAATGTCTGCCAGGTGTTGGAATATGGATAGTAATGTCTGTCAGATGTTGAATAAGTTGTCATGTCTGTCAGATGTTGGAATAGTAATGTCTGTCAGATGTTGGAATAAGGTAGTAATGTCTGTCAGATGTTGGAATAAAGTAGTAATGTCTGCCAGATGTTGGAATATAGTAATGTCAGTCAGATGTTGGAATAACGTAGTAATGTCTGCCAGATGTTGGAATATAGTAATGTCAGTCAGATGTTGGAATAACGTAGTAATGTCTGCCAGATGTTGGAATAAGGCTACTAGTAATGTCTGCCAGATGCTGGAATATAGTAATGTCTGTCAGATGTTGGAATATGGATAGTAATGTCTGTCAGATGTTGGAATAAAGTAGTAATGTCTGCCAGATGTTGGAATAAAGTAGTAATGTCTGCCAGATGTTGGAATATGGTAGTAATGTCTGTCAGATGTTGGAATAACGTAGTAATGTCTGCCAGATGTTGGAATAAGTTTGTAATGTCTGTCAGATGTTGGAATAAGGTAGTAATGTCTGTCAGATGTTGGAATCAGTAATGTCTGTCAGATGTTGGAATAACGTAGTAATGTCTGCCAGATGTTGGAATAAGGTAGTAATGTCTGTCAGATGTTGGAATATGGATAGTAATGTCTGTCAGATGTTGAATAGGGTAGTAACGTCTGTCAGATGTTGGAATATAGTAATGTCTGTCAGATGTTGGAATAACGTAGTAATGTCTGCCAGATGTTGGAATATAGTAATGTCTGTCAGATGTTGGAATATATGTCTGTCAGATGTTGGAATATGGTAGTAATGTCTGTCAGATGTTGGAATAACGTAGTAATGTCTGTCAGATGTTGGAATAAGGTAGTAATGTCTGTCAGATGTTGGTATATGGTAGTAATGTCTGTCAGATGTTGGAATAAAGTAGTAATGTCTGTCAGATGTTGGAATATGGAACTATGTCTGCCAGATGTTGGAATAAGGCAGTAATGTCTGCCAGGTGTTGGAATACCTAGTAATGTCTGTCAGATGTTGGAATAAGGTAGCAATGTCTGCCAGATGTTGGAATATGGTAGTAATGTCTGTCAGATGTTGGAATAAGGTAGTAATGTCTGTCAGATGTTGGAATAAGGTAGTAATGTCTGTCAGATGTTGGAATAACATAGTAATGTCTGTCAGATGTTGGAATATAGTAGTAATGTCTGTCAGATGTTGGAATAAGGTAGTAATGTCTGTCAGATGTTGGTATATGGTAGTAATGTCTGTCAGATGTTGGAATAAAGTAGTAATGTCTGTCAGATGTTGGAATAGAGTAGTAATGTCTGTCAGATGTTGGAATAACGTAGTAATGACTGTCAGATGTTGGAATATGGATAGTAATGTCTGTCAGATGTTGGAATAAGGTAGTAATGTCTGTCAGATGTTGGAATAAGGTAGTAATGTCTGTCAGATGTTGGAATAACATAGTAATGTCTGTCAGATTTGGGAATAAGGCACTATTGTCTGTCAGATGTTGGAGTAAGGTAGTCATGTCTGTCAGATGTTGGTATATGTAATGTCTGTCAGATGTTGGAATAACGTAGTAATGTCTGCCAGATGTGGGAATACAGTAATGTCTGTCAGATGTTGGAATATGGTAGTAATGTCTGTCAGATGTTGGAATATGGTAGTAATGTCTGCCAGATGTTGGAATAAGGTAGTAATGTCTGTCAGATGTTGGAATATGGTAGTAATGTCTGTCAGATGTTGGAATATGTAGTAATGTCAGTCAGATGTTGGAATAACGTAGTAATGTCTGTCAGATGTTGGTATATGGTAGTAATGTCTGTCAGATGTTGGAATAACGTAGTAATGTCTGTCAGATGTTGGAATAAAGTAGTAATGTCTGTCAGATGTTGGAATAACGTAGTAATGTCTGTCAGATGTTGGAATAACGTAGTAATGTCTGTCAGATGTTGGAATAAAGTAGTAATGTCTGTCAGATGTTGGAATATGGATAGTAATGTCTGTCAGATGTTGGAATAACGTAGTAATGTCTGCCAGATGTTGGAATATAGTAATGTCTGTCAGATGTTGGAATATGGTAGTAATGTCTGTCAGATGTTGGAATATGGTAGTAATGTCTGTCAGATGTTGGAATATGGATAGTAATGTCTGTCAGATGTTGAATAAGGTAGTAATGTCTGTCAGATGTTGGAATATAGTAATGTCTGTCAGATGTTGGAATAACGTAGTAATGTCTGCCAGATGTTGGAATAAGGTAGTAATGTCTGTCAGATGTTGGTATATGGTAGTAATGTCTGTCAGATGTTGGAATAAAGTAGTAATGTCTGTCAGATGTTGGAATATGGTAGTTATGTCTGCCAGATGTTGGAATAAGGTAGTAATGTCTGCCAGATGTTGGAATATAGTAATGTCTGCCAGATGTTGAATAAGGTCGTAATGTCTGTCAGATGTTGGAATAAGGAAGGAATGTCTGCCAGATGTTGGAATAAGGCAGTAATGTCTGTCAGATGTTGGAATAACGTAGTAATGTCTGTCAGATGTTGGAATATGGTAGTAATGTCTGTCAGATGTTGAATAAGGTCGTAATGTCTGTCAGATGTTGGAATAAAGTAGTAATGTCTGTCAGATGTTGGAATAAAGTAGTAATGTCTGTCAGATGTTGAATAAGGTAATGTCTGTCAGATGTTGGAATATGGTAGAAATGTCTGCCAGATGTTGGAATAAAGTAGTAATGTCTGTCAGATGTTGGAATAAAGTAGTAATGTCTGCCAGGTGTTGGAATATGGATAGTAATGTCTGTCAGATGTTGGAATAACGTAGTAATGTCTGCCAGATGTTGGAATAAGGTAGTAATGTCTGTCAGATGTTGGAATATGGTAGTAATGTCTGTCAGATGTTGGAATAACGTAGTAATGTCTGTCAGATGTTGGAATAAGGTAGTAATGTCTGTCAGATGTTGGAATAAGTAGTAATGTCTGTCAGATGTTGGAATAGTAATGTCTGTCAGATGTTGGAATAACGTAGTAATGTCTGCCAGATGTTGGAATAAGGCAGTAATGTCTGCCAGGTGTTGGAATATGGATAGTAATGTCTGTCAGATGTTGAATAAGGTCGTAATGTCTGTCAGATGTTGGAATAACATAGTAATGTCTGTCAGATTTGGGAATAAGGCACTATTGTCTGTCAGATGTTGGAGTAAGGTAGTCATGTCTGTCAGATGTTGGTATATGTAATGTCTGTCAGATGTTGGAATAACGTAGTAATGTCTGCCAGATGTTGGAATATAGTAATGTCTGTCAGATGTTGGAATATGGTAGTAATGTCTGTCAGATGTTGGAATATGGTAGTAATGTCTGTCAGATGTTGGAATAACGTAGTAATGTCTGCCAGATGTTGGAATAAGGTAGTAATGTCTGTCAGATGTTGGAATAAGGTAGTAGTGTCTGTCAGATGTTGGAGGTAGTAATGTCTGTCAGATGTTGGAATAACGTAGTAATGTCTGCCAGATGTTGGAATAATGTAGTAATGTCTGTCAGATGTTGGAATAAAGTAGTAATGTCTGTCAGATGTTGGAATAAGGTAGTAATGTCTGTCAGATGTTGGTATATGGTAGTAATGTCTGTCAGATGTTGGAATAACGTAGTAATGTCTGTCAGATGTTGGAATAAGGTAGTAATGTCTGTCAGATGTTGGAATAACGTAGTAATGTCTGTCAGATGTTGGAATATGGTAGTAATGTCTGTCAGATGTTGGAATAAAGTAGTAATGTCTGTCAGATGTTGGAATAACGTAGTAATGTCTGTCAGATGTTGGAATATGGTAGTAATGTCTGCCAGATGTTGGAATAAGGTAGTAATGTCTGCCAGATGTTGGAATATGGATAGTAATGTCTGTCAGATGTTGGAATATGATAGTAATGTAATGTCTGTCAGATGTTGGAATAAAGTAGTAATGTCTGTCAGATGTTGGAATAAGGTAATGTCTGTCAGATGTTGGAATAAGGTAGTAATGTCTGTCAGATGTTGGTATATGGTAGTAATGTCTGTCAGATGTTGGAATAAAGTAGTAATGTCTGTCAGATGTTGGAATATAGTAATGTCTGCCAGATGTTGGAATATGGCTAGTAATGTCTGTCAGATGTTGGAATAAGGTAGTCATGTCTGTCAGATGTTGGAATATGGTAGTAATGTCTGTCAGATGTTGGAATAACGTAGTAATGTCTGCCAGATGTTGGAATAATGTCTGTCACATGTTGGAATAGAGTAGTAATGTCTGTCAGATGTTGGTATATGGTAGTAATGTCTGTCAGATGTTGGAATATAGTAGTAATGTCTGTCAGATGTTGGAATAAGGTGTCTGTCAGATGTTGGAATATGGTAGTAATGTCTGTCAGATGTTGGAATAGTAATGTCTGTCAGATGTTGGAATATGTAGTAATGTCTGTCAGATGTTGAATAAGGTAGTAATGTCTGTCAGATGTTGGAATATAGTAATGTCTGTCAGATGTTGGAATATGGTAGTAATGTCTGTCAGATGTTGGAATAAAGTAGTAATGTCTGTCAGATGTTGGAATAAAGTAGTAATGTCTGTCAGATGTTGGCAGTAATGTCTGTCAGATGTTGGAATAACGTAGTAATGTCTGCCAGATGTTGGAATAAGGCAGTAATGTCTGCCAGGTGTTGGAATATGGATAGTAATGTCTGTCAGATGTTGAATAAGGTCGTAATGTCTGTCAGATGTTGGAATAACATAGTAATGTCTGTCAGATTTGGGAATAAGGCACTATTGTCTGTCAGATGTTGGAGTAAGGTAGTCATGTCTGTCAGATGTTGGTATATGTAATGTCTGTCAGATGTTGGAATAACGTAGTAATGTCTGCCAGATGTTGGAATATAGTAATGTCTGTCAGATGTTGGAATATGGTAGTAATGTCTGCCAGATGTTGGAATAAGGTAGTAATGTCTGTCAGATGTTGGAATATGGTAGTAATGTCTGTCAGATGTTGGAATAAAGTAGTAATGTCTGTCAGATGTTGGAATAAAGTAGTAATGTCTGCCAGGTGTTGGAATATGGATAGTAATGTCTGTCAGATGTTGGAATAACGTAGTAATGTCAGTCAGATGTTGGAATATGGTAGTAATGTCAGTCAGATGTTGGAATAACGTAGTAATGTCTGCCAGATGTTGGAATATAGTAATGTCTGTCAGATGTTGGAATATGGTAGTAATGTCTGTCAGATGTTGGAATATGGTAGTAATGTCTGTCAGATGTTGGAATAAAGTAGTAATGTCTGCCAGATGTTGGAATATAGTAATGTCAGTCAGATGTTGGAATAACGTAGTAATGTCTGCCAGATGTTGGAATAAGGCAGTAATGTCTGTCAGATGTTGGAATAAGGTAGTAATGTCTGTCAGATGTTGGAATATGGTAGTAATGTCTGTCAGATGTTGGAATAACGTAGTAATGTCTGCCAGATGTTGGAATAAGTTTGTAATGTCTGTCAGATGTTGGAATATAGTAATGTCTGCCAGATGTTGGAATAACGTAGTAATGTCTGCCAGATGTTGGAATAAGGTAGTAATGTCTGTCAGATGTTGGAATATGGTAGTAATGTCTGTCAGATGTTGGAATAAGGTAGTAATGTCTGTCAGATGTTGGAATAGAGTAGTAATGTCTGCCAGATGTTGGAATAAGGAAGGAATGTCTGCCAGGTGTTGGAATATGGATAGTAATGTCTGTCAGATGTTGAATAAGGTCGTAATGTCTGCCAGATGTTGGAGTAAGGTGTAATGTCTGTCAGATGTTGGAATAAGGTAGTAATGTCTGTCAGATGTTGAATAAGTAGTAATGTCTGTCAGATGTTGGAATATGGTAGTAATGTCTGTCAGATGTTGGAATATGGTAGTAATGTCTGTCAGATGTTGGAATAAAGTAGTAATGTCTGTCAGATGTTGGAATAAAGTAGTAATGTCTGCCAGATGTTGGAATAAGGTAGTAATGTCTGCCAGGTGTTGGAATATGGATAGTAATGTCTGTCAGATGTTGTAATAAGTAGTCATGTCTGTCAGATGTTGGAATATTTAGTAATGTCTGCCAGGTGTTGGAATATGGATAGTAATGTCTGTCAGATGTTGGAATATGGTAGTAATGTCTGTCAGATGTTGGAATAAGGTAGTAATGTCTGTCAGATGTTGGAATAATTTGTAATGTCTGTCAGATGTTGAATAAGGTCGTAATGTCTGTCAGATGTTGGAATAAGGCACTATTGTCTGTCAGATGTTGGAGTAAGGTAGTCATGTCTGTCAGATGTTGGTATATGTAATGTCTGTCAGATGTTGGAATAACGTAGTAATGTCTGCCAGATGTTGGAATATAGTAATGTCTGTCAGATGTTGGAATATGGTAGTAATGTCTGTCAGATGTTGGAATAAGGTGTCTGTCAGATGTTGAATAAGGTCGTAATGTCTGTCAGATGTTGGTATACGATAGTAATGTCTGTCAGATGTTGGAATAAAGTAGTAATGTCTGCCAGATGTTGGAATAAGGTAGTAATGTCTGTCAGATGTTGGCAGTAATGTCTGTCAGATGTTGGAATAACATAGTAATGTCTGTCAGATGTTGGAATAACGTAGTAATGTCTGCCAGATGTTGGAATAAGGTGTCTGTCAGATGTTGGAATATGGTAGTAATGTCTGTCAGATGTTGGAATATGGTAGTAATGTCTGTCAGATGTTGGAATATGGTAGTAATGTCTGTCAGATGTTGGAATATGGTAGTAATGTCTGCCAGATGTTGGAATAAGGTAGTAATGTCTGTCAGATGTTGGAATAAGGTAATGTCTGTCAGATGTTGGAATAAGGTGTCTGTCAGATGTTGGAATATGGTAGTAATGTCTGTCAGATGTTGGAATATGGATAGTAATGTCTGTCAGATGTTGGAATATGGTAGTAATGTCTGTCAGATGTTGGAATATGGTAGTAATGTCTGTCAGATGTTGGAATAAAGTAGTAATGTCTGCCAGATGTTGGAATATAGTAATGTCTGTCAGATGTTGGAATATGGTAGTAATGTCTGTCAGATGTTGGAATAACGTAGTAATGTCTGTCAGATGTTGGAATATGGTAGTAATGTCTGTCAGATGTTGGAATATGGTAGTAATGTCTGTCAGATGTTGGAATATGGATAGTAATGTCTGTCAGATGTTGAATAAGGTCGTACTGTCTGCCAGATGTTGGTAGTAATGTCTGTCAGATGTTGGAATAAGGTAGTAATGTCTGTCAGATGTTGGAATAACGTAGTAATGTCTGTCAGATGTTGGAATATGGTAGTAATGTCTGTCAGATGTTGTAATGTCTGTCAGATGTTGGAATAAAGTAGTAATGTCTGTCAGATGTTGGAATAAAGTAGTAATGTCTGTCAGATGTTGGAATATGGTAGTTATGTCTGCCAGATGTTGGAATATGGATAGTAATGTCTGTCAGATGTTGGAATAAAGTAGTAATGTCTGTCAGATGTTGGAATAAAGTAGTAATGTCTGCCAGGTGTTGGAATATGGATAGTAATGTCTGTCAGATGTTGGAATAACGTAGTAATGTCTGCCAGATGTTGGAATAAGGCAGTAATGTCTGTCAGATGTTGGAATAACGTAGTAATGTCTGCCAGATGTTGGAATAACGTAGTAATGTCTGTCAGATGTTGGAATATGGTAGTAATGTCTGTCAGATGTTGGAATAAAGTAGTAATGTCTGTCAGATGTTGGCAGTAATGTCTGTCAGATGTTGGAATAACGTAGTAATGTCTGCCAGATGTTGGAATAAGGCAGTAATGTCTGCCAGGTGTTGGAATATGGATAGTAATGTCTGTCAGATGTTGGAATAAGGTCGTAATGTCTGTCAGATGTTGGAATAACATAGTAATGTCTGTCAGATTTGGGAATAAGGCACTATTGTCTGTCAGATGTTGGAGTAAGGTAGTCATGTCTGTCAGATGTTGGTATATGTAATGTCTGTCAGATGTTGGAATAACGTAGTAATGTCTGCCAGATGTTGGAATATAGTAATGTCTGTCAGATGTTGGAATATGGTAGTAATGTCTGTCAGATGTTGGAATATGGTAGTAATGTCAGTCAGATGTTGGAATAACGTAGTAATGTCTGCCAGATGTTGGAATAAGGTGTCTGTCAGATGTTGGAGTAAGGTAGTCATGTCTGTCAGATGTTGGTATATGGTAGTAATGTCTGTCAGATGTTGGAATAACGTAGTAATGTCTGCCAGATGTTGGAATAAGGTAGTAATGTCTGTCAGATGTTGGAATAAGGTAGTAATGTCTGTCAGATGTTGGTATATGGTAGTAATGTCTGTCAGATGTTGGAATAACGTAGTAATGTCTGTCAGATGTTGGAATAAAGTAGTAATGTCTGTCAGATGTTGGAATAAAGTAGTAATGTCTGTCAGATGTTGGAATATGGTAGTAATGTCTGTCAGATGTTGGAATAAAGTAGTAATGTCTGTCAGATGTTGGAATAAAGTAGTAATGTCTGTCAGATGTTGGAATATGGTAGTAATGTCTGCCAGATGTTGGAATAAGGCTTCTGCCAGGTGTTGGAATATGGATAGTAATGTCTGTCAGATGTTGGAATATGGTAGTAATGTCTGTCAGATGTTGGAATAACGTAGTAATGTCTGCCAGATGTTGGAATAAGGTGTCTGTCAGATGTTGGAATATGGTAGTAATGTCTGTCAGATGTTGGAATATGGTAGTAATGTCTGTCAGATGTTGGAATATGGTAGTAATGTCTGCCAGATGTTGGAATAAGGTAGTAATGTCTGTCAGATGTTGGAATAAGGTAGTAATGTCTGTCAGATGTTGGAATATGGTAGTAATGTCTGTCAGATGTTGGAATAAAGTAGTAATGTCTGTCAGATGTTGGAATAAAGTAGTAATGTCTGTCAGATGTTGGCAGTAATGTCTGTCAGATGTTGGAATAACGTAGTAATGTCTGCCAGATGTTGGAATAAGGCAGTAATGTCTGCCAGGTGTTGGAATATGGATAGTAATGTCTGTCAGATGTTGAATAAGGTCGTAATGTCTGTCAGATGTTGGAATAACATAGTAATGTCTGTCAGATTTGGGAATAAGGCACTATTGTCTGTCAGATGTTGGAATAAGGTAGTCATGTCTGTCAGATGTTGGTATATGTAATGTCTGTCAGATGTTGGAATAACGTAGTAATGTCTGCCAGATGTTGGAATATAGTAATGTCTGTCAGATGTTGGAATATGGTAGTAATGTCTGTCAGATGTTGGAATATGGTAGTAATGTCTGTCAGATGTGGGAATAACGTAGTAATGTCTGCCAGATGTTGGAATAATATATTGTCTGTCAGATGTTGGTATATGGTAGTAATGTCTGTCAGATGTTGGAATATGGATAGTAATGTCTGTCAGATGTTGGTATATGTAATGTCTGTCAGATGTTGGAATATGGATAGTAATGTCTGTCAGATGTTGGAATAACGTAGTAATGTCTGCCAGATGTTGGAATAAGGCAGTAATGTCTGTCAGATGTTGGAATAAAGTAGTAATGTCTGTCAGATGTTGGAATAAGGTAGTAATGTCTGCCAGATGTTGGAATATGGTAGTAATGTCTGTCAGATGTTGGAATATGGTAGTAATGTCTGTCAGATGTTGGAATAACGTAGTAATGTCTGCCAGATGTTGGAATAAGGTGTCTGTCAGATGTTGGAATATGGTAGTAATGTCTGTCAGATGTTGGAATATGGTAGTAATGTCTGTCAGATGTTGGAATATGTATAGTAATGTCTGTCAGATGTTGGAATATGGATAGTAATGTCTGTCAGATGTTGGAATAAGGTAGTAATGTCTGTCAGATGTTGGAATAAGGTAGTAATGTCTGTCAGATGTTGGAATATGGTAGTAATGTCTGTCAGATGTTGGAATAAGGAAGGAATGTCTGCCAGATGTTGGAATATGGTAGTAATGTCTGTCAGATGTTGGAATATGGATAGTAATGTCTGCCAGATGTTGGAATAAGGTAGTAATGTCTGTCAGATGTTGGAATATGGTAGTAATGTCTGTCAGATGTTGGAATAAAGTAGTAATGTCTGTCAGATGTTGGAATAAAGTAGTAATGTCTGTCAGATGTTGGCAGTAATGTCTGTCAGATGTTGGAATAACGTAGTAATGTCTGCCAGATGTTGGAATAAGGCAGTAATGTCTGCCAGGTGTTGGAATATGGATAGTAATGTCTGTCAGATGTTGAATAAGGTCGTAATGTCTGTCAGATGTTGGAATAACATAGTAATGTCTGTCAGATTTGGGAATAAGGCACTATTGTCTGTCAGATGTTGGAGTAAGGTAGTCATGTCTGTCAGATGTTGGTATATGTAATGTCTGTCAGATGTTGGAATAACGTAGTAATGTCTGCCAGATGTTGGAATATAGTAATGTCTGTCAGATGTTGGAATATGGTAGTAATGTCTGTCAGATGTTGGAATATGGTAGTAATGTCTGTCAGATGTTGGAATAAGGTAGTAATGTCTGTCAGATGTTGGAATAACGTAGTAATGACTGTCAGATGTTGGAATATGGTAGTAATGTCTGTCAGATGTTGGAATAAAGTAGTAATGTCTGTCAGATGTTGGAATAAAGTAGTAATGTCTGCCAGATGTTGGAATAAGGAAGTAATGTCTGCCAGGTGTTGGAATATGGATAGTAATGTCTGTCAGATGTTGGAATATGGTAGTAATGTCTGCCAGATGTTGGTAGTAATGTCTGTCAGATTTGGGAATAAGGCAGTAATGTCTGTCAGATGTTGGTATATGTAATGTCTGTCAGATGTTGGAATATAGTAATGTCTGTCAGATGTTGGAATATGGTAATGTCTGTCAGATGTTGGAATAAAGTAGTAATGTCTGCCAGATGTTGGAATAAAGTAGTAATGTCTGTCAGATGTTGGAATAACGTAGTAATGTCTGCCAGATGTTGGAATAAGGCAGTAATGTCTGCCAGGTGTTGGAATATGGATAGTAATGTCTGTCAGATGTTGAATAAGGTCGTAATGTCTGTCAGATGTTGGAATAGTAATGTCTGTCAGATTTGGGAATAAGGCACTATTGTCTGTCAGATGTTGGAGTAAGGTAGTCATGTCTGTCAGATGTTGGTATATGTAATGTCTGTCAGATGTTGGAATAACGTAGTAATGTCTGCCAGATGTTGGAATATAGTAATGTCAGTCAGATGTTGGAATAACGTAGTAATGTCTGCCAGATGTTGGAATATGTAATGTCTGTCAGATGTTGGAATATGGTAGTAATGTCTGTCAGATGTTGGAATATGGATAGTAATGTCTGTCAGATGTTGGAATAACGTAGTAATGTCTGCCAGATGTTGGAATAAGGTAGTAATGTCTGTCAGATGTTGGAATATGGTAGTAATGTCTGTCAGATGTTGGAATAAGTAGTAATGTCTGTCAGATGTTGGAATAAAGTAGTAATGTCTGCCAGATGTTGGAATAAGGTAGTAATGTCTGTCAGATGTTGGCAGTAATGTCTGTCAGATGTTGGAATAACGTAGTAATGTCTGCCAGATGTTGGAATAAGGCTACTAGTAATGTCTGCCAGGTGTTGGAATATGGATAGTAATGTCTGTCAGATGTTGAATAAGGTCGTAATGTCTGTCAGATGTTGGTATACGATAGTAATGTCTGTCAGATGTTGGAATAAAGTAGTAATGTCTGCCAGATGTTGGAATAAGGAAGGAATATCTGCCAGATGTTGGAATATAGTAGTGATGTCTGTCAGATGTTGGCATATGGTAGTAATGTCTGTCAGATGTTGGTATATGGTAGTAATGTCTGTCAGATGTTGGAATAACGTAGTAATGTCTGCCAGATGTTGGAATATAGTAATGTCTGCCAGATGTTGGAATAAGGAAGGAATGTCTGCCAGGTGTTGGAATATGGATAGTAATGTCTGTCAGATGTTGGAATAAGGTGTCTGTCAGATGTTGGAATAAGGTAGTAATGTCTGTCAGATGTTGGAATAACATAGTAATGTCTGTCAGATTTGGGAATAAGGCACTATTGTCTGTCAGATGTTGGAGTAAGGTAGTCATGTCTGTCAGATGTTGGTATATGTAATGTCTGTCAGATGTTGGAATAACGTAGTAATGTCTGCCAGATGTTGGAATATAGTAATGTCTGTCAGATGTTGGAATATGGTAGTAATGTCTGTCAGATGTTGGAATATGGTAGTAATGTCTGTCAGATGTTGGAATATGGTAGTAATGTCTGTCAGATGTTGGAATAAAGTAGTAATGTCTGTCAGATGTTGGAATAAAGTAGTAATGTCTGCCAGATGTTGGAATATGGTAGTAATGTCTGTCAGATGTTGGAATAAGGTAGTAATGTCTGTCAGATGTTGGTATATGGTAGTAATGTCAGATGTTGGAATAACGTAGTAATGTCTGCCAGATGTTGGAATAAGGTGTCTGTCAGATGTTGGTATAAGGTAGTAATGTCTGTCAGATGTTGGAATAAGGTAGTAATGTCTGTCAGATGTTGGAATAACGTAGTAATGTCTGCCAGATGTTGGAATAACGTAGTAATGTCTGCCAGATGTTGGAATAAGGCAGTAATGTCTGTCAGATGTTGGAATAAGGTGTCTGTCAGATGTTGGAATATGGTAGTAATGTCTGTCAGATGTTGGAATATGGATAGTAATGTCTGTCAGATGTTGGAATAAAGTAGTAATGTCTGTCAGATGTTGGAATATGATAGTAATGTCTGCCAGATGTTGGAATAACGTAGTAATGTCTGCCAGATGTTGGAATAAGGCAGTAATGTCTGTCAGATGTTGGAATATGGTAGTAATGTCTGTCAGATGTTGGAATAAAGTAGTAATGTCTGTCAGATGTTGGAATATGGTAGTAATGTCTGCCAGATGTTGGAATAAGGTAGTAATGTCTGCCAGGTGTTGGAATATGGATAGTAATGTCTGTCAGATGTTGAATAAGGTCGTAATGTCTGCCAGATGTTGGAATAAGGTAGTAATGTCTGTCAGATGTTGGAATAAGGAAGGAATATCTGCCAGATGTTGGAATATAGTAGTGATGTCTGTCAGATGTTGGAATATGGTAGTAATGTCTGTCAGATGTTGGTATATGGTAGTAATGTCTGTCAGATGTTGGAATAAAGTAGTAATGTCTGTCAGATGTTGGAATAAAGTAGTAATGTCTGCCAGATGTTGGAATAAGGAAGGAATGTCTGCCAGGTGTTGGAATATGGATAGTAATGTCTGTCAGATGTTGGAATAAAGTAGTAATGTCTGTCAGATGTTGGAATAAAGTAGTAATGTCTGTCAGATGTTGGAATATGGATAGTAATGTCTGTCAGATGTTGGAATAACGTAGTAATGTCTGCCAGATGTTGGAATAAGGCAGTAATGTCTGTCAGATGTTGGAATAACGTAGTAATGTCTGCCAGATGTTGGAATAACGTAGTAATGTCTGTCAGATGTTGGAATATGGTAGTAATGTCTGTCAGATGTTGGAATAAAGTAGTAATGTCTGTCAGATGTTGGCAGTAATGTCTGTCAGATGTTGGAATAACGTAGTAATGTCTGCCAGATGTTGGAATAAGGCAGTAATGTCTGCCAGGTGTTGGAATATGGATAGTAATGTCTGTCAGATGTTGAATAAGGTCGTAATGTCTGTCAGATGTTGGAATAACATAGTAATGTCTGTCAGATTTGGGAATAAGGCACTATTGTCTGTCAGATGTTGGAGTAAGGTAGTCATGTCTGTCAGATGTTGGTATATGTAATGTCTGTCAGATGTTGGAATAACGTAGTAATGTCTGCCAGATGTTGGAATATAGTAATGTCTGTCAGATGTTGGAATATGGTAGTAATGTCTGTCAGATGTTGGAATATGGTAGTAATGTCTGTCAGATGTTGGAATAACGTAGTAATGTCTGCCAGATGTTGGAATAAGGTGTCTGTCAGATGTTGGAGTAAGGTAGTCATGTCTGTCAGATGTTGGTATATGTCTGTCAGTTTGAAGCAATTTAAGTCTGGAAGAGGGGGAATAAGACTGTCTGGGAGAGAGTTCCAGAGCTCAGCTGTTGAGTAGAAGAAAGTAGAGTAATGTTTCAGTGTTGGAGTTGGTAGTAATGTCTGTCAGAGAGGGTGATTACAATATGGTAATAATGTCTGTCAGATGTTGGAATAACGTAGTAATGTCTGCCAGATGTTGGAATATGGTAGTAATGTCTGCCAGATGTTGGAATAAGGTAGTAATGTCTGTCAGATGTTGGAATAAGGTAGTAATGTCTGTCAGATGTTGGAATATGGTAGTAATGTCTGTCAGATGTTGGAATAACGTAGTAATGTCTGTCAGATGTTGGAATAAAGTAGTAATGTCTGTCAGATGTTGGAATAAGGTAGTAATGTCTGTCAGATGTTGGTATATGGTAGTAATGTCTGTCAGATGTTGGAATAAAGTAGTAATGTCTGTCAGATGTTGGAATAAAGTAGTAATGTCTGTCAGATGTTGGAATATGGTAGTTATGTCTGCCAGATGTTGGAATAAGGAAGGAATGTCTGCCAGGTGTTGGAATATGGATAGTAATGTCTGTCAGATGTTGGAATATGGTAGTAATGTCTGTCAGATGTTGGAATAACGTAGTAATGTCTGCCAGATGTTGGAATAAGGTGTCTGTCAGATGTTGAATGAGGTCGTAATGTCTGTCAGATGTTGGAATATGGTAGTAATGTCTGTCAGATGTTGGAATATGGTAGTAATGTCTGTCAGATGTTGGAATAACGTAGTAATGTCTGCCAGATGTTGGAATAAGGTGTCTGTCAGATGTTGGAATATGGTAGTAATGTCTGTCAGATGTTGGAATATGGATAGTAATGTCTGTCAGATGTTGAATAAGGTCGTAATGTCTGTCAGATGTTGGAATAAGGTAGTAATGTCTGTCAGATGTTGGAATATGGTAGTAATGTCTGTCAGATGTTGGAATAAAGTAGTAATGTCTGTCAGATGTTGGAATAAAGTAGTAATGTCTGTCAGATGTTGGCAGTAATGTCTGTCAGATGTTGGAATAACGTAGTAATGTCTGCCAGATGTTGGAATAAGGCAGTAATGTCTGCCAGGTGTTGGAATATGGATAGTAATGTCTGTCAGATGTTGAATAAGGTCGTAATGTCTGTCAGATGTTGGAATAACATAGTAATGTCTGTCAGATTTGGGAATAAGGCACTATTGTCTGTCAGATGTTGGAGTAAGGTAGTCATGTCTGTCAGATGTTGGTATATGTAATGTCTGTCAGATGTTGGAATAACGTAGTAATGTCTGCCAGATGTTGGAATATAGTAATGTCTGTCAGATGTTGGAATATGGTAGTAATGTCTGTCAGATGTTGGAATATGGTAGTAATGTCTGTCAGATGTTGGAATATGGTAGTAATGTCTGTCAGATGTTGGAATATGGTAGTAATGTCTGTCAGATGTTGGAATAACGTAGTAATGTCTGCCAGATGTTGGAATAAGGTGTCTGTCAGATGTTGGAATATGGTAGTAATGTCTGTCAGATGTTGGAATAAAGTAGTAATGTCTGCCAGATGTTGGAATAAGGAAGGAATGTCTGCCAGGTGTTGGAATATGGATAGTAATGTCTGTCAGATGTTGGAATAAAGTAGTAATGTCTGTCAGATGTTGGAATAAAGTAGTAATGTCTGTCAGATGTTGGAATAACGTAGTAATGTCTGCCAGATGTTGGAATAACGTAGTAATGTCTGTCAGATGTTGGAATAAGGTAGTAATGTCTGTCAGATGTTGGCAGTAATGTCTGTCAGATGTTGGAATAAGGTAGTAATGTCTGTCAGATGTTGGAATATGGTAGTAATGTCTGTCAGATGTTGGAATATGGTAGTAATGTCTGTCAGATGTTGGAATAACGTAGTAATGTCTGCCAGATGTTGGAATAAGGTGTCTGTCAGATGTTGGAATATGGTAGTAATGTCTGTCTGTCAGATGTTGGAATATGGTAGTAATGTCTGTCAGATGTTGGAATATGGATAGTAATGTCTGTCAGATGTTGAATAAGGTCGTAATGTCTGTCAGATGTTGAATAAGGTAATGTCTGTCAGATGTTGGAATATGGTAGTAATGTCTGTCAGATGTTGGAATAAGGAAGGAATGTCTGCCAGATGTTGGAATATGGTAGTAATGTCTGTCAGATGTTGGAATATGGTAGTAATGTCTGCCAGATGTTGGAATAAGGTAGTAATGTCTGTCAGATGTTGGCAGTAATGTCTGTCAGATGTTGGAATAAAGTAGTAATGTCTGTCAGATGTTGGAATAAAGTAGTAATGTCTGTCAGATGTTGAATAAGGTCGTAATGTCTGTCAGATGTTGGAATAACATAGTAATGTCTGTCAGATTTGGGAATAAGGCACTATTGTCTGTCAGATGTTGGAGTAAGGTAGTCATGTCTGTCAGATGTTGGTATATGTAATGTCTGTCAGATGTTGGAATAACGTAGTAATGTCTGCCAGATGTTGGAATATAGTAATGTCTGTCAGATGTTGGAATATGGTAGTAATGTCTGTCAGATGTTGGAATATGGTAGTAATGTCTGTCAGATGTTGGAATATGATAGTAATGTCTGCCAGATGTTGGAATAACGTAGTAATGTCTGCCAGATGTTGGAATAAGGCAGTAATGTCTGTCAGATGTTGGAATAAGGTGTCTGTCAGATGTTGGAATATAATGTCTGTCAGATGTTGGAATATGGATAGTAATGTCTGTCAGATTTGGGAATATAGTAGTAATGTCTGTCAGATGTTGGAATATGATAGTAATGTCTGCCAGATGTTGGAATAACATAGTAATGTCTGCCAGATGTTGGAATAAGGCAGTAATGTCTGTCAGATGTTGGAATATGGTAGTAATGTCTGTCAGATGTTGGAATAAAGTAGTAATGTCTGTCAGATGTTGGAATATGGTAGTTATGTCTGCCAGATGTTGGAATAAGGAAGGAATGTCTGCCAGGTGTTGGAATATGGATAGTAATGTCTGTCAGATGTTGAATAAGGTCGTAATGTCTGCCAGATGTTGGAGTAAGGTAGTAATGTCTGTCAGATGTTGGAATAAGGCAGTAATGTCTGCCAGATGTTGGAATAAGGTAGTAATGTCTGTCAGATGTTGGCATAGGTAGTAATGTCTGTCAGATGTTGGAATATGGTAGTAATGTCTGTCAGATGTTGGAATAAAGTAGTAATGTCTGTCAGATGTTGGAATAAAGTAGTAATGTCTGCCAGATGTTGGAATAAGGAAGGAATGTCTGCCAGGTGTTGGAATATGGATAGTAATGTCTGTCAGATGTTGAATAAGGTCGTAATATCTGTCAGATGTTGGAATAACATAGTAATGTCTGTCAGATGTTGGAATATGGTAGTAATGTCTGTCAGATGTTGGAATATGGTAATGTCTGTCAGATGTTGGAATATGGTAGTAATGTCTGTCAGATGTTGGAATAACGTAGTAATGTCTGCCAAATGTTAATGTCTGTCAGATTTGGGAATAAGGTAGTAATGTCTGTCAGATGTTGGAATATGGTAGTAATGTCTGTCAGATGTTGGAATAACGTAGTAATGTCTGCCAGATGTTGGAATAAGGTAGTAATGTCTGTCAGATGTTGGCAGTAATGTCTGTCAGATGTTGGAATAACGTAGTAATGTCTGCCAGATGTTGGAATAAGGCAGTAATGTCTGCCAGGTGTTGGAATATGGATAGTAATGTCTGTCAGATGTTGAATAAGGTCGTAATGTCTGTCAGATGTTGAATAAGGTCGTAATGTCTGTCAGATGTTGGAATAACATAGTAATGTCTGTCAGATTTGGGAATAAGGCACTATTGTCTGTCAGATGTTGGAGTAAGGTAGTCATGTCTGTCAGATGTTGGTATATGTAATGTCTGTCAGATGTTGGAATAACGTAGTAATGTCTGCCAGATGTTGGAATATAGTAATGTCTGTCAGATGTTGGAATATGGTAGTAATGTCTGTCAGATGTTGGAATATTACGGTAGTAATGTCTGCCAGATGTTGGAATAAGGTAGTAATGTCTGCCAGATGTTGGTAGTAATGTCTGTCAGATTTGGGAATAAGGCACTATTGTCTGTCAGATGTTGGAGTAAGGTAGTCATGTCTGTCAGATGTTGGTATATGTAATGTCTGTCAGATGTTGGAATAACGTAGTAATGTCTGCCAGATGTTGGAATAAGGTAGTAATGTCTGTCAGATGTTGGAATAAGGTAGTAATGTCTGCCAGATGTTGGAATATGGATAGTAATGTCTGTCAGATGTTGGAATATGGTAGTAATGTCTGTCAGATGTTGGAATATGGTAGTAATGTCTGTCAGATGTTGGAATAACATAGTAATGTCTGTCAGATTTGGGAATAAGGCACTATTGTCTGTCAGATGTTGGTATATGTAATGTCTGTCAGATGTTGGAATAACGTAGTAATGTCTGCCAGATGTTGGAATAACGTAGTAATGTCTGCCAGATGTTGGAATAAGGTAGTAATGTCTGTCAGATGTTGGCAGTATTGTCTGTCAGATGTTGGAATAACGTAGTAATGTCTGCCAGATGTTGGAATAAGGCAGTAATGTCTGCCAGGTGTTGGAATATGGATAGTAATGTCTGTCAGATGTTGAATAAGGTCGTAATGTCTGCCAGATGTTGGTAGTAATGTCTGTCAGATTTGGGAATAAGGCAGTAATGTCTGTCAGATGTTGGAATAAGGTAGTCATGTCTGTCAGATGTTGGTATACGGTAGTAATGTCTGTCAGATGTTGGAATATGGTAGTAATGTCTGCCAGATGTTGGAATAAGGCAGTAATGTCTGCCAGGTGTTGGAATATGGATAGTAATGTCTGTCAGATGTTGGAATAAGGTCGTAATGTCTGTCAGATGTTGGAATAACATAGTAATGTCTGTCAGATTTGGGAATAAGGCACTATTGTCTGTCAGATGTTGGTATATGTAATGTCTGTCAGATGTTGGAATAACGTAGTAATGTCTGCCAGATGTTGGAATATAGTAATGTCTGTCAGATGTTGGAATAACGTAGTAATGTCTGTCAGATGTTGGAATATGGTAGTAATGTCTGCCAGATGTTGGAATAAAGTAGTAATGTCTGTCAGATGTTGGAATAACGTAGTAATGTCTGCCAGATGTTGGAATAAGGTAGTAATGTCTGTCAGATGTTGGAATAAGGTAGTAATGTCTGTCAGATGTTGGAATAAGGTAGTAATGTCTGTCAGATGTTGGAATAACGTAGTAATGTCTGTCAGATGTTGGAATATGGTAGTAATGTCTGCCAGATGTTGGAATAAGGTAGTAATGTCTGTCAGATGTTGGTATATGGTAGTAATGTCTGTCAGATGTTGGAATAAAGTAGTAATGTCTGTCAGATGTTGGAATAAAGTAGTAATGTCTGTCAGATGTTGGAATATGGTAGTTATGTCTGCCAGATGTTGGAATAAGGAAGGAATGTCTGCCAGGTGTTGGAATATGGATAGTAATGTCTGTCAGATGTTGGAATATGGTAGTAATGTCTGTCAGATGTTGGAATAACGTAGTAATGTCTGCCAGATGTTGGAATAAGGTGTCTGTCAGATGTTGGAATGAGGAAGGAATATCTGCCAGATGTTGGAATATGTAATGTCTGTCAGATGCTGGAATAACGTAGTAATGTCTGCCAGATGTTGGAATATAGCAATGTCTGTCAGATGTTGGAATATGGTAGTAATGTCTGTCAGATGTTGGAATATGGTAGTAATGTCTGTCAGATGTTGGAATATGGTAGTAATGTCTGTCAGATGTTGAATAAGGTCGTAATGTCTGTCAGATGTTGAATAAGGTAGTAATGTCTGTCAGATGTTGGAATATGGTAGTAATGTCTGTCAGATGTTGGAATATGGTAGTAATGTCTGCCAGATGTTGGAATAAGGAAGGAATGTCTGCCAGATGTTGGAATAAGGTAGTAATGTCTGTCAGATGTTGGAATAAAGTAGTAATGTCTGCCAGATGTTGGAATAAGGAAGTAATGTCTGTCAGATGTTGGAATAAGGTAGTAATGTCTGTCAGATGTTGGAATATGGTAGTAATGTCTGCCAGATGTTGGAATAAGGTAGTAATGTCTGTCAGATGTTGGAATAAAGTAGTAATGTCTGTCAGATGTTGGAATAAAGTAGTAATGTCTGTCAGATGTTGGCAGTAATGTCTGTCAGATGTTGGAATAACGTAGTAATGTCTGCCAGATGTTGGAATAAGGCAGTAATGTCTGCCAGGTGTTGGAATATGGATAGTAATGTCTGTCAGATGTTGAATAAGGTCGTAATGTCTGTCAGATGTTGGAATAACATAGTAATGTCTGTCAGATTTGGGAATAAGGCACTATTGTCTGTCAGATGTTGGAGTAAGGTAGTCATGTCTGTCAGATGTTGGTATATGTAATGTCTGTCAGATGTTGGAATAACGTAGTAATGTCTGCCAGATGTTGGAATATAGTAATGTCTGTCAGATGTTGGAATATGGTAGTAATGTCTGTCAGATGTTGGAATATGGTAGTAATGTCAGTCAGATGTAGGAATATGGTAGTAATGTCTGTCAGATGTTGGAATAACGTAGTAATGTCTGCCAGATGTTGGAATAAGTTAATGTCTGTCAGATGTTGGTATATGGTAGTAATGTCTGTCAGATGTTGGAATATGGATAGTAATGTCTGTCAGATGTTGGAATATAGTAATGTCTGTCAGATGTTGGAATATGGTAGTAATGTCTGTCAGATGTTGGAATAACGTAGTAATGTCTGCCAGATGTTGGAATAAGGCAGTAATGTCTGTCAGATGTTGGAATATGGTAGTAATGTCTGTCAGATGTTGGAATAAAGTAGTAATGTCTGCCAGATGTTGGAATAAGGAAGTAATGTCTGCCAGGTGTTGGAATATGGATAGTAATGTCTGTCAGATGTTGGAATAATGTAGTAATGTCTGTCAGATGTTGGAATATGGTAGTAATGTCTGCCAGATGTTGGAATAAGGTAGTAATGTCTGTCAGATGTTGGAATAAGGTAGTAATGTCTGTCAGATGTTGGAATAACGTAGTAATGTCTGTCAGATGTTGGAATATGGTAGTAATGTCTGTCAGATGTTGGAATGGTAGTAATGTCTGTCAGATGTTGGTATATGGTAGTAATGTCTGTCAGATGTTGGAATAAAGTAGTAATGTCTGTCAGATGTTGGAATAAGGAAGGAATGTCTGCCAGGTGTTGGAATATGGATAGTAATGTCTGTCAGATGTTGGAATATGGTAGTAATGTCTGTCAGATGTTGGAGTAAGGTAGTCATGTCTGTCAGATGTTGGGATATGGTAGTAATGTCTGTCAGATGTTGGAATAACGTAGTAATGTCTGTCAGATGTTGGTATATGGTAGTAATGTCTGTCAGATGTTGGAATAACGTAGTAATGTCTGCCAGATGTTGGTAATGTCTGCCAGATGTTGGAATAAGGTGTCTGTCAGATGTTGGTATATGGTAGTAATGTCTGTCAGATGTTGGAATAACGTAGTAATGTCTGCCAGATGTTGGAATAAGGTAGTAATGTCTGTCAGATGTTGGCAGTAATGTCTGTCAGATGTTGGAATAACGTAGTAATGTCTGCCAGATGTTGGAATAAGGCAGTAATGTCTGCCAGGTGTTGGAATATGGATAGTAATGTCTGTCAGATGTTGAATAAGGTCGTAATGTCTGTCAGATGTTGGAATAACATAGTAATGTCTGTCAGATTTGGGAATAAGGCACTATTGTCTGTCAGATGTTGGAGTAAGGTAGTCATGTCTGTCAGATGTTGGTATATGTAATGTCTGTCAGATGTTGGAATAACGTAGTAATGTCTGTCAGATGTTGGAATAAAGTAGTAATGTCTGCCAGATGTTGGAATATGGTAGTAATGTCTGCCAGATGTTGGAATATAGTAATGTCTGTCAGATGTTGGAATATGGTAGTAATGTCTGCCAGATGTTGGAATAAGGTAGTAATGTCTGTCAGATGTTGGAATAAAGTAGTAATGTCTGCCAGATGTTGGAATAAGGAAGGAATGTCTGCCAGGTGTTGGAATATGGATAGTAATGTCTGTCAGATGTTGAATAAGGTCGTAATGTCTGCCAGATGTTGGTAGTAATGTCTGTCAGATTTGGGAATAAGGCAGTAATGTCTGTCAGATGTTGGAATAAGGTAGTCATGTCTGTCAGATGTTGGAGTAAGGTAGTCATGTCTGTCAGATGTTGGAATAACGTAGTAATGTCTGCCAGATGTTGGAATAAGGCAGTAATGTCTGCCAGATGTTGGAATAAGGTGTCTGTCAGATGTTGGAATATGGTAGTAATGTCTGTCAGATGTTGGAATATGGTAGTAATGTCTGTCAGATGTTGAATAAGGTCGTAATGTCTGCCAGATGTTGGAATAAAGTAGTAATGTCTGCCAGATGTTGGAATATGGTAGTAATGTCTGTCAGATGTTGGAATAAAGTAGTAATGTCTGTCAGATGTTGGAATAAGGTAGTAATGTCTGCCAGATGTTGGAATAAGGTAGTAATGTCTGTCAGATGTTGGCAGTAATGTCTGTCAGATGTTGGAATAACGTAGTAATGTCTGCCAGATGTTGGAATAAGGCAGTAATGTCTGCCAGGTGTTGGAATATGGATAGTAATGTCTGTCAGATGTTGAATAAGGTCGTAATGTCTGTCAGATGTTGGAATAACATAGTAATGTCTGTCAGATTTGGGAATAAGGCACTATTGTCTGTCAGATGTTGGAGTAAGGTAGTCATGTCTGTCAGATGTTGGTATAAGTAATGTCTGTCAGATGTTGGAATAACGTAGTAATGTCTGCCAGATGTTGGAATATAGTAATGTCTGTCAGATGTTGGAATATTACGGTAGTAATGTCTGCCAGATGTTGGAATAACATAGTAATGTCTGTCAGATGTTGGAATAACATAGTAATGTCTGTCAGATTTGGGAATGAGGCACTATTGTCTGTCAGATGTTGGAGTAAGGTAGTCATGTCTGTCAGATGTTGGTATATGTAATGTCTGTCAGATGTTGGAATAACGTAGTAATGTCTGTCAGATGTTGGAATAAAGTAGTAATGTCTGCCAGATGTTGGAATATGGTAGTAATGTCTGCCAGATGTTGGAATAAGGTAGTAATGTCTGTCAGATGTTGGTATATGGTAGTAATGTCTGTCAGATGTTGGAATAAAGTAGTAATGTCTGTCAGATGTTGGAATATAGTAATGTCTGCCAGATGTTGGAATAAGGAAGGAATGTCTGCCAGGTGTTGGAATATGGATAGTAATGTCTGTCAGATGTTGAATAAGGTCGTAATGTCTGCCAGATGTTGGTAGTAATGTCTGTCAGATTTGGGAATAAGGCAGTAATGTCTGTCAGATGTTGGAATAAGGTAGTCATGTCTGTCAGATGTTGGTATACGGTAGTAATGTCTGTCAGATGTTGGAATAACGTAGTAATGTCTGCCAGATGTTGGAATAAGGCAGTAATGTCTGTCAGATGTTGGAATAACGTAGTAATGTCTGCCAGATGTTGGAATAACGTAGTAATGTCTGTCAGATGTTGGAATATGGTAGTAATGTCTGTCAGATGTTGGAATAAAGTAGTAATGTCTGTCAGATGTTGGAATAAAGTAATGTCTGCCAGATGTGGGAATAAGGCAGTAATGTCTGCCAGGTGTTGGAATATGGATAGTAATGTCTGTCAGATGTTGAATAAGGTCGTAATGTCTGTCAGATGTTGGAATAACATAGTAATGTCTGTCAGATTTGGGAATAAGGCACTATTGTCTGTCAGATGTTGGAGTAAGGTAGTCATGTCTGTCAGATGTTGGTATATGTAATGTCTGTCAGATGTTGGAATAACGTAGTAATGTCTGCCAGATGTTGGAATATAGTAATGTCTGTCAGATGTTGGAATAGGTAGTAATGTCAGTCAGATGTAGGAATATGGTAGTAATGTCTGTCAGATGTTGGAATATATGTCAGTCAGATGTTGGAATAACGTAGTAATGTCTGCCAGATGTTGGAATAAGGTGTCTGTCAGATGTTGGAATATGGTAGTAATGTCTGTCAGATGTTGGAATATGGATAGTAATGTCTGTCAGATGTTGAATAAGGTCGTAATGTCTGCCAGATGTTGGAATAAGGAAGGAATATCTGCCAGATGTTGGAATATGGTAGTAATGTCTGTCAGATGTTGAATAAGGTCGTAGTGTCTGTCAGATGTTGAAAAAGGTCGTAGTGTCTGTCAGATGTTGGAATATGGTAGTAATGTCTGTCAGATGTTGGAATATGGTAATGTCTGTCAGATGTTGGAATATGGTAGTAATGTCAGTCAGATGTAGAAATATTAATAGTAATGTCTGCCAGATGTTAATGCCTGTCAGATTTGGGAATAAGGCAGTAATGTCTGTCAGATGTTGGTATATGGTAGTAATGTCTGTCAGATGTTGGAATAACGTAGAAATGTCTGCCAGATGTTGGAATAAGGCAGTAATGTCTGCCAGGTGTTGGAATATGGATAGTAATGTCTGTCAGATGTTGGCAGTAATGTCTGTCAGATGTTGGAATAACGTAGTAATGTCTGCCAGATGTTGGAATAAGGCAGTAATGTCTGCCAGGTGTTGGAATATGGATAGTAATGTCTGTCAGATGTTGAATAAGGTCGTAATGTCTGTCAGATGTTGGAATAACATAGTAATGTCTGTCAGATTTGGGAATAAGGCACTATTGTCTGTCAGATGTTGGAGTAAGGTAGTCATGTCTGTCAGATGTTGGTATATGTAATGTCTGTCAGATGTTGTAATAACGTAGTAATGTCTGCCAGATGTTGGAATATAGTAATGTCAGTCAGATGTAGGAATATGGTAGTAATGTCTGTCAGATGTTGGAATATGGTAGTAATGTCTGCCAGATGTTGGAATAAAGTAGTAATGTCTGTCAGATGTTGGAATAAAGTAGTAATGTCTGCCAGATGTTGGAATAAGGAAGGAATGTCTGCCAGGTGTTGGAATATGGATAGTAATGTCTGTCAGATGTTGAATAAGGTCGTAATGTCTGCCAGATGTTGGTAGTAATGTCTGTCAGATTTGGGAATAAGGCAGTAATGTCTGTCAGATGTTGGAATAAGGTAGTCATGTCTGTCAGATGTTGGAATAAGGTAGTCATGTCTGTCAGATGTTGGTATACGGTAGTAATGTCTGTCAGATGTTGGAATAACGTAGTAATGTCTGCCAGATGTTGGAATAAGGTGTCTGTCAGATGTTGGAATATGGTAGTAATGTCTGTCAGATGTTGGAATATGGATAGTAATGTCTGTCAGATGTTGAATAAGGTCATAATGTCTGCCAGATGTTGGAATAAGGAAGGAATATCTGCCAGATGTTGGAATATGGTAGTAATGTCTGTCAGATGTTGGAATAAAGTAGTAATGTCTGTCAGATGTTGGAATAAAGTAGTAATGTCTGCCAGATGTTGGAATAAGGTAGTAATGTCTGTCAGATGTTGGCAGTAATGTCTGTCAGATGTTGGAATAACGTAGTAATGTCTGCCAGATGTTGGAATAAGGCTACTAGTAATGTCTGCCAGGTGTTGGAATATGGATAGTAATGTCTGTCAGATGTTGAATAAGGTCGTAATGTCTGTCAGATGTTGGAATAACATAGTAATGTCTGTCAGATTTGGGAATAAGGCACTATTGTCTGTCAGATGTTGGAGTAAGGTAGTCATGTCTGTCAGATGTTGGTATATGTAATGTCTGTCAGATGTTGGAATAACGTAGTTATTCCCATGTCCCATTATCCCGGTGCTATACCCTGTATCAAAGACGTCGTCGGTACAGAAGGGGTTAACAGTCCCATTATCCCGGTGCTATACCCTGTATCAAAGACGTCGTCGGTACAGAAGGGGTTAACAGTCCCATTATCCCGGTGCTATACCCTGTATCAAAGACGTCGTCGGTACAGAAGGGGTTAACAGTCCCATTATCCCGGTGCTATACCCTGTATCAAAGACGTCGTCGGTACAGAAGGGGTTAACAGTCCCATTATCCCGGTGCTATACCCTGTATCAAAGACGTCGTCGGTACAGAAGGGGTTAACAGTCCCATTATCCCGGTGCTATACCCTGTATCAAAGACGTCGTCGGTACAGAAGGGGTTAACAGTCCCATTATCCCGGTGCTATACCCTGTATCAAAGACGTCGCCGGTACAGAAGGGGTTAACAGTCCCATTATCCCGGTGCTATACCCTGTATCAAAGACGTCGTCGGTACAGAAGGGGTTAACAGTCCCATTATCCCGGTGCTATACCCTGTATCAAAGACGTCGTCGGTACAGAAGGGGTTAACAGTCCCATTATCCCGGTGCTATACCCTGTATCAAAGACGTCGTCGGTACAGAAGGGGTTAACAGTCCCATTATCCCGGTGCTATACCCTGTATCAAAGACGTCGTCGGTACAGAAGGAGTTAACAGTCCCATTATCCCGGTGCTATACCCTGTATCAAAGACGTCGTCGGTACAGAAGGGGTTAACAGTCCCATTATCCCGGTGCTATACCCTGTATCAAAGACGTCGTCGGTACAGAAGGAACAGTCCCATTATCCCGGTGCTATACCCTGTATCAAAGACGTCGTCGGTACAGAAGGGGTTAACAGTCCCATTATCCCGGTGCTATACCCTGTATCAAAGACGTCGTCGGTACAGAAGGGGTTAACAGTCCCATTATCCCGGTGCTATACCCTGTATCAAAGACGTCGTCGGTACAGAAGGGGTTAACAGTCCCATTATCCAGGTGCTATACCCTGTATCAAAGACGTCGTCGGTACAGAAGGGGTTAACAGTCCCATTATCCCGGTGCTATACCCTTTATCAAAGACGTCGTCGGTACAGAAGGGGTTAACAGTCCCATTATCCAGGTGCTATACCCTGTATCAAAGACGTCGTCGGTACAGAAGGGGTTAACAGTCCCATTATCCAGGTGCTATACCCTGTATCAAAGACGTCGTCGGTACAGAAGGGGTTAACAGTCCCATTATCCCGGTGCTATACCCTGTATCAAAGACGTCGTCGGTACAGAAGGGGTTAACAGTCCCATTATCCCGGTGCTATACCCTGTATCAAAGACGTCGTCGGTACAGAAGGGGTTAACAGTCCCATTATCCCGGTGCTATACCCTGTATCAAAGACGTCGTCGGTACAGAAGGGGTTAACAGTCCCATTATCCCGGTGCTATACCCTGTATCAAAGACGTCGTCGGTACAGAAGGGGTTAACAGTCCCATTATCCCGGTGCTATACCCTGTATCAAAGACGTCGTCGGTACAGAAGGGGTTAACAGTCCCATTATCCCGGTGCTATACCCTGTATCAAAGACGTCGTCGGTACAGAAGGGGTTAACAGTCCCATTATCCCGGTGCTATACCCTGTATCAAAGACGTCGCCGGTACAGAAGGGGTTAACAGTCCCATTATCCCGGTGCTATACCCTGTATCAAAGACGTCGTCGGTACAGAAGGGGTTAACAGTCCCATTATCCCGGTGCTATACCCTGTATCAAAGACGTCGTCGGTACAGAAGGGGTTAACAGTCCCATTATCCCGGTGCTATACCCTGTATCAAAGACGTCGTCGGTACAGAAGGAACAGTCCCATTATCCCGGTGCTATACCCTGTATCAAAGACGTCGTCGGTACAGAAGGGGTTAACAGTCCCATTATCCCGGTGCTATACCCTGTATCAAAGACGTCGTCGGTACAGAAGGGGTTAACAGTCCCATTATCCCGGTGCTATACCCTGTATCAAAGACGTCGTCGGTACAGAAGGGGTTAACAGTCCCATTATCCAGGTGCTATACCCTGTATCAAAGACGTCGTCGGTACAGAAGGGGTTAACAGTCCCATTATCCCGGTGCTATACCCTTTATCAAAGACGTCGTCGGTACAGAAGGGGTTAACAGTCCCATTATCCAGGTGCTATACCCTGTATCAAAGACGTCGTCGGTACAGAAGGGGTTAACAGTCCCATTATCCAGGTGCTATACCCTGTATCAAAGACGTCGTCGGTACAGAAGGGGTTAACAGTCCCATTATCCCGGTGCTATACCCTGTATCAAAGACGTCGTCGGTACAGAAGGGGTTAACAGTCCCATTATCCCGGTGCTATACCCTGTATCAAAGACGTCGTCGGTACAGAAGGGGTTAACAGTCCCATTATCCCGGTGCTATACCCTGTATCAAAGACGTCGTCGGTACAGAAGGGGTTAACAGTCCCATTATCCCGGTGCTATACCCTGTATCAAAGACGTCGTCGGTACAGAAGGGGTTAACAGTCCCATTATCCCGGTGCTATACCCTGTATCAAAGACGTCGTCGGTACAGAAGGGGTTAACAGTCCCATTATCCCGGTGCTATACCCTGTATCAAAGACGTCGTCGGTACAGAAGGGGTTAACAGTCCCATTATCCCGGTGCTATACCCTGTATCAAAGACGTCGTCGGTACAGAAGGGGTTAACAGTCCCATTATCCCGGTGCTATACCCTGTATCAAAGACGTCGTCGGTACAGAAGGGGTTAACAGTCCCATTATCCCGGTGCTATACCCTGTATCAAAGACGTCGTCGGTACAGAAGGGGTTAACAGTCCCATTATCCCGGTGCTATACCCTGTATCAAAGACGTCGTCGGTACAGAAGGGGTTAACAGTCCCATTATCCCGGTGCTATACCCTGTATCAAAGACGTCGTCGGTACAGAAGGGGTTAACAGTCCCATTATCCCGGTGCTATACTCTGTATCAAAGACGTCGTCGGTACAGAAGGGGTTAACAGTCCCATTATCCAGGTGCTATACCCTGTATCAAAGACGTCGTCGGTACAGAAGGGGTTAACAGTCCCATTATCCCAGTGCTATACCCTGTATCAAAGACGTCGTCGGTACAGAAGGGGTTAACAGTCCCATTATCCAGGTGCTATACCCTGTATCAAAGACGTCGCCGGTACAGAAGGGGTTAACAGTCCCATTATACCGGTGCTATACCCTGTATCAAAGACGTCGTCGGTACAGAAGGGGTTAACAGTCCCATTATCCCGGTGCTATACCCTGTATCAAAGACGTCGTCGGTACAGAAGGGGTTAACAGTCCCATTATACCGGTGCTATACCCTGTATCAAAGACGTCGTCGGTACAGAAGGGGTTAACAGTCCCATTATCCCGGTGCTATACCCTGTATCAAAGACGTCGCCGGTACAGAAGGGTTAACAGTCCCATTATCCCGGTGCTATACCCTGTATCAAAGACGTCGTCGGTACAGAAGGGTTAACAGTCCCATTATCCCGGTGCTATACCCTGTATCAAAAAGATAGGCCAGAAATTCTTAACCCTAACCTATGTAACTTAAAATTGGCTAGAGCAAATGGGCTGACATTTTTCACACCTATTCCCTGGCTGACCCTTCCCGAATCAGAAATATTAGCTGGATTACTCTAGTCGTTTGTGATTTACGGAGGTTAATGTTCAAGAGTTGACTTACTTGGAACAGGAAATAGTACAGTGGCGCTAATAAGTTATGTCTCAGCTGTCTTTACGTCTGACTCGCTCTGTTCTGTATTAATGTCTGTCAGATGTTGAATAGGAGGGGTACGTGTAGGAATATGTTTGTATATCTCACTCAAAAAGAAGAAATCGTGCGTAAAATTACTGGTACCAATTATTGATCAAAACATAATTGGTGCTGATACATGACTTATAAGGCCGACTGTACTATTTCTTAAGTCATAGCTGTGTAATGTCCCTCACACACATCATCAGTTAGGTTTCTGGTGGATTAATTATTTTAGCTGAACCTTTGAGGGGTGTAGGGAATATTTGTTTAGTCTATCCGGTACATGTATTTATTTATTTGTTTAGTTTCCTCCCTAGATTCCATCAAGCTTAAAAAATACACCCCCAAGACCCCCATTCGATATATATTTGTACATTTTTTCGGTAGAAAAATGTCCCGGCCTTCCCTCCTAAAATTATAGGCTCGCTATCGCTCGCCAGGAAAAGTCGACACCTAAAGGACACAAAAGAGTTGACAAGGAAATGGGGCGAAAGGTCTTAAATTCGCCAAAATTAATGGGATAAACGTCCTAAAATTTCATAACAGATGGGGCTAATCATGAGGGAGAAGTGGGTCCAGAAAAGCCCTATACCTCCTTTAAGTTATTGTAATCACTCCTGTCTGTCTGTTTGCGTGTTCGTTAATTATCTTCAGAGTAATGAGTATAAACTAGGCTAATTGTGGGGCACATTGGTATAATTTGTTTAACTAAAACTTAATGTATTTATTTTATTGATTTGCAGAGGTCTTCATTACATATAATGTTTGTTTTATTGCAGAGGTAATCGTTGGTTGTAATATGTTTTATTGTTGTTTTATATGGTTTGTTATTATTGATAGTGTTCGGAATACTGTTGTTGATTTGATGACCTATGTTACTAAGCGGAAATCATATTTACCCATTTGAGTTGTTGAAATAGATAAATAAACTCAAGGAAATATTCCCTGACCCCCTGACATACTCCCTGACCCCCCTGACATACTCCCTGACCCCCTGACATACTCCCTGACCCCCCTGACATACTCCCTGACCCCCTGACATACTCCCTGACCCCCCTGACATACTCCCTGACCCCCTGACATACTCCCTGACCCCCTGACATACTCCCTGACCCCCTGACATACTCCCTGACCCCCTGACATACTCCCTGACCCCCTGACATACTCCCTGACCCCCCGACCCCCCAGACATACTACAACAGTAATCCTGTCCAGATCGCCAATTGTAATAGATCATAAGACTAATAGGGTTACTGTAACACTTGCCCATTATCTAGGAAATAAACCTATAATTGATTGTGTCGTTACTTTAGATCAACAATAGACAAATATCCCTTGTGAAATTATGGCAACAAAAGTCCCAGAACATGCTATACATTTATATCTATACTGACTCGATGCAGTAATATATTTGAAAAGCAAATTGCAGTTCCCAGCTTGCGGGATAATAGAGTACACGGATTTATTGTAATGATAGGTATATATTGATAATAATTATATTCTTAAAGTTAGTAAGAATTAAAGAAACAAACATTCCTACTAAAATTGTTTTATTGAATAGCGACACTGAAATTGCATTTATCAAAGAGACAATTTCATTCACACACTCAGCCACTCAATCTAATCTTACCCACTTATCTAATCCACTTACCTAAATACAATTACCCAGTATTATAACTACCCCTAAGATTACCCCAAATCATTATACTGATTACTGCTTGTCACACGAAATCTCACATCAACCAACCCTTTTGTCTACGGTGATATCGTCGTCTAGCCCAGCAAATGACCGCATGATCGAATAAGGCACGAGATTTTCCCACACTCACAGTACCCGTCAATCACACTCATCACTCTCTCTCTCTCTCTCTCACCCTCACCTCCTCACATCAGTTACGTGACTCGCTAGACTAATGAGAGTTGCCTAATCAAAGGGTCTCAAAAAGGCAGTACGACAAGCCCTTCAAGCCGACAATCCTCTAGCGGTAGCCATCACCCTCTGTGGGGTTGAGATGCTACGGCGTCACTCACCCACACACGCCACACACACGTGACTCGCTAGACTAATGAGAGTTGCCTAATTAAAGGGTCTCAAAACGGGCAGTACGACAAGTCCTTCAAGCCGACAATCCTCTAGCGGTAACCATCACCCTCTGTGGGGTTAAGATGCTACGGCGTCACTCACACACCCGCACACATCCACACACACGTGACTCGCTAGACTAATGAGAGTTGTCTAATTAAAGTCTCAAAACGGGCAGTACGACAAGACCTTCAAGCCGACAATCCTCTAGCGGTAACCTCACCCTCTGTGGGGTTAAGCGTTACGGCGTCACTCACCACACCCGCACACATCCACACACCCCTGGCCACGTGCATAGCTAAATCAGTGGGACATCGCCGCAGGAGAACAATGTCGCCCTGGGCATCCCTAGCCTTTAGCAAGCCCTCTGTGGGGTCATGCTTACACCTGCCATTCTCGGCCATAGCATAAGCTAATTCGGTCGGCGTCACAACCCTGGCCATGTGCACGGTCTGGCACAGTCCTGGTGACTGGCCAACGCACACAAGCACACCACCACACATCACTCTCACCACCACACATCACTCTGGATATCTCAATCAACGTTGACACTTGTCCAACTGAATCGGACTCACCTGACCATGGTTGAACCAGGGCACGAGGCGCCCTCGCAGCCCTGCCGACCCATTCATCGCGGGCACAACAAAATTGGACCATCTCGTTGGGGTCGGGCAGGAGGAGAATAAGGCCTGTCCTGGGCATTCCTGCCCCCTTTATAACCTCGGTTTTCCCCTCCCCCATCACATTTTGAATTTGGTGCCAATCGAAAGACTGGACACTCCCTATGACCACGCCTACAACATGAACGCACACACACATGTACGCGTAACGGCGGCCTACCCACGCTCACAAGCAAGAACGCACACACGCACACATGTACGCGAGGTGCCTAGCGGTACACAGGCCTATGCCCGTACCTCTACCCCTCACATCTCCCTTTCTCTAGAGCTGTTCCCGCCTCCCCAACTTTTCCCGCGCTCGAGAAATATAGCTATAGAAATATAGCTATAGTATATAATCACAGTCACGGTCTGACCCGTGACACTACCTGACAGTCTAATGGTAACCAGAATATGACGAAAATTACGTAATAGGGGTGAAGAGGTTAACAAAAAGAGGGGGGACTGAGGGAGGAGGGGGGGGGGGGGGGGGGGGGGGGAGGGCCGGGAGGCAGGCACCTAGGTAAAGGTTCAGTCTGTCGTTGGACGCGGTCAGAGGTGGGCGTGGGTTCTTCATTCAGTGTTGTTATTTGCGAAATGTTTGCTATTAAGACTTTTTATCTTAATTTACTTTTTTTTTTCAAAGGTTAAATTTACCTACGTAAGAAGGGACTTTATATATTCGTTTCTATCTTTTTTATTACGTATTTGCTCCCTACACCAAGTCCGCGATCGGAACCTTAAAAACACCCACTTAGATACCCCTTCAGATAAATGTGTACATTTTTCGGTAGAAAAATGTCTTGGCCGAAGGCCAGTTCCTGGCCATATTACTGGGTTTGCTAATCGCTCGTCTTGAAGAATTCGACACCTAAATGAGGGTCTTATAATCGCCAAACTATTGGGGTAAAACATGAGCAAAGGGGTCCAGACCCCCCCCCCCCCCCCCCCCGCCCTCCTCCAAGTGTTCAGTGATAGTGACTCGTATTATCAATTTAGAGACACCTACTGTAAATGGCACGAAAGGTGTTAAGTTTAACTATTGGGGCTAAAGACGAGGAAGCGTTCAAAACAAATAAGCCTATAAAATAAATCCTGATGTTGAAAAACCAGTGGGCCAAGTTGGACTAGACCTTGGTGAGTTAACTCTGTTGGGTAAGCATGAGGGTGAAGGGGGACCAGAAAAACGACCCAGAAATAAGTGGGTCAAGATGGACGAGATTGTTGGCGTTGGGGATAGTTCAATCAACTTAACCCCTTCTGTACTGATGACGCTGAGATGGTGAGTGTTGATTATTATTTTCGTGTTTTTTTATGTTTTTAGGTGGGGGGGGGGGGATATTTACCCTTTCCCGACGATATCTTCGGAAGCTAGAGAATGATTAAGAGTGTACGAGAATATGACAGAGTGGGAGATGTAGACCGAGATTGAGGTGGAAGGATGGAGTTGAAAGGGTTAAGAATTAGGCTTTAGAACAACACGACTTTCCAACTAGAGACCCTTACACAACAGAGATCGATCGGTAACCTCCGCCAACTTCGGGTCATCTTTTTGTTTTTTGTTAGCCCCTTGAGGATTATGACGCATTTTGACAGGTTAAGGGGAGGATTTTAGTTTGTTTCCTTAAACTAAGATTACACCCCCTAGACCCCCTTTTAAGATAAATGCGTACGCTTTTCGGTAGACAAATGTCCCCGCCGAAGGCCGGCTTCTCTTAAAGTAAAGGGTCGCTATCGCTCGCCCGGAAAAATTCGACACCTAGATGAAAGGTCTTAAATTTGACAGATTTGGGCCAAACTAATTGTATGAACGTCTTAAAATCTCAAAAGCAACGGGCCTAAACATGAGGGAGAAAGAGGTGAAGTGGAACTTATCCCCTTAATCTGGCGTACTTTATTACCGAGAAAACCAAATTTGTTCTCAATATTTGAAGACTTAGGATGTTGTGAAGATCATAATTATTAACCCGGTGACTTCTTTTTAATTTTATTCTATTCTCTATTTAAACTATTTTGTGCAGTTTAAGGAGGATCTGTGGTAGTAAAAAGTGTTAACCCCTTCTGTACCAGTGACGTATTTGTCATTTAATTCTAGCTATATTTAGACGATTGTGTGAAGATTAGGAAGCATAATTATATGGTCACTAAAAGAATATGGTCTGTAGCAGTTTAATAGGTAAATAAAATCATCTAATAGTTCTTACCAGAATATAATGAAAAGGACGTAACCAGTACTGTCTATCTATTGCCTGACGCCGCAATCCCCGAAGGGGTGGACACGAACGAACCGCCCCCATGCACCTCTGTCCCCAGTCATTCGACGCCCCTCCTCCCAACCCAGCACCGTCTTCATTCATATACTTCCTCACTCCATCCTTCCATACCAAGTGATATAGTGGGATCAAGAACGATAGGGAGCTTTAAGATAAAATTAGATAGGCATATGGACGAGACTATGTTATTTATTGTTTATCTATGTGCTGGAAGGATATTATATTTGTCAATTCCATCCATTAGAAATGATTCATATCACAAAAAAGTCCAAATAAAACAGTTAACTATGTTAATGTCTACAGGAGTTAGATAGATGCATTCGAGAAATAGACAGAGGGGGAAGTGAGCGATAAACGAACTATTATGAGACGGACTTAATTGGTTCTGAAAAGACATTTTTATTGACTCTTTTTCATGTTATTATTTGTGTGCTGGAAGGAATATATTGTTTTCAATTCCATCGCATTAGAAATGATTCATAGATTACAAAAAGTCCAAATAAGACATAGTTATGTTAATGTATAAATAAGGGAGTTAACTAGATAGATGCATTGGAGAGATAAACAGATAGAGAGAGAGTGGCTAGGGGCGAGCGAGCGATAAAATACTAACATATGAGACGGACTTAAATTTCTGAAAGACAAAGGAGATATTTTTATTTACTCTCGTTTTCATTTTATTATTTGTGTGTTGGAAGGGGTAATAATGTTTTCAATTCCACCATATTTGAAATGATTCATAGATTAAAAAAAGACCAAATAAGACAGTTATATTTATGTATAAGGGAGATAGATGCATTAAATGCACAAACTGGGGGAGAAATTAGTCGTCTCGGTAATGTTTTCCCAAGCATTGATGATTGTTTTATGACGTTTATCCCCATCCAGCAAGCCAGCATATTTTTTATTTTTGTTTGACAGCAGGCTCAATTTGTACATTTTTCGATAGAAAAATGTCTCCGGCGAAGCCTGATTTCTTCATATAATGCTTGCTCGCTATCGCTCGCCAGGAAGAAATCGACACCTAGATGGGGATAAACGTCTTAAAATAGTTGGCTGAATGTGTTGGAATGGATACAAGCCAGAGAAAGAGAGAAAAGGACAGAAATAACAAAAAGCAGGTCACCCCCCTTAACAGGCTAGTTTACTTTTCGGTTTATTTATTTATTCATCTATATATGTTTAGTGTCCTTCCAAGACCTCTATCAAACTTGAAAAAACACCCCCATGACCCGCAATCGAGATTAATTTGTACGGGAGTCTAGGAATCCTCCTCCCCTTAAATATTCACCAAGATAAGACATCAAAGGGGAGAGGGAACGCAAAAGTGGTCTCTATGACCCTAAGAATTGTAACTATACATTTTGTTTCTGTTCGGGATCTGTCTCATGTCGGCCACCGCCAGCTATGGGGTATGTGCCTGGGTATATACATACATACATACATACATACATATAGTTTGTAGCAAATCCCATGTTAGACTTTAGTTTGGACTGCCTAGTAGGGACCACAGCCTGCTGTGTAATATGTAATAATATCTCTCTCGCGCTCTCTCTCTCTCTCTCTCTCTTAGATAACACGTGAGTGTCATGCTATAAGGAAATTAAAGGTATAGACATCGAGATGTAGAATCACCATCAAACTAAAAACAATACCATCAAAGACCCCCTATCAAGATAGATTTGTAAATTTTTCGGTAGAAAAATGTCCCGGTCAAAGGCCGATTCCTCTTGAATTGCAGGCTCGGTCCAGTTCACCAGGAAAACATTAATCCCTAAATCGTGTGAAAAGTAAAAATTGTCAGAAATGGATTGAATGGTCTTAAAATCGTCACACTAATGGGGCAAACGTCTTAGAATCTCAAAAGTAAAGAGGCTAAACATGAGGGAAAATGGGATAAAATAAAATACCTCAAGTGAAAATCTCCCCTTAAAACACTCCGATGTAATGGTACTTCATTTTCAAAGTAAACAAAAAAACATGTTTTGCCTACGGATACAGCCAAAATGCCTGGACACACTGAGTGTGAAGCAATTGAAAAGTTATAGGATGAAGGACAGACTGATTATGTGAGAAAGTTCCAGAGCTTGGCTGTTGAATTGAAGAAAGATTGAGAATAAAGTTTCACTCTTGGGTTGGAGAGTTGCATAGAGTAGGGGTGGGATTGTGTTGAAATCAGCTTCCAATTTGCCAATAAGGACCTTAATATGAGTTTTACTGCCGTCAATAGGGAGATGTATAGGAAGGAGTTTCTTTTGTTATTACTGTGCTTAATATAGTGCACACAAAATGCATTTCCGGTGGTTGAAACAACTTTCAACCCCTTCATTACCGATGACATCCTTTTCAATACACTAGCAACGTTAGGACGATTTTCTTCAGTTTAAAAAGGGCCTCCATCAAATAACGGCTTGGAAACATCTAACTTAACCCTTACAGTACCGTTGACGTCCTTTTCATTATATTCAGGCAACTATTAGATTAGTTTATTCAGTTTAGGAACCACGTTTACCCATTAAACTGCCACAGACTACCGGTACCTTAATTCATTCTTTTAGTGACCATACATCCTTCCTAAGCTTCACACAATCGTCTAAATATAGCTAGAATTAAATGACAAATACGTCACTGCCTCACTGGTACAGAAGGGGTTAACACTTTACTACCACAGATCCTCCTTAAACAACTCAAATGGGTAAAAATGTCCTCAGCTTAGTAGCATAGGTCCTGCTTAAACTGTTACCATTAGACGATTTCCTTTTTGGTTCATGATTCTACCTCAATTATTCAAATGGGTCGACCAGTCAATAAATTTAAAGGGAAATGTGACGACCGCTTCAGTTCGGGTGACGTCATTAATTCCGTATATTTTGGCTATTATAAGCAGCTTGGGAGCCCCTTTCAAGATAAATTTGTAAATTTTTCTGTAGAAAAAAATTTCCCGTCCGAAGGCGCTGGTGTCCTCTTAATTTACAGGCTCCCTACAGCTAGTTGGTAGATAGAGATCCTAAACTGAATAAGATCGATCGGTAGTAGCCAGACTTACTTCGCCGGTACAGGAGTTTTTTTTTCTGGCCCCACTTCTCTTTATAGGTGGACCCCCCCCCCCCCCCCCCCCCCCCCACCCCCCCCCCCCCCCCCCCCCGGGCTACGCTTAGGGCCTGTATAGGACACAAATGTGTCAGTAAAGACCCCTCCACCCCATTACGTAATTTTCATGTATTCTGGTTAGGTTTTTCTTTAGTTTGTAATCTACCTGTAGATTCAAATGGGTAAATTACTATGTCAATAAACAATCTTAGTAACATAGGTCCTCAAGCTGCATAACATCTAATGTTATGCTAATGTAATGTAATGCTGTTCTACTCAACAGCTGAGCTCTGGAACTCTCCCCCATAATCAGTCTTTCCCTCTTCCTATGACATTGCTTCAAACTCCGTGTGTCCAGGCATTTTGGCTCGAACGTCTCTTGATTTTGGCCCTGTCACCCTTTCATATGGAGGAAGCACTCGCTATAGGCCTTTTGCCTCCCTCATATCACATACAAAAAAAAAAAAAAAAATCAAAGGTAAAAAGACGTCATGGTATTGAAGGGGTTAACTAGCTACCCCCCCCCCCCCCTACAGTAACGGAAATCGGCTAACCGACGCCATTTTGGTTCCTTCCAGCTATTGTTAGGAAGGGCATGTGAAAGTCAGAGTTACTTGAAATAGTCTTTACCCCTTTGATGATCCTTCCTAAGCTGTATAAAATCGTCTTATGGTGGCCAGAATAAACGATCAAACACGTCAAGGGGGTCAACAAAATTGCCGAATCTCGAACCGTTGAACGATATGCAAAGAAATGCACGAATATATTTGAAAAACTACGTTGTATCAAATGCCTTTCTTCATTAATTATCGCTCAGACAATTAATTATCGCATAGACAGATTGATAGAGAGACTTCCAACATTTTTCGTTGAGTAGAAGAAACACTGGGAAAAAAAATGCAATCTTGGGTTGATAGGATAGAGTAACATACTGTAGGTCCTTCCTAACCTGTAATTAGACGATTTGCTTATAGTTTGTAATTATTTACCTATACGAGTCATATGGGTAAATACAGTACTATTTAACAAACCTCTTAGTTCTTACTAACAACCTTTCTTAGACTGCATAAAATCCTCAAAGAAACAAGATTAACCCTAATCCAATACGCATTTCTGATGATTTTTTTTTTATTTTATAGACTACTGCGTTCATAGAAAATGAAGACATGTATGAGTATATAGCACTTACTAAACTAGTTTATACTTTTGTTTTCACTTTCAAACTCTCAGGCATACACACGAACAACACTCTCATGCACACATACATGAACATTTAAAGCATCCACATACAGTATATACTTACAAATACACACATCTTTAGTAACAATATTTTTGTGAATGTTGGGGCTTGTACTGTTATGAATAAAGACATTGATTGTTTCTTGTTCTTGTTAGGAGGACCCACAGAGGGCTGCTCTCGGACAGCATGATATGCGGGGTTGTGCAGGGGGAATAGGATCGGGTCAAGGATTAGCGAGATAATGAGTAGTGATCCTATTTCTAAATGAATGAAGAGTGGGGCTGCGAGCCCACACTGGTGGATTTTGTGTTAGTTAAGTGGTATGAAATGTGGCACAGTTCAGTACCGATGACATCCTTTTCACTATATTCTGGCTAATATTAGATTATTGTATGCAGCTTAGGAAGGACGTCTACCCATATAAAGGTTACTGACTATCTCAATTAATCCTTTTACCTATTTTGCCTAAATATAATAAATAGGCTGATTTAAAATGGTATAAAATGTGGCACAGGTACAGGTACATTCAAAATATTACGCCATCCAAGATCAACAGGTATATAGAAATTAATACATAATCTGTTCTGATTTTATCTTATGATATGCAAAACTTTGAGTTACCATTGACTCCTTGTTCGGAAGTATAACATCTGAGGTGAAGCCAATGACTTCTGGGGCTGATGAGGGATTGGTGCTTCTGAATAATACTTGTGTGCGAACTGTTATGCTCTCTTGACTTTTTCCTTTCTTGGGTCTCTTGCTGATCCTCCCCTTTGTGACTGACCAGTGAACTCCACAAAACCTTCCTAAACTGAAAACAAGTCTAAGGGTATACCCTTTACTAGTGGGAGCGATTTTTTTTCATGATGTATAAAATACCGGCAATACTTTCTCAAATACAATTTTAGTTATAGCTTCTATGGAGTTAAAGATTTGTTTTGTTCAGGTACGAAATTATTAAAATCCTACAATAACATAGTAACCCTCTCCGACATATGACGAGATTTTGAGCCTATTGGGGATACTTTAAAGCCTTTGGGGTATTTAGAAAGCCAGCATATTTGTTATTTTTGTTTGACAGCAGGCTAAATTTGTACATTTTTCGATAGAAAAATTTCTCCGGCGAACCCGGATTTCTTCATATAATGCTGGCTCGCTATCGCTCGCCAGGAAGAAATCGACACCTAGATGGGGATAAACGTCTTAAAATAGTTGGCTGAATGGGGCCGAATGGATACAAGCCAGAGAAAGAGAGAAAAGGACAGAAATAACAAAAGCAGGCACCCCCCTTAACAGGCTAGTTTACTTTTCGGTTTATTTATTTATTCATCTATATATGTTTAGTGTCCTTGCAAGACCTCTATCAAACTTGAAAAAACACCCCCATCCTCCATCGAGATTAATTTGTACGGGAGTCTAGGAATCCTCCTCCCCTTAAATATTCACCAAGATAAGACATCAAAGGGGAGAGGGAACGCAAAAGTGGGTCCCCCTTAAGTGAGATAGTCCGAAACCTGTTAATTGCTGGAGGCCAATTTTATGCTAAACAAATCGTCTAATAGTCGCCAGAATAAAGCTAGAAAGGACGGCACCTACCGGTACTGAAAGGGGTAATGAAGCACTTATAGCTATCAATAAAGTGGTCCTCCTCACATGGTAGAGCTTCTATTGATTCTCACAGCCAAACTCCCGCTTCACAAGTTGTATCAGCTAAACATGAACGTCTTGTATCCTAAATGTCTTGGTTAAGGGAGCCCACCTCGCTGTTTTTCTCTTTCTCTCTTCTCTTTGGCTTGTATCCATTCGGCCCCATTCAGCCCACTGTTTTAAGACGTTTACCCCCATCCAGGTGTCAATATTTTCCGGGTGAAATATATAGCCAGCATATATATTTGTTTTGTTTTGAGAGCAAGCTAAATTTGTACATTTTTCTATCGAAAAATGTCTCCGGTGAAGCCCGTTTCTCAATACAATGCTGGCTCGCTATCGCTCGCCAGGAATATCGACACCTGGAAGTAAACAAATTACACTTGGATGGGGATATTAAAACAGTTAGTACTGGCTGAATACCCTCTCTCTCTGAGGGATCTTGGGGGTGTTTTTCAAGTTTGATGGAGGCCTAGCGAGGAAACTAAGAAAAATATACAAGTAAATCAATAATAGACCAACAAATAAGCCCTACCCCCTTAAATAAATAATAAGGTCATTTGTCCCCTTCAAATTTTAACCCCTTCAATATCGGTGACGTGTTTTTCATTATACTCTGGCAACTTATTAGACCGGTTTTATTCAGCTTAGGAAGGATGTCTACCTGTTAATATATTATAAACTATCTCCATTAATTCATTTAGCTACCGTATCATATGTACTATTGTGGACATAAGTCCTGATACACCTGCCTGCTAGAGAATCGCGAAATGTGTTGGTAACATTTCGGCCCCCCCCCCCCCCCCCCCCCCCCCCTTCCCCACCCTATCCCCACCCTTTCACACTCTCTCAAACAATCCCCTCCTTCCCTCTTTCTTGCCTTCTTTCTTGCTTCACGTCTATAAGCTCCTCCCCCTGGTTTGTTTTCCAGCAATAACTTCTCTCTCCTTTCTGTCTCTCTATTTTTCCTCTCTCATCGAACCATTGCATATTATGCATGTTTTCAAAGCTTCTTCCTATAATGAAATACCATATCGTTACATTAGCATTAAGTACGTAGTTCATGTTCATATTAGCCATTATATAACAAACATAGCATACTATAAAGATTTAGGATCCATTCGAAGGTGGAAGTAAATTACGGTACCATATATGTCAGATACATTTGAGACAAATTTACTGTTGCATTTTCAATTCGTAATTCAGCTATAATTATCTAAGCCCATATATCCCAATGTCTTGAGTATGCATGGATTTCACTGTTAAAGTTTATATAGTATTAAAATATATAATTGACAAACATAATATAGGTTCCTTGATTCAATTCATTGAATATTAAAAGTTAGTTATAAATATATGTTACCACGTCTGTACCTACCTCTTAACTTCGTTATACCCACACTTAACTATTCACGTTTGTTTCGTAACTAATTGACTCAAACACACGGCCACAGACATTAAATGTGTCTCACATTACACATACTTGCATGTTATTTTCTTACTGGAGGAGATTTGGCGCTTTTCATCTGCCTTAACGAGTGCTGCTCCCCCCAAGATTAACCCCTTCTGTACCAGGGTTGGGTTTAGTTTTAGTTTAGCTAGACAATTTCATGCAGCCAAGGAAGGGTCTGTGGTATTTAGAAGAGTTAATTGAGATAGCATGCAACCTTTCAATTGTTACACTTCCTTTCTTAACTGAATAAAATCGTATATATATAGCAATACTCCAACCACTAGAACTGTAGATCTGGCTCCTGACTGGTGTTTGTATCGACGCTCATGATTCACCATCTTATCAATACCCTAGCTCATTAGCCCAGTAGAGCAGCAGAGCTGACAATTTTGTTTATTAATATATGTATTGTTCCATGATACTGCATACGTTTTAGGAATTGAATTGCTTACTAAATATTCTAAAGTGCTATCCAAATCTTAAGACCCATAGAATATTACATAAAACACATTAACAACGTATATATAAACAAATAAATACAAGCGAGATAACGAACAAATATATCCGAGAAGTTATAGTAATTTTATGAATAATGGGATAAGTGATATCCGAACCCATATATCAAATGAAACACATAAATAACGTAGTTATCATAGAGTAAACACAAGCAAGGGAAGAAATGTCGTCACTGCCCAGTATGACTGTGTAAATGTATGGTAAGGTATGAAGTGTTGAACACGAAGCTAAAATACTTCGAGTTTGAATATTTCTTTGTCCGAAAGGAAGAGTATATTCTTTGGTTTTCCTTGCAACATTATTTACCTATCAACTCCGGTGTTCCTCCTGGTTTTGTCCTATCCCAGATCTTCCTATTATTCATTAACAACTGCACCTCCAGTCCCATTCACGCATATGCTGATGACTCCACATTACACTATTCCACTAGCCTTCCAAAACATCATTCACAGCAGGAACTTAAAAAATCACGTAAGAAGGCCATACAGCACCTATCTTCTGATCTCTCTACTATCTCTAATTGGGGCAGAGAAAACCTTTATAAGTTCAATGCTTCCAAAATTCAATTTCTCCATCTGTCTACTCATCGCCCCCTTCCTGAAAAATATGACTTACTCTTCAACAACTTATAAATTTCTTCATCTTCTCTTAATATTATCGGTGTCTCGTTTTCTTCTCTCTCTCTCTCTTGGAAAGATCATTTTAACACTTGCTAAAACAGCTTCAAGAAAGCTGGGTTTGATCAACCGCCTCCAGGGATTCCTTACCGCTGCGCAGCTTCGTGTTCTATACAGGGGCACTGTGCGTCCATGTATTGGGTATTGTTCACACGTGTGGGGAGGATCCTCTCACACAGCACTTCTAGACAAAGTATAAAGGAAAGCCTTCCTTCCGTCTCATTAACTTTATGTCCACTCACCAATTATCTGCAATCTCTCTCTCTTTGTTGCAATGATGCATCTTTCTCACTATTCTACCGCTATTACAATAATCAGTGTTCCTCTGAGCTCTCTCAGTGTATATCACCCCCTCCTTGTAGAGCAGGTATCACCCGTCTTGAAACACAAATCCCACCCCTACTCTGTGCAACTCTCCAAACCCAAGAGTGAAACGTTATTCTCAACCTTTCTTCTATTCAACAGCTGATCTCTGGAACTCTCTCCCAGAATTAGTCTTTAATATTCAAGGAACCTATATTATGTTTGTCAATTATATATTTTACTACTATATAAACTTTAACAGTGAAATCCATGCATACTCAAGACATTGGGATATATGGGCTTAGTTAATTATAGCTGAATTGAGAAATGAGAGTGCAAAAGTAAATTCAAGTCTCAATTGTACTTCAGTGTACTGCTAAATGAAAGGAATGAAGAGCCAGCAAACATAGCTGGATATGGTATGGGAGGGAGAAGAAGAGAAGTAGTGGAGGAGGAGGTGGGGATCAGGAGGTCAGAAGTGTGGGAAGCCATGAAAAGAGTGAAGTTGGGGAAAGCACCAGGAACAGATGGAGTGTGTGGGGAAATGTTGAGGTATGGTGGTGAGATAGTGATAGAATGGGTATGGAAAATGTGCAAACTAGCATGGGAGAAGGGGAGTGCACCCGATGACTGGAAGACTGGCATAATAGTCCCCCTATATAAGGGCAAAGGGGAAAGAGGAGTGTGTCTTCTAAGCGTAGTAGGGAAGGTATACAGTAGGGTAGTGATTGAGAGAGTGAGAGTGAGAACGGAGAAATGGATAGGCGACGAGCAGGGAGGTTTTAGGAAGGGAAGAGGATGTGTAGATCAGATTTTTACCCTGAATTGTGTTGTGGAGAAGTATCTGGAGAAGAAACAAAAGGTGTATGTTGCCTTTATGGACTTGGAGAAGGCCTATGACAGAGTGGATAGAGAAGGTTTGTGGAAAGTACTTAGAATATACGGAGTAGAGGGCAAGTTGCTGAAAGCAGTGAAGAGCATGTATGAGGGTGCAAAGGCGGCAGTACGTGTGGAGAGTGAGCAGAGCGAGTTCTTTGACCTGAATGTTGGTTTGAAACAGGGGTGTGTGGTGTCCCCGTGGTTGTTTACTGTATATGGATGGAGTTATGAAAGAAATACTATCAAGAGCAGTGGATGTTGGTGTATCGCTGAAAAGGGAGGGAATTGAGTGGAAGCTACCTATACTGCTGTTTGCGGATGATACAGTTCTGATGAGTGATAATGAATGGGAGTTGCAGGGTCTGGTAAATGAGTTTGGAACAGTGTGCGAAAAACGGAATTTGAAGGTAAATACGGGGAAGAGCAAGGTTATGGTCTTCGAAAGGGGTGAAGTCACAGAGTGTGAGGTGAAGCTGAACGGTCAGGAGATCGTCAACTCTTTTAAGTATCTGGGCAGTGTGTTGAGTAAAGATGGGACTATGGATGAAGAGGTGCGGGAGAGGGTACAACAGCAGTAACAAGAAATAGGGTGGTCAGTATGGAAGTGAAGAAGTCCTTGCATGAAGGTAATCCCGACACTGACTTACGGAAGCGAAGCATGGACGTTGGTTGAGAGACTCAGACCAAGAGTGAGAGCAGTGGAAATGAATTACTTAAGGAGTGCGTGCGGAGTTACATGGAGGGATAGACAGACTAATGAGGAAGTAAGAAGTGGAGGTAGATGTGCTGGAAAGTGTGAAAAGGAACAACTTGAGATGGTTCGGCCATATGGAACGTATGGAAAGCGAGAGAATGACTAAGAGGGTGTACGAGAGCGAGGTGGAGGGACAGAGGGGGAGAGGTAGACCGAATATGAGGTGGAAGGATGGAGTGAGGAACTACATGAACGAAGGCGGTGCTGGTTGGGGGGAGGGGCGTCGACTGACTGGGGACAGAGGTGCATGGGGGCGGTTCGTTCGTGGCCACCCCTTCGGGGATCACGGCGTCAGGCAATAGATAGATAGATAGAATTGTATCTGACTTAGATAACATAATGGTATGGTTTAACAAAGCTCTATCTTCGAATGGATCATAATGGATTATATTGTGCTAGGTTTGTATAAAATGGCAAATATGAACATGAACTATGTAACGTAATGCTTAATGAACGCTATATTTAATTTTAGAAAGATTTCATAAACACGCATACAAATACAATGATTCGATTAGGGAAAGGAGAAATAGAGAGAAGGAAGGGAAAGATTTATCATCCCGTTGTAATAGTGGTGGAAAGTGATCCGTGGGAAGGAGTTTATAGACGTGAAAACAAGAAAGAAGGAAAGAAAGAGGGAAGGAGGGGCTTGGATGAGAGAGCATGGAAGAGTGGGGATGGAGTGGGGGGGGGGGTAATCAATGTTACCAATACAATTCACAATTCTCTGGCAGGCAGGTGTAGCAGGACTTATGTCCACAATAGTACTTCCTAAGCTTTATAATATCGTCTAAATGCAGCTGAAATATACACACAACAGACTTCTCCGGTACTTTAAGGGGAAATGGGTCGTTTTTCTAGATTCCCTTCTCCCTCATGTTTAGCCCCATTAGTTTTCAGATTTGACGATGTTTGCCCCATTATTTTGTCGATGTTAAGACTTCGCCCCATTTTTGTGTCAATATTAAGACCTTTCGTGCTATTTAGGTGTAGATGTTTTTCCTGGCGATCGATAGTGAGCCTGTAATTTTGGAAGAACTATTTCCACCTAAAAATGTACAAAATAATCAAGAAGTGGGATGTAATGGATGTTATTTTAAGTTTGATGGAGGTCTAGGGAGGAAACTAAAACAATAATAATAATAGATATATGAAGTAATCGACCAAAAAATAAACCCTTCCCCCTTAACCCCTTCTGTACCGGTGACGTATTTTTATTTGATTTCAGCTGCATTTAGACGATTTTATGAAGCTTAGGAAGGATATATGATAGCTAAAAGAATTAATTAAGAAAGTCTATAGCCTTTGAATGGGTACACGTCCTTCCTATGCTGAACAAAATAGTCTAACAGTAGCCAGCATATAATAAAAAGTACATCAGAAGGGGTAACAGTGTCCAAATCAATAGTTATTATAGGCCACACATTCTTCATCATAAACTGGCTCATTTATATTTTACTACAACTGTTTCTTGAGGAGATAGTAACTCGAAGCTTGTTAATTGCTGGAGGCCCTTTTTATGTTGAATCAAATCGTCTAATAGTAGCTAGAATAAACATACAAAGACGTCGTCGGTACAGAAGGGGTTAACAGTCCCATTATCCCGGTGCTATACCCTGTATCAAAGACGTCGTCGGTACAGAAAGGGTTAACAGTCCCATTATCCCGGTGCTATACCCTGTATCAAAGACGTCGTCGGTACAGAAGGAGTTAACAGTCCCATTATCCCGGTGCTATACCCTGTATCAAAGACGTCGTCGGTACGGAAGGGGTTAACAGTCTCATTATCCCGGTGCTATACCCTGTATCAAAGACGTCGTCGGTACAGAAGGGGTTAACAGTCCCATTATCCCGGTGCTATACCCTGTATCAAAGACGTCGTCGGTACAGAAGGGGTTAACACTCCCATTATCCCGGTGCTATACCCTGTATCAAAGACGTCGTCGGTACAGAAGGGGTTAACAGTCCCATTATCCTGGTGCTATACCCTGTATCAAAGACGTCGTCGGTACAGAAGGGTTTAACAGTCCCATTATCCCGGTGCTATACCCTGTATCAAAGACGTCGTCGGTACAGAAGGGGTTAACACTCCCATTATCTTGGTGCTATACCCTGTATCAAAGACGTCGTCGGTACAGAAGGGGTTAACAGTCCCATTATCCCGGTGCTATACCCTGTATCAAAGACGTCGTCGGTACAGAAGGGGTTAACAGTCCCATTATCCCGGTGCTATACCCTGTATCAAAGACGTCGTCGGTACAGAAGGGGTTAACAGTCCCATTATCCCGGTGCTATACCCTGTATCAAAGACGTCGTCGGTACAGAAGGGGTTAACAGTCCCATTATCCCGGTGCTATACCCTGTATCAAAGACGTCGTCGGTACAGAAGGGGTAAACAGTCCCATTATCCCGGTGCTATACCCTGTATCAAAGACGTCGTCGGTACAGAAGGGGTTAACAGTCCCATTATCCCGGTGCTATACCCTGTATCAAAGACGTCGTCGGTACAGAAGGGGTTAACACTCCCATTATCCCGGTGCTATACCCTGTATCAAAGACGTCGTTGGTACAGAAGGGGTTAACAGTCCCATTATCCCGGTGCTATACTCTGTATCAAAGACGTCGTCGGTACAGAAGGGGTTAACAGTCCCATTATCCCGGTGCTATACCCTGTATCAAAGACGTCGTCGGTACAGAAGGGGTTAACAGTCCCATTATCCCGGTGCTATACCCTGTATCAAAGACGTCGTCGGTACAGGAGGGGTTAACACTCCCATTATCCCGGTGCTATACCCTGTATCAAAGACGTCGTCGGTACAGAAGGGGTTAACAGTCCCATTATCCCGGTGCTATACCCTGTATCAAAGACGTCGTCGGTACAGAAGGGGTTAACACTCCCATTATCCCGGTGCTATACCCTGTATCAAAGACGTCGTCGGTACAGAAGGGGTTAACAGTCCCATTATCCCGGTGCTATACCCTGTATCAAAGACGTCGTCGGTACAGAAGGGGTTAACAGTCCCATTATCCCGGTGCTATACCCTGTATCAAAGACGTCGTCGGTACAGAAGGGGTTAACAGTCCCATTATCCCGGTGCTATACCCTGTATCAAAGACGTCGTCGGTACAGAAGGGGTTAACAGTCCCATTATCCCGGTGCTATACCCTGTATCAAAGACGTCGTCGGTACAGAAGGGGTTAACAGTCCCATTATCCCGGTGCTATACCCTGTATCAAAGACGTCGTCGGTACAGAAGGGGTTAACAGTCCCATTATCCCGGTGCTATACCCTGTATCAAAGACGTCGTCGGTACAGAAGGGGTTAACAGTCCCATTATCCCGGTGCTATACCCTGTATCAAAGACGTCGTCGGTACAGAAGGGGTTAACAGTCCCATTATCCCGGTGCTATACCCTGTATCAAAGACGTCGTCGGTACAGAAGGGGTTAACAGTCCCATTATCCCGGTGCTATACCCTGTATCAAAGACGTCGTCGGTACAGAAGGGGTTAACAGTCCCATTATCCCGGTGCTATACCCTGTATCAAAGACGTCGTCGGTACAGAAGGGGTTAACAGTCCCATTATCCCGGTGCTATACCCTGTATCAAAGACGTCGTCGGTACAGAAGGGGTTAACAGTCCCATTATCCCGGTGCTATACCCTGTATCAAAGACGTCGTCGGTACAGAAGGGGTTAACAGTCCCATTATCCCGGTGCTATACCCTGTATCAAAGACGTCGTCGGTACAGAAGGGGTTAACAGTCCCATTATCCCGGTGCTATACCCTGTATCAAAAAGATAAGCCAGCAATTCTTAACCCTAACCTATGTAACTTAAAATTGGCTAGAGCAAATGGGCTGACATTTTTCACACCTATTCCCTGGCTGACCCTTCCCGAATGGTAGAAATATTAGCTGGATTACTCTAGTCGTTTGTGATTTACGGAGGTTAATGTTCAAGAGTTGACTTACTTGGAACAGGAAATAGTACAGTGGCGCTAATAAGTTATGTCTCAGCTGTCTTTACGTCTGACTCGCTCTGTTCTTTATTAATGTCTGTCAGATGTTGAATAGGATGGGTACGTGTAGGAATATGTTTGTATATCTCACTCAAAAAGAAGAAATCGTGCGTAAATATTACTGCTACCAATTATTGATCAAAACATAATTGGTGCTGATACATGACTTATAAGGCCGACTGTACTATTTCTTAAGTCATAGCTGTGTAATGTCCCTCACACACATCATCAGTTAGGTTTCTGGTGGATTAATTATTTTAGCTGAACCTTTGAGGGGTGTAGGGCATATTTGTTTAGTCTATGGATACCGGTACATGTATTTATTTATTTGTTTAGTTTCCTCCCTAGATTCCATCAAGCTTAAAAAATACACTCCCAAGACCCCCATTCGATATATATTTGTACATTTTTTCGGTAGAAAAATGTCCCGGCCTTCCCTCCTAAAATTATAGGCTCGCTATCGCTCGCCAGGGAAAGTCGACACCTAAAGGACAAGAAAGGGTTGACAAGGAAATGGGGCGAAATTCGCCAAAATTAACGGGATAAACGTCCTAAAATTTCATAACAAATGGGGCTAATTATGAGGGAGAAGTGGGTCCTGTCTGTCTGTTTGCGTGTTCGCTAATTATCTTCAGAGTAATGAGTATAAACCAAGCGGCTCGCTTGGTGTAGTGACTATCGTCTCGGACTTCCACCCAGAAGGCCTGGGTTCGCGCCCACGCTCCGCGCATTAAAGATTTTTCACAAGCACTGAGTCGTTACCATCCCTCATGAGCAAAGTGATGGGGTAGTAGTACAGGACCCCAATGGAAATACGCCTAATCGGCCTTATTGAGCTATCCTTAGCTAGCTTAGCATGCGCTAGCTTTAAGAACTATTATTATTATAATTAATTGTGGGGCACATTGGTATAATTTGTTTAACTAATATTGATGATCGGGCATATAAGACACAATATTAATTCTGTATATTGGTTTACAGGTGTTCTGGTGAGCCGCCGCTGTCAACGCTGGATAACATTAGATACTCTAGATGGTTTCTACAACAAGGAACAAGGCCGAATTACTGAACAAGGCTTAAATAGTGAACAAAACCAAGATCAATGAACAAGGAAAGATCAATTAGTGAACAATACCTGATCAACTAGTGTACGTAAAACAATATGCAAACCAGATAAATTACTGAACAATACTAGAACAATGAACTATACCAGATCAATGAACAATACTAGATCATGTAGTGAACAATACTAGAACAGTCGGTGAACAAGGGTGAATGAGTAAACAATTCCAGAGAGTCGTTGAACAAGAATAGATCAGTGAACAAATCATTCCAGAAAGATCCAAATCCCTCATGAATAACCAGAGAATAGATCAGCGAACGTGGCCTGATGAAGTAATCGGACGAGCTCTGTTAGAGAATGATCAGGTCTCCAAGGTCTGTAGGCAGCTTTCACTGGGGGTGCATTGACATCTCTAGCATGGGGTCGGCGGCAGTCGGAAGTCTTGCTATCCTGGGATTTTTCCGTCGTTCCTGCAGAGCTGTGGGATATTCTGCACTTTCACCCAAGGTTAGTTAATGGACTGTGTTATTATTATTATTATATTTATTATTATTGTCTGATATATTTTATAAATACTTATACTAATAGGGTTGGAATAATTGGACAGTTCTGTTCGGAAGTTTGTACTTTATTTAACAAACTTAAAGGCAATCAATATTCCTCATAGCTAATGCTTCCCGATCCAAGTCAAAATATGTTCAAACTGAAGAGTTAAATACTTACGACAATACAGTATACACTGTACCTCAGAATCTTAAGTTCCCATTAAGTTCCCATATCGGTATGATCGCTATTCAGAGTTTGACCTACTTAGACTTCGGTCTCAAGGCACAATAACTATTAATATTTTTTAACAAAAACTGTAACAAAATTATATATCCTTTGGTACGTTAATATATATTACGCGTGATCGATACCATGCTTTCGACGAAGTGATATCTATAGTAAGAATATACAGTAGTTTCCGTAAAACAAAAGGAGGCATTGATTGCCAATCCTAACTATTGCTCCAGCTAAAACTCCACTATCACAAATCTTATCATTCTAGCCTGGATAGATTGCAGGTATCATTAGGCTCGCTATCGATCGCCAGGAAAATAATTGCACCTAAGTGACACGAAATGTCTTAATAATTTGACAAATACATGGGGTGAATTAATGGACTTACAGTCGCCATACTGATGGGGCCAACGTCATAAAATCCCATAACTAATGAGGCTACCACCCTTTACTCCACACTTTTCCGTTTTCTCGTCTATTTTTTCTCATCTCCTATTTGTTCTCCACTTTTCTCTCATTTCTTATTTGTTCTCTCATCTCACAGGCAGCTTTGACTTTTGTCTCCCTCATCCACATAGAAAAAAAAAAAAAAAAAAAAAAGGTGGTCTAGGGGGTGTTTCTCAAGCTTGATGGAAGTCTAGGGAGGAGGAAACTAAATACCTCCCCTTACCAACTAAATACCTCCCCGAGGGAGAAAGGGAGCCAGAAAAACTTAACCTTAAAACTTAATCTTAACCTTCCAGTGGTGGCAGTGGACCGGGTGAGGGAAGGCTGACGATAATGATGGGGTAAGTGTGTTTGGTGTTTTGGGGAATATTAATTAACCCTTTCCCTATTGTATATGAGAGAATGGATCAACAAAATCGGGTAAAAAAATGCAGGTATGATTGTGGAGGGAGCTGCACCAAGGTGTGGACCGAGGAAGACCTGGGATCGGACTATATAGTGCCGATCTCAAATCCAAGAACTTGACAAGTGAAGCAGCCCTAATCAGGGTTGCCTGGAACGCCGCCATTAGGACAAGAGACTGAAACTGAACGTATGTGTGGAGCACTCAGTCTTAAAATTGTATGTATGTATGTATGTATATATTCCCCCGGGCAGCGCCGGGTACCTCAGCTAGTGGGATGTATTTCTCTGTGTTTTCTATAGCTTTATCTTGCCTATACCGCAGTATAGGCCTATATATGTCTTTACCTCTGCAAATTGAATTATTTTCATTAGACTATTTGGGTTAAATAAGGGTGGAAGCCAGAAAGGCGGCCATCTTGGGAATAGGCTCGCACCCTTATTTTTCATGTTTTTTCCTCCAGATTTTGAGAAATGAGTGTTTTCATGGTCTTAGTTATAATTCCAATGTGAGATACACGATGAATTTAGGCTATTTCTAGGCGATTATATTCAGCTTATAGAGGAAAGGTCTTAATTTTGAGCATCTAGGGGTCTGGGGTGGCAGCCCCCAGGTTAGGCTAGGTTAATGATACAGTGTTTTTCGGGGGACCGTTTGTTTGGTCTATTAATACATATCTATTTTTTTTCCCTAGACCTCCATCAAGCTTAGCAAAAAACAACACCCCCCTAGACTCCCTATGTATTTCGTTCGGGATTCGCTATAGAAAGAGAACGACCAATGAGGATTATGATGCATTATGATGCTTCATTCTGGCTATCATTAGACGATTTTTATACAGCTTAGGAAATATCTGAGGTAAAGATGACGCCGTTTTCCCTTTGATTCTGGCATACATTAGACGATTGTATGTAGTTTAAGAAGGACCTTGTAGAGGGGTTAATTGAAATCTTATTTACCACTTTGAGCCCCAGATATTTTAGATTATAAGCAAAGCAAAATTGCATAATGGCTACCGGAATATGAAGGGTGCTGAAGAGTTTAAAGAGAGGTTAATTATGCACGTGACACCAAAATGGCGGAGCTTGACCGGTCTCTGATACTAAAGGGTCTTTAGGGAGGGGGGATGGGGGGGGGGGGGTAGTAAACCCCTTCAGCACCAGCGACGCCTAATTTAACTTTGATTCTGGCTAAAATTAGATGATTTATTGCATATTAAGAAGGACCTATGTTATTAAGAGGGACGTATTATTTATTTACCCATTTTGAGTCGCTGAGCAGTTTAAAAGGACGTCACCGGTACTAGTAGTCTTATCTATTGCCTGACCCCGCAATCCCCGAAGGGGTGGGTGGACACGAACGAACCGCCCCCATGCACCTCTGTCCCCAGTCATTCGACGCCCCTCCTCCCACCCAGCACCGCCTTCATTCATATACTTCCTCACTCCATCCTTCCATACCGGTAAAGTGATATAGTGGGATCAAGAACGATAGGGAGCTTTAAGATAAAATTAGATAGGCATATGGACGAGACTATGTTATTTATTGTTTATCTATGTGCTGGAAGGATATTATATTTTTCAATTCCATCCATTAGAAATGATTCATATCACAAAAAGTCCAAATAAAACTATGTTAATGTCTACAGGAGTTAGATAGATGCATTCGAGAAATAGACAGAGGGGGAAGTGAGCGATAAACGAACTATTATGAGACGGACTTAATTGGTTCTGAAAAGACAAAGGAGACATTTTTATTGACTCTTTTTCATGTTATTATTTGTGTGTGCTGGAAGGAATATATTGTTTTCAATTCCATCGCATTAGAAATGATTCATGATTACAAAAAGTCCAAATAAGACATAGTTATGTTAATGTATAAATAAGGGAGTTAGATAGATGCATTGGAGAGATAAACAGATAGAGAGAGAGAGTGGCTAGGGGCGAGCGAGCGATAAAATACTAACATATATGAGACGGACTTAAATTTCTGAAAGACAAAGGAGATATTTTTATTTAATCTCGTTTTCATTTTATTATTTGTGTGTTGGAAGTACCGGGTAATATTGTTTTCAATTCCATCATATTAGAAATGATTCATAGATTAAAAAAAGACCAAATAAGACATAGTTATATTTATGTATAAGGGAGATAGATGCATTAAATGCACAAACTGGGGGAGAAATTAGTCGTCTCGGTAATGTTTTCCCAAGCATTGATGATTTTATTCAGATTAGGAAGGATATTTGGAATTCAGAAAGGGTTAACTGAGATGTGGTTTATATAGTTTTGATGCCCACAGATCCTTCCTAAGCTGCTCAGAATCGTCAAATGCTAAACGCTCTAGGTTAAGGGGGGTGATCTGTTTTTGTTCTGTCCTTTTCTATCTATCTCTGGCTTGTATCCATTTGGCCCCATTCAGCCTACTGTTTTATGACGTTTATCCCCATCCAGGTGTCAATTTTTTACTGGTGAGTGGTAAGCAAGCCAGCATATTTTTTATTTTTGTTTGACAGCAGGCTCAATTTGTACATTTTTCGATAGAAAAATGTCTCCGGCGAAGCCTGATTTCTTCATATAATGCTGGCTCGCTATCGCTCGCCAGGAAGAAATCGACACCTAGATGGGGATAAACGTCTTAAAATAGTTGGCTGAATGGGGCCGAATGGATACAAGCCAGAGAAAGAGAGAAAAGGAGCCCCTTAACAGGCTATTTACTTTTCGGTTTATTTATTTATTCATCTATATATGTTTAGTGTCCTTCCAAGACCTCTATCAAACTTGAAAAAACACCCCCATGACCCGCAATCGAGATAAATTTGTATATTTTTCGGTAGAAAATGTTCAAGCCGAAGGCCGATTCCCTCCTAAAATTGAAGGCTCGCTATCGCTTGCCAGGAAAAAAATATCTCCTAAATGGCACGAAAGGTCCTAATATTGACAAAGAAATGGGGCGAAAGGTGTTAAAATCGCCAAAGTAATGGACCGGCCGCCTTAAATCGCAAAAACCAGATGTTGGAATAACGTAGTAATGTCTGTCAGATGTTGGTATAAGGTAGTAATGTCTGTCAGATGTTGGAATAACGTAGTAATGTCCGCCAGATGTTGGTATATGGTAGTAATGTCTGTCAGATGTTGGAATAAAGTAGTAATGTCTGTCAGATGTTGGAATAAAGTAGTAATGTCTGCCAGATGTTGGAATATGGTAGCAATGTCAGCCTGTTGGAATATGGTAGCAATGTCTGCCAGATGTTGGAATAAGGAAGGAATGTCTGCCAGGTGTTGGAATATGGATAGTAATGTCTGTCAGATGTTGAATAAGGTCGTAATGTCTGTCAGATGTTGAATAAGGTAGTAATGTCAGTCAGATGTAGGAATATGGTAGTAATGTCTGCCAGATGTTGGAATAAGGAAGGAATGTCTGCCAGGTGTTGGAATATGGATAGTAATTTTTGTCAGATGTTGAATAAGGTCGTAATGTCTGTCAGATGTTGGAATAACAGTAATGTCTGCCAGATTTTGGAATAGTAATGTCTGTCAGATGTTGGAATATGGTAGTAATGTCTGTCAGATGTTGGAATATGGTAGTAATGTCTGCCAGATGTTGGAATAAGGTAGTAATGTCTGTCAGATTTGGGAATAAGGCAGTAATGTCTGTCAGATGTTGGAATAAGGCAGTCATGTCTGTCAGATGTTGGTATATGGTAGTAATGTCTGTCAGATGTTGGAATAACGTAGTAATGTCTGCCAGATGTTGGAATATGGTAGTAATGTCTGTCAGATGTTGAATGAGGTAGTAATGTCTCAGATGTTGGAATATAGTAGTAATGTCTGTCAGATGTTGGAATAAGGTAGTAATGTCTGTCAGATTTGGGAATAAGGCAGTAATGTCTGTCAGATGTTGGAATAAGGTAGTCATGTCTGTCAGATGTTGGAATAACGTAGTAATGTCTGTCAGATTTGGGAATAAGGCAGTAGTGTCTGTCAGATGTTGGAGTAAGGTAGTAATGTCTGTCAGATGTTGGAATATGGTAGTAATGTCTGTCAGATGTTGGTATATGGTAGTAATGTCTGTCAGATGTTGGAATATGGTAGTTATGTCTGCCAGATGTTGGAATATGAGCAATGTCTGCCAGATGTTGGAATAAGGAAGGAATGTCTGCCAGATGTTGGAATATGGATAGTAATGTCTGTCAGATGTTGAATAATACTGTCTGTCAGATGTTGGAATAAATTAATAATGTCTGTCAGATGTTGGAATAACATAGTAATGTCTGCCGGATGTTGGAATATGGTAGCAATGTCAGCCTGTTGGAATATGGTAGCAATGTCTGCCAGATGTTGGAATAAGGAAGGAATGTCTGCCAGGTGTTGGAATATGGATAGTAATGTCTGTCAGATGTTGAATAAGGTCGTAATGTCTGTCAGATGTTGAATAAGGTAGTAATGTCTGTCAGATGTTGGAATATGGTAGTTATGTCTGCCAGATGTTGGAATATGGTAGCAATGTCTGCCAGATGGAATAAGGAAGGAATGTCTGCCAGGTGTTGGAATAAGGTAGTCATGTCTGTCAGATGTTGGTATACGGTAGTAATGTCTGTCAGATGTTGGAATAACGTAGTAATGTCTGCCAGATGTTGGAATAAGTAGTAATGTCTGTCAGATGTTGGAATAAGGTAGTAATGTCTGTCAGATGTTGGAATAAGGAAGGAATATCTGCCAGATGTTGGAATAACATAGTAATGTCTGCCAGATTTTGGAATAGTAATGTCTGTCAGATGTTGGAATAAGGTAGTCATGTCTGTCAGAGATAATCTTTATACCTTATAATTCCCATAAATCCTTCGTAAACTGTATAAAATGCGTCATAATCTTCAAAGGACTATTGTATATTTTGAAGCTGCCAGACAAACAATTGCCCGTAAACATTAACGGTAAATCGCTTGTGAGACACCGCCCTTAACCCTTTCAGTACCGGTGATAGCCTTTTAACATTATTCTGGGTACTCTTAGACAATTTCAAGCAATTAAAAGACCTCGAACTATCTCACTTAACCCTTTTCAGTACCACAGATCTGTCTTAAGCTGCACTAAATTCTCTCAATATCGCTAGAATATATTTAAACAGACGTTACCGATACAATCCCACCCCTACTCTGTGCAACTCTCCAATCAAAGAGTGAAACGTTATCCTCAGTCTTCTATTCAACAGCTGAGCTCTGGAACTCTCTCCCAAAATTCCTATGACTTAATTTGCTTCAAGCTCAGTGTCCAGGCAATTTGGCTCGAACGTCCCTTGATTTTGGCCCTGTCACTCTTTCAACTCAGGGGGAGGCACTCGCCACAGGCATTTCTGCTTTTTGTCTCCCTCACTCACATAAACAAAAGTCATGGGGGAGGGGGGGGGGGGGGGGGCACTATCCCTAGGCAAGATTTGTTTTTAATTCTGAAAGTGACGTACCAGAGACACCCATATCTTAAAATGTAAAAATTCGACCAAAATCAACAATTTCCCTACACGAAAAAGTAACATCTCTGACTTCCTAATCTGAATAAAATCATCAGAAATGTGTATTGGATTAGGGTTAATCTTGTTTCTGGCTAAAATTTGAGGATTTTATGCAGTCTAAGAAGGAGCTATGTTAGTTATGTTAAGAAGTTTGTTAGATAGTACTGTATTTAACTAAGAGGTTTGTTAGATAGTACTTACTGTATTTAACTAAGAGGTTTGTTAGATAGTACTATACCTTGCCACCACACTCCTGGCATATTCATGAACTCAAGAGACTGGTAGTTACTAAAGGCCTACTATTATATCGAACATAAGAAAAACAAAAAAAGTCACCCATAAAATCAGCCAAGCGTCGTCCATAGAAAACTCGTTCGCGCATCTGAGCTAACCCATTTTCTTTTATTACTATTAGAGGGTAACTATTCTAAACCTATATATATGACAAGTAGCATTTGTACGTTACGTCCACATTGTCCTCCCCAACTCACCCTATATACAGCATAAATTCATCCAGAACATCTGAATTATGATCATATTTTCCTAGACACGCACTTGTTTGTATTGCACTAATGTGAATAACAAAGGTGATTTGATGAAATAACTAACTGAATTAATTAATACTGCATAATAGTTGCGGACATATTTAAGAAGGAGTTTCATTTGCTTTCCAAGTATTTAAATCATTAATGTACGATCAAAACTAATATTTTTTCTTGAATATTTTAGCACGCCGACTGGTCAAAATTTTCGCTTCACTTATTTAAATATCATTTAAGGATCGATACAGTTTTCAGATTTTAAATACGTATATTGGCAAATAATAGAGATTATTATTTTCAAAGAACCAGCTCTGTAGGACAAAAACTATTTTATATTAACCCTCTCCGACATATGACGCGATTTTGAGCCTATTAGGGATACTTTAAAACCTTTGTTACCATCAGGGGTATTTAGAAACCTTTAGTTTAGTTACTTCAACCTCTGCAGTTGTCTTTGAGTTAGCTGTGGGCAGAAAATTAATTTTGGAGAGGTAATTATAAGAGTGAGAGAACTCTATTTCTTATTGCTAATCTGGCAACCTCTGCGTCATACGAGTCTGAAGGGGTTAATATTTTCATATGCGCATCTTACGTCCATCGAAAATGTCCGTCGGCCATGTTTTTCACACCTCTTCTCTCCCACTCATTTTCACCGATAAAATGTGAGACAGTGGATATATATTAAATCGCGCTATTTAGGACTTTTCATTAGCTTTCCAATGGTTAGTATATCATCAATGTACGATCAAAATTTCTATTTTTGCCAAATATTTTCTCGTCCGTGCGCCAAAATCACCGAATGGTCAACATCTTCGGTTCAGTGTACGCTCCAGTTAAACATCATTTAAGGATCGATACAGTTTTTAGATATTAATTTCCTATATCGGCAATGCATACAGATTACTATAATCTTTGAACCAGCTTTGGACGACAAAAACGTGATTTTATATGAATATTTTCATATGCGCATATCTGCATATCTTACATCGACAAATTTGAACTGAACTTACCCTGTCGTCTGTGACTATCCAATCATATTTCAGTCATTTTATCACTTATATCACATAAAGCCACTATGGGGGCGGCCATGTTTAAGTTTCCGGCCCACGCGTCCGTATCTAAATACTTAATAATCCATCTTTCCCTCATCCTATGACTTTTATGGATTCAAACTCCGTGTGTTCAGACATTTTGGCTCGAACTTTCCTTGATTTTTGTTGGCCCTTTCATTATTTTAACTCTGGGGAAGGCACTCGTCACAGGTATTCTCAACAGTAAAACATCGATGCCCATATGGCACGAAAGGTCTTAAATTTGAAGAAAAAAAACAAGGCGAAAAAACAAATCCAAGGGATAACATTAGAATCTGTTTGATTATAATCCAGAGATCTATATATAATCGTCAAGTGTGTGTATTTTATTCTAGCTACATTTAGTTGATTTTGTGTAACTTAGAAGAATCTGTGGTAAAGATAAGTTCGAAGCCTGTTAGTCTAATAGTAGCCAGACGAATTTATTGGGATAGTTTGTAGCCTTTTAATGTCTAGAGATCCTTCTCAAACTGAATAAAATAGATTGGCATTGGAATACAAAAAAAAGAAAAATAGATGCCATCGGTACAGAAAGGGTTAAAGGGGGTCACCTGCATTTTGATCTCCTTTTCTCTCTTTCTCTGGCTTCTATCCATTCGGCCCCATTCAGACTACTGTTAAGCCATAGAAAGAGAGAAAAGGAGATAACAAAAAGCAATGCTACCAGAGGCAACAAAATGGCCGATTTTCGTTGCTGGGGTGGCGGGGTGGGGGGGTATTTAGTTACCCCTTCAGCACCATGACGCCTTTTTTATCTTTGATTCTGGCTAAATGTTGATGACTTTATGCAGTTTACGAAGGACCTGTTTTACAAAGAGGGCAACATTTTGATGATTTTATGCAGTTTAGGAAGGACCTGTGTTACAAAGATGAGGTAATAACAAACTAAAGAAAATCGTCTATTATTTATTAGATGATATTATTCAGCTTAGGAAGGGCCTCTAGTAATAATTAAGGCTTCAAACTATCTCAACCAACCCTTTTCACTACCACAGATCCTTCCTAAGCTGCATAAATATCGTTTAACCCGTTCAGTACCATGGACGCCCTTTTTATTATATTTTGAGCTTAGTAAAGACCTCTGGCAATAATGAGGCTTCAAACTATCTCAACCAACCCATTTTCACTACCACAGATCCTTCCTAAGCTGCATAATATCGTTTAATTATAGCTAGAATAGAATATAACACGTCGATGGTACTCAAAGGGGGGTGGGGGGGAGCTAGTTCACCCCTTCAGCACCATGACGCCTGTTTACCTTGGATTATGGCTAAACGTAGAGGATTTTATGCAGTTTAAGAAGGACCTGTGTTACTAAGAAGGGTTTATCAAAGTTGTATTGACCCATTTGAATAATTGAGGTAGAATCCTGAACCAAAGGAAATCGTCTAATGGTAACAGTTTAAGCAGGACCTATGTTACTAAGCTGAGGACATATTTACCCATTTGAGTTGTTGAAATAGAAAATAAACTCAAGGATGGTCTAAACATGAGGGAGAAAGGGGTCCAGAATAATATCCCAGAAGTGGAACTATCCCCTTAATCTTGGCGTACTTATTACCGAGAAAACCACGATTTTTCTCAATATTTGAAGACATGAAGATCATAATTATAACCCGTTCTGTACCGGTGACTTCTTTTTAATTTTATTCTATTCTCTATTTAAACTATTTTGTGCATTTTAAGGAGGATCTGTGTGTTAAACCCCTTCTGTACCAGTGACGTATTTGTCATTTAATTCTAGCTATATTTAGACGATTGTGTGAAGATTAGGAAGGATATATGGTCACTAAAAGAATTAATTAACCCTCTCACGTTCTTTACTCAAATTTGAGCCTATTAGGGATACTTTAAAGCCTTTGGTTACCATCAGGGGTATTTAGAAACCTTTAGTTTAGTTACTTCAACCTAGTCTTCAGTTTTCTTTGAGTTAGCTGTGGGCAGAACACTAATTGTGGAGTGGTAATTATAAGAGTAAGAGCACTCTATTTAGTATTGCTAATCTGGCAACCTCTGCGTCATATGGTCGTGAAAGCTTTAAGATAAAATTAGATAGGCATATGGACGAGACTATGTTATTTATTGTTTATCTATGTGCTGGAAGGATATTATATGTTTCAATTCCATCCATTAGAAATGATTCATAGATTACAAAAAGTCCAAATAAAACAGTTGTTAATGTCTACAGGAGTTAGATAGATGCATTCGAGAAATAGATAGAGAAAGAGAGTTGCAGAGGGGGAAGTGAGCGATAAACGAACTATTATGAGACGGACTTAATTGGTTCTGAAAAGACAAAGGAGACATTTTTATTGACTCTTTTTCATGTTATTATTTGTGTGTGCTGGAAGGAATATATTGTTTTCAATTCCATCGCATTAGAAATTATTAACAGATTACAAAAAGTCCAAATAAGACATAGTTATGTTAATGTATAAATAAGGGAGTTAGATAGATGCATTGGAGAGATAAACAGATAGAGAGAGAGTGGATAGGGGCGAGCGAGCGATAAAATACTAACATATATGAGACGGACTTAAATTTCTGAAAGACAAAGGAGATATTTTTATTTACTCTCGTTTTCATTTTATTATTTGTGTGTTGGAAGGGTAATATTGTTTTCAATTCCATCGTATTAGAAATGATTCATAGATTTAAAACAGACCAAATAAGACATATATTTATGTATAAGGGAGATAGATGCATTAAATAGATACACAGACAGACATATCTGGTGGCGCGGACTTTCCTCTTCTAATTCGGACTTTTCCCTCTCTTAAGTCGGACATAAGATGAGGTGTGGGCCAATCGGCGTTCAGCAGACCCCGTAATCGTGTGTTAATCCCTGACCATTTTGGTTGGGGCAGTACTCAAGGTATTAGTGAGTTGGGCCTATAATTGGGCCTTGTAATTGGGGTTGGGTGTGACAGGGATCTGCCTTGTATGGGCCGATCGGCTTTTTGCAGACTCCCATTTTCTTATGTTCTTAAATTAGTATGTGCTGCACCATTTTCTTTCTTCCGGGCCTCTCATCACACATATATAATCAATCAGTGACTTTCGTTCCACCACTTCCTCATCTTTCTTCCTCCACACCACTTTCCATGTGTACCTGTGTATCATTCTGTGTCAGAAGGTGTTGGCTATCCAAAGCCTCCTCCCCACACATACCTGTCCACAACATACACCCTTCGGGAAATAATCCTATACGCCATGCTAAGTAGTGCCAAGTATAAACTCCCTTGTTTTCTTAATTCCAGTGTACATACATTCATACAGAACATCTCAATTATGATCATATTTTCTCAGAACACGCACTTGTTTGTATTGCACTAATGTGAATAACAAAGGTGATTTGATAAAATAACTGAATTAATTAATCACTAACGAATAGGCTATATAGGCCTACACTGCATAATAAGGTTGCGGACATATTTAAGAAGGGGTTTTCATTAGCTTTCCAATGGTAGGTATCTAAATCATTAATGTACGATCAGAACTAATATTTTTTCCTAAAATTTTTAACCCGCCGACTGGTCAAAATTTTCGCTTCACTTAACGTTCTATTTAAATATCATTTAAGGATCGATACAGTTTTCAGATTATAAATACGTATATCGGCAAATAATAGAGATTATTATTTTCAAAGAACCAGCTCTGTAGGACAAAAACTCTATTTTATATGAATATTTTCATATGCGCATGTTACGTCCATCGAAAATGTCCGTCCACCATGTTTTTCACACCTCTTTTCCCCCACTATTTTTTACCGATAAAATGTGAGACAATGGATATATTTTAAATCGCGCTATTTAGGACTTTTCATTAGCTTTCCAATGGTTAGTATATCATCAATGTACGATAAAAAACTTATATTTTTGCCGAATATTTTCTCGTCCATGCGCCAAAATCACCGAATGGTCAACATTTTCGGTTCACTTGACGCTCCATTTAAACATCATTTAAGGGTCGATACAGTTTTTAGCCCTGACATACTCCCTGACCCCCCGACATACTCCCTGACCCCCTGACATACTCCCTTACCCCCTGACATACTCCCTGACCCCCTGACATACTCCATGAACCCCCAGACATACTCCCTGACAGTCTAATTACCAGAATATGACGACAATTACGTAATAGGGGTGAAGGGGTAAACAAAAAGAGGGGGGACTGAGGTAAAATTGTCAGGAGGGAGGAGGGGGGGGGGGTGCAGTCTGTCGTTGGACGCGGTCAGAGGCGGGCGTGTGTTTTTCATTCAGTGTTGTTATTTGCGAAATGTTTGGCTATTAAGACTTTTTATCTTAATTTACTTTTTTTTTCAAAGGTTAATTGACTTACGTAAGAAGGGTTACTTTATATATTCGTTTCTATCTTTTTTATTACGTATTTGCTCCCTACACCAAGTCCGCAATCAACCTTAAAAAACACCCCCTAGATCCCCCTTCAGATAAATGTGTACATTTTTCGGTAGAAAAATGTCTTGGCCGAAGGTCAGTTCCTACCATATTACTGGTTTGTTATCGCTCGTCTTGAAGAATTCGACACCTAAATGAGGTCTTATAATCGCCAAACTATTGGGGTAAAACATGAGCAAAGGGTACTATTCGTTGTAGAGAGTGGATAACTATGATACACTAGAACCCTCGTCGCTGGTACTGGAGGGGTTAGCATCGTTGGATTAGTGGGGGGGGGGGGGGTAAACATGCAGAAGGGAAAACAACTCCTTAACCCCTTCTGTACCGGTGACGTCTTTTTAAGTTTATGATAGCTATTTTTAGACGATTTTGTTTATTTTAAAAAGGCTTTGTCTATTTTTTTCCAGCTGATCCTAAATTGTCATGTTTCTATCTTTGTTACTCAACTGTTGTAAGGTAAATTTTGTAGCGAAATATGCTGTTAATTATGAAAACTTCCAATTAATATGACACACAGCCATTTTAGTAGTTTCATATATTTCCATTAAGTATCGAGAAATCAGCTAATAAGAGATTCAATTTACGATCAGCTGGAAAAAAATAGAGTAGCCTATAGTAGAAAGTTTTAAGGTAGATAGTTAGAAGCCTGTTAGTTTAATAGTTTACTGCCAGAATAAAGTAAAAAAGACGTCACCGGTACAGAAGGGGTTAAGAAGGGATGGGCATATTTATATCCTCATTTATTTAACTTTTTATAATTTCTTTTAGTTTCCTCCCTAGACCTTTATCAAGCTTACAGAATACTCCCAAGGCCACCTTCAAGATATATTTGTACATTTTTCGATAGAAAAAAGTTCCGGCCGAAGGCCGATTCCTCTTAAATAACAAGTTCGCTATCGCTCGCCAGGAAAATATCGACACCTAAATGACACGAAAAGTCTAAATATTGACAAAGAAATGGGACGAAAGGTCTTGAAATCGCCAAAACTAATGAACCGAATGTCATATAATCAGGAAACTAATGGGGGTTAAACATGAGGGAGAAGGAGGACCAGACAAACGACCTATCTCCCCTTAAAGCTCGGTAATCAATCGTTGGCCGCGAGTTTGGTGCCTCAATGATCAAACAATGGGTCTTTATTTAAGGTTAAGGGTAGTGGTTGTTTGTTGGTCTGTGAACGGTCGCGCTAATAAGTCTATGTCCCAGCTGTCATTACGTTTGGCTTGCTCTGTGCTGTATTAATGTCTGTCAGATGTTGAATAGTTTGGGTAAGTGTAGGAACAGGTTTGTATATTTCACTCGATATGAAAAATTGAAGCTTAAATATTGCTGATAACAATTATTGATCAAAACATACTTGGTGCCGAGACATCACTTATTAGCGCGACTGTACAGTATTAAGTTATTAATTATTTCTTTTTGTTTCCTCTCTAGACTTCCATCAAGCTTAATATAACATCCCCAAGATACATTTTTACATTTTTCGGTAGAAAAATGGCCCGGGCCATAGGCTGGTTCCTTCTAAAATACAGGCTTGCTATCCTCGCCAGGAAAAATTGACACCTAAATGGCACGGAAGGTCTTAATATTGACAGATAATAGGGGCAGAGTTTTAAAACCGACAAACTAATGGAACGAATGTCCCGGCCTTTGGCCGGGAAATCTTTCTGCCGCAAGATGTACACATTTATCTCGAAAGTGTGTGGGGGAGGGGGGGGGGGGGGGTGGGGGGCGCGCGCTTAGGGGTGTTTTATTAAAGCTTGATGGAGGTCTAGGGAGCAATTTTTTTTTTTTTACACAAATACGAAATCTAAAATCCAATTAACCCCTTCTGTACCGTAGACATATTATTGTGGCTCCTACTAATTGATGTTATCTATCTATCTATTGCCTGACGCCGTGATCCCCGAAGGGGTGGCCACGAACGAACCGCCCCCATGCACCTCTGTCCCCAGTCAGTCGACGCCCCTCCCCCCAACCAGCACCACCTTCGTTCATGTACTTCCTCACTCCATCCTTCCACCTCATATTCGGTCTACCTCTCCCCCTCTGTCCCTCCACCTCGCTCTCATACACCCTCTTAGTCATTCTCTCGCTTTCCATACGTTCCATATGGCCGAACCATCTCAAGTTGTTCCTTTTCACACTTTCCAGCACATCTACCTCCACACCACACCTCCTTCTTACTTCCTCATTAGTCTGTCTATCCCTCCATGTAACTCCGCACGCACTCCTTAAGTAATTCATTTCCACTGCTCTCACTCTTGGTCTGAGTCTCTCAACCAACGTCCATGCTTCGCTTCCGTAAGTCAGTGTCGGGATTACCACACTGTCATGCAAGGACTTCTTCACTTCCATACTGACCACCCTATTTTTGTTACTGCTTTTAGCGTTCCTACAACCCTCTTCCCCTGTTGTACCCTCTCCCGCACCTCTTCATCCATAGTCCCATCTTTACTCAACACACTGCCCAGATACTTAAAAGAGTTGACGATCTCCATAGCCTGACCGTTCAGCTTCACCTCACACTCTGTGACTTCACCCCTTTCGAAGACCATAACCTTGCTCTTCCCCGTATTTACCTTCAAATTCCGTTTTTCGCACACTGTTCCAAACTCATTTACCAGACCCTGCAACTCCCATTCATTATCACTCATCAGAACTGTATCATCCGCAAACAGCAGTATAGGTAGCTTCCACTCAATTCCCTCCCTTTTCAGCGATACACCAACATCCACTGCTCTTGATAGTATTTGATAGTATTTGATGTTATTCAGTTCATAAATGCCTTCAGCAATGAACAGGTTTGGTACTATGTCACTTAACCCTTTTTGCTATCACAGATCCCTCTTAAACTGCACAAAACAAAATCGTCTACATAATAGCTAGAATACAATGATACAGACATTACCGGTACAGTAGGGGTTGAAGGTGGGATGGGTCATTGTCTACATAATAGCTAGAATACAATGATACAGACATTACCGGTACAGTAGGGGTTGAAGGTGGGATGGGTCATTGTCTACATAATAGCTAGAATACAATGATACAGACATTACCGGTACAGTAGGGGTTGAAGGTGGGATGGGTCATTGTCTACATAATAGCTAGAATACAATGATACAGACATTACCGGTACAGTAGGGGTTGAAGGTGGGATGGGTCATTGTCTACATAATAGCTAGAATACAATGATACAGACATTACCGGTACAGTAGGGGTTGAAGGTGGGATGGGTCATTGTCTACATAATAGCTAGAATACAATGATACAGACATTACCGGTACAGTAGGGGTTGAAGGTGGGATGGGTCATTGTCTACATAATAGCTAGAATACAATGATACAGACATTACCGGTACAGTAGGGGTTGAAGGTGAGAGTGAGAGAACTCTATTTATTATTGCTAATCTGCGTCATAAAAACGTGAAAGGATTAACTCCATTTCTTTGTCAATATTAAGACCGCGTTATTTAGGCATCAATTTTTTCCCGGCGAGCGATAGCGAGCCTCCAATTTAAGAGGAACATTAAGAGGAACATAAGCCGGGACATTTTTCCATCGAAAAATTTACAAATTTATCTTGAAGGAGGGATTTTATACAACTTAGGAAGGATCTGTGGGGATTAGTCATGAAACGGAACAGATTTGCTTCATCGTATCTTTGAGTACCAAGGTTATATTTTATTCTCACTATATTTAAACGATAATATGCAGCTTGGGAAGGATCTGTGGTAGTTAAACGGGTTGGTGGAGATAGTTTGAAGCCTTAACGATATTATGCAGCTTGGGAAGGATCTGTGGTAGTTAAACGGGTTGGTGGAGATAGTTTGAAGCCTTAACGGCATTATGCAGCTTGGGAAGGATCTGTGGTAGCGAAAAGGGTTGGTGGATATAGTTTGAAGCCTTAAGGGTTTAGTTTGTTCTCCATCAAGCTAAAATTACACACCCTTGACCACCTTTCAAGATAAATTTGTAACTTTTTCGGTAGAATAACGCCCAGGCCGAAGGCCGGTTCCTCTTAAATTACAGGCTCGCTATCGATCGCCACTCGCCAGGAAAAAATCGACATCTAAAGGTCTTATAATTGACAGAAATGGGACAAAAGTTCTTAAATTCGCCAAACTAATGGGGCGAACGTGTTTACATCTCAAAAGCAATGGGGCTAAACATGAGGGAGAAAGGGGTCCAGACTAAATCCCTCAAGTGTAAATCTCCTCTTAACCCTTTCTGTACCGGAGCCGTTCTTTTAACTATGTTTTGGATTCCATTGGGTCTGTGTTCTGTTTATAAAAGGCATCTAGCAATTAACAAACAGGCTTAAAGGGGAGGTCTTTAGTTTGCACCCTAGACCTCCATCAAGCATAACAATATACCCGCAAGATCCCCCTTAGAGATAAATTTGTACATTTTTCGGTAGAAAAATGTCCCGGCTGAAAGCTCCTCCTAAGCTTAATTACAGGCTCGCTATCGTTCGCCAGGAAAAAATACACCTAAATGGCTCAAAAGGTCTTAACATTGACAGAAATGGGACATTTCTTAAAATGGCCAAACTAATCTGGCGAACGTCATAAAATCTCCACACTAATGGAGGTACACATGAGGGAGAAGGGGGTCCAGAAAATAAGCTCTTAAGTATAAATATCATACCCTTAACAGCTCCAACTTCCTGGTGGTAACCTAATGATGCACTCTTCTGTTTTCTGGCTATTAGACCATTTTATTCAGATTAGGAAGGGTGTATGGCAGTCAGGATTAATTGTGATAATCTGTACACTATTAATTCCCACAGGTCCTTCCTAAGCTGTATAACTAGCTATTATTTGACGATGTTATTCATATTAGGATGGGTGTATATGGCAGTCAGACGTATTTTGAGATAGTTTGTACCCTTTTAATTCCCACAGCTCCTTCCTAAGCTGTATAAAATCGTCTAATGATAGCCATAATAAACTGCTAAAACGTGTCATATTCCTCATTAATTAAGTTTGGATTAATTGAGATAGGTTTATCCCTCTGATTGCTTGAGGCTCTTCCTAAGCTGCATAAAATAATCCAATGATAGCCAGAATTTAGGGGTGGTGTTTTTTTGGGGCCCCCTTCTCCCTCACGTTTACCCCCATTAATTATGACATTTTAAGACATTCACCCCATTAGTTTGGCCCCAAGACCTTTCGACTAATTTCTTTGTAAATGTTGATGCGCTTCGTGCCAGTCAGGCGTCTTTTTTTCTTGGCGAGCGATAGCGAAGCTGCAATTTAGGATGATTTGTTTGAACACAAAATGCATAATTTATCTGGAAGGGAGTTCTTGGGGGTATTTTTTTTTAAAGCATGATGGAGATCTAGGTAGGAAACTAATGAAGTAATAAATGTATCTATACAAATTCTCCCCTTAACCCCTTCTGTACCAGCGACGTCCTGTTCATTATATTCTGGCAACTATTAAACAACTTTTTGTCAGCTTATGAAGGACGTCTGTTCATTAAATGGCTATACATACTATCTCGATACATCCTTTTACCTACCATATATCCTTCATAAACTTCATAAAATATTGAGGTTAGGAAGGACGTCTATTCATTAATAGGCTAGACTCTCAATAATCCTTTTAGCTACCCGGTACCATATATATCCTTCCTAAGTTTAATAAAATGGCTTAAATGTAGCTGAACTCAAATATGACTTAAATTGCTTCAAACTCTGTTTGTCCAGGCATTTTGGCTCGAACGTCCCTTGATTTTGGCCCTGTCACTCTTTCAACTCTGAGGGAGGAACTCGCTACAGGCAGTTCTGCTTTTTGTCTCCCTCACACATAGAAAACAAAACATAAGAAAGACGTCGCCGGTACAGAAGGGGTTAAGGGGGAGGTAGTTGATTTTCTCCCTCAAGATTAGTCCCATTAGCTTTGAGATTTTAAGACGTTCGTTCTGTTAGTTTGGCGATTATAAAACCTTTTGCCCCATTTATTTGTCAAAATATAAAGTCCTTTCGTGCCACATAGGTGTCGATTTTTTCCTGGCGAGCGATAGCGAGCCTGTACAAATTTAAGAGAGACCGGCCTTGTGCCGGTATAATTTTCTATGGAAAAATGTACAAATTTATCTTCGAGGGTGTCTTGGGAGTATTTGCTTAGGCAATAAATATATAAACAAATAGACCAAAAACTAGCCACTACCCCCTTAAGTTGGTTAAAATACGGAGGTTAGAACACGAATGTCAAGCAAGCGATTTGTTAACTTTTTACGATAATTGTTTACAATAGTTGGAGTATTAGAACATTTTATGCAGATTAGGAAGAATCTGTTCGCCCTCTCAGTTCACTATGGCACATTCTTGCATTTAAGGGGAGGTTTTCAGTTTGTTCCCTAGACCTTCATCAAGATTAACATTACACCCCCTAGACCCCCTTTCAAGATATATTTGTAATTTTTTCGGTAGAAAAATTTCCCAGCCGAAGGCCAGTTCCTCTTAGATTACAGGCTCGCTTTCGCTCGCCAGGAAATTATCGACACCTAAATGACACAAAAAACTTATAATATTGACAAAGCAATAGGGTGAAAGGTCTTTAAATCGCCAAACTAATTAGCCGAACGTATTAAATCTGAAAACTAATGGGGCTAAACATGAGGAAGAAAGGGGACCAGAAAAACGGCCCATCTCGCCTTACTGTACAGATATACAGTCGTTTATAATATGGGCGAATGGTATTGGGATGGGGGAAAGGGGGTATGGGGGAGGGGGGGGGGTGATAGTTTGGAAGGTATATGGTGGAGTGAACAGGTGAATTGAGATAGTTTTATACCCCCTTCGATACCTAGAGATCCTGCTCAAGCTGAATAAAATCGTCTATTGATAGCCAGAATTATGTGGAAAATGGCTTTAATTTACGGAATGCTTTGAGGAGTTGGAGAGTAGGGAAGGAGGGGGTATTGGGGTGGGGAGGGGGGTTCACCTTAGTTCACCTTAAGCTGGTATCATACGAGCACTTTTTCCCTCAACATTTATCCTCAACACTGCTCTGGCAGCTTATGAGGTCAACATTTAAAATATTTCAGTTGCCTAAATGCATCCACCACTAGTCTAGTTTTCGATACCGGTTCAACATATTCCAAAAATGTTGCCAGAAAAATGTTGATCATGGAATGTTGACTATAAAAGCTCTCGTGTGATACCGGCTTTAGTTGAATCTCGTCTCGATGGACACAGCTAACGTGGACGTCCGCTGGTGATACCTTATAAAAGGTAAGCGGGATAGAATTGACCCTAGAGAGCCTTCCAAAGCTATGTAAAATCGTCTAATGAGGGCCAAAATGGCATCAATTTACGAAAATATTTCATAGCCTGTGATAATAGTTTAGGGAGGAGGGAGGGGGTATTGGCGGGGGGGGGGGGGCTGGGGGACGGGCGGTGATAGTTTGAACGAAGTTAATAGATCAATAGAGATAGTATCAACCTTAGAGAACCTTCCTAAGCTAACTAAATTCGCCTAATGATAGCCGGAGTGAAATTAAGATAGGGCATCAATAATAATAAAAAGTATGTGATCAAAGTTTATGGAGGAAGGAAGGAATATGAACACCAGTGGTATTGAAAAGTCTCTCATAAAAGTTCGTGGCCATCACCTATTTCGGATTATGGAAGTATATCTCTGGACAGGAATACTATATAAATATGATTATCTATATATCAACTACACAACTATATATATATATATATACCATCTAATGACAAACAAGTTCCATCCAAAAATCAATCCAGAAAGTTACTAATTGCATAAATAAAACTATAGAGAATCCACGATTACTTAGGAGTGGGCTAATACTAGTAGTGCAGTGAGGTTAGGTTTAGAAGATGGTTCCGATTGAGATAGCCTTTACGCTTTTAATACCCACAGATCCTTCCTAAGCTGCATAAAACCGTCTAATGATAGCCTAAATAAACTGCTAAAACGCGTCAGAGCTTCAAAGGGTTAATGAACAGTGTGATAATGGAACTACTAATGATGAGGCAACTGTAACCCCTTCTGTACCGGCGACGTCTTTTTCAATATATTCTTGCTATATATTTAGATGACTTTGTGCAGCTTAAGAGGGATCTGTGGTAGTAAAAAGGGTTAAGCGAGATAGTTCCAAGTCTGTATATTTGCTGGAGGCCCTTTTGAAACTGAATAAAATCATCTAAGGGGTCACCTCGCTTTTTATTTTTTTATTTTTCTCCTTTTCTCTCTTTCCCTGGCTTGTATCCATTCGGCCCCATTCAGCCAACTGTTTTAAGATGTTTATCCCCATCCAGGTGTTGACTCCTTCCTGGCGAGCGATAGCGAGCCAGCATTGTATGGAGAAAACCGGCTTCGCCGGAGACATTTTTTTATCGAATAATGTACAAATTTACCTTGCTGTCAAAACAAAAATATATACTGTATATGCTGACTCGCTACCGCTCGCCAGGAAAATATTGACACCTGGATGGGGGTAAACATCTTAAAACAGTAGGCTGAATGGGGCCGCATGGATACAAACCAAAGAGAGAGGGAGAGAAAGAGAAAAAAGCGAGGTGGGCTCCCTTAAGTGAGTAGTGCCTGTGCAAAGGGAAGTCAAAAGCTGTGGCCTAATTATATTGAATAATCTATAAACTGAAGGTGGACTGTTATACTTGGTTGATATTATTATTATCTTGGAGGAAGAGGTCTTTCATCAATTCATTTAGGTGACAAAATGGCGGAGTGGTCTTTAGGGAGGGTGGGGGTAGTAGTAGTAGTAGTAGTAGTTAAGCACCAATAATTTTTTTAACTTTGATTTCTTGCGCTAAAATTAAATGATTTTATGCAGTTTAAGAAGGACCTAAGAGGACGTGTATTTTCGTCTAATGGCGAAAAATGTCCCGGGCTGGTCCTTCTAGAATTTACTTGGTGGGGTAGGGGGGAATTGGAGGTGGGGGTAGAGGTGGAAAAGGGGGGTGGGGGGGGGGGGGCAGGACAGGGGATGGGTTCAGTCTGTGCTGGAACTCAGTGGGGGTGAGACGTGTGCTCGTGTTCTTAAAAGGGGGGTTAGGGTGTATTTATTGGTTTATTCATGCAGACCCCATCTTTTCGGTAGAAAATTGTGCCGGCTGAAGGCTGGTTTCCCCATATGTGGCCAGGACATGTAAATAGCACGAAAGGTCTAAATATAGACAAAGAAATGGGGAGAAAGGTCTTAAACATGCAGAGAGACGATTGCCCCCCCATGCAACAAACAGATTCCTTTCAAACCCAACCTGTGGTGAGTACTTACTTGGTTGGTGTTAAGAAGATGCTAGATAATAAATACCAATTCCATACTGTATTCTTTATATACTATTTAAGTTTAATTTCTTAGCTATAACAACTATTAACCAGTGTGTGTGTGTGTGGTACCGGTACCCGGTGGAGGTGGGGGAGAGAAAGTGTGTGTGTGTTTGGGGGGTGGGGGGGGGGGGGGGGGAGAAAAATAGGGGGAGGAGCCCCTCTACCAATAACTACAGTACATGTACAGTATATCAGTATATTTAACTGCCACAGGCGCTTAAGGAGGACCTATATATATATAAGGGTAGTCTGTAGCAGTTTCATAGGTAAACATGGTTCAAGCTGAATAAAATCATCTAATAGTTTACCAGAATATAATGAAAAGGACGTCACCGGTACTGTCTATCTATTGCCTGACGCCGCAATCCCCGAAGGGGTGGACACGAACGAACCGCCCCCATGCACGTCTGTCCCCAGTCATTCGACGCCCCTCCTCCCAACCCAGCACCGCCTTCATTCATATCGTCACTCCATCCTTCCATACCAAGTGATATAGTGGGATCAAGAACGATAGGGAGCTTTAAGATAAAATTAGATAGGCATATGGACGAGACTATGTTATTGGAAGGATATTATATTTTTCAATTCCATCATCGCAATACAAATGATTCATAGATTACAAAAAGTCCAGATAAAACAGTTATGTTAATGTCTACAGGAGTTAGATAGATGCATTCGAGAGATAGATAGATAGAGAATGAGTTGCAGAGGGGGAAGTGAGCGATAAACTAACTATTATGAGACGGACTTAATTGGTTCTGAAAAGACAAAGGAGATATTTTTATTTACTCTTTTTCATGTTATTATTTGTGTGCTGGAAGGAATATATTGTTTTCAATTCCATCGCATTAGAAATGATTCATAGATTACAAAAAGTCCAAATAAGACATAGTTATGTTAATGTATAAATAAGGGAGTTAGATAGATGCATTAGAGAGATAAACAGATAGAGAGAGAGTGGCTAGGGGCGAGTGAGCGATAAAATACTAACATATATGAGACGGACTTAAATTTCTGAAAGACAAAGGAGATATTTTTATTTACTCTCGTTTTCATTTTATTATTTGTGTGTTGGAAGGGTAATATTGTTTTCAATTCCATCGTATTAGAAATGATTCATAGATTAAAAAAAGATCAAATAAGACAGTTATATTTATGTATAAGGGAGATAGATGCATTAAATGCACAAACTGGGGGAGAAATTAGTTCTCGGTAATGTTTTCCCAAGCATTGATGATTTTATTCAGATTAGGAAGGATATTTGGAATTCAGAAGGGGTTTAACTGAGATGTGGTTTATATAGTTTTGATGCCCACAGATCCTTCCTAAGCTGCTCAGAATCGTCAAATGCTAAACGCTCTAGGTTAAGGGGGGTGATCTGTTTTTGTTCTGTCCTTTTCTATCTTTCTCTGGCTTGTCAATTATTGACACCTAAGTGACACAAAAAATTATAATATTGACAAAGAAATAGGGTGAAAGGTCTTTAAATCGCCAAACCAATTGGCCGAACGTATTAAATCTCAAAACTAATGGGGCTAAACATGAGGAAGAAAGGGGACCAGAGAAACGACCTATCTCGCCTTACTGTACAGTCGTTTATAATATGGGCGAATGGTATTGGGATGGTGGAATATGGTGGAGTGAACAGGTGAATTGAGATAGTTTTATACCCCCTTCGATACTTAGAGATCCTGCTTAAGCTGAATAAAATCGTCTATTGATAGCCAGAATTATGTGGAAAATGGCTTTAATTTACGGAACGGAACGCTTTGAGGAGTTGGAGAGTAGGGAAGGAGGGGGTATTGGGGTGGAGAGGGAGGTTTACCTTAGTTCACCTTAAGCTGGTATCACACGAGCACTTTTTCCCTCAACATTTATCCTCAACACTGGTCTGGCAGCTTATGAGGTCAACATTTAAAATATTTCAGTTGCGTAAATGCATCCACCACTAGTCTAGTTTTCGATACCGGTTCAACATATTCCAAAAATGTTGCCAGAAAAATGTTGATCATGGAATGTTGACTATAAAAGCTCTCGTGTGATACCGGCTTTAGTTGAATCTCGTCTCGATGGACACAGCTAACGTGGACGTCCGCTGGTGATACCTTATAAAAGGTAAGCGGGATAGAATTGACCCTAGAGAGCCTTCCAAAGCTATGTAAAATCGTCTAATGAGGGCCAAAATGGCATCAATTTACGAAAATATTTCATAGCCTGTGATAATAGTTTAGGGAGGAAGGAGGGGGTATTGGCGGGCGGGGGTGGGGGAGGGGGGGGGGTAGGGGGCCGGGGGCAGGGGGCCGGGGGCGGGTGATAGTTTGAACGGAGTTAATAGATCAATAGAGATAGTATCAACCTTAGAGAACCTTCCTAAGCTAACTAAATTCGCCTAATGATAGCCGGAGTGAAATTAAGATAGGGCATCAATAATAATAAAAATTATGTGATCAAAGTTCATGGAGGAAAGAAGGAATATGAACACCAGTGGTATTGAAAAGTCTCTCATAAAAGTTCGTGGCCATCACCTATTTCGGATTATGGAAGTATATCTCTGGACAGGAATACTATATAAATATGATTATCTATATATCAACTACACAACTATATATATATATATACCATCTAATGACAAGCAAGTTCCATCCAAAAATCAATCCAGAAAGTTACTAATTGCATAAATAAAACCATAGGGAATCCACGATTACTTAGGAGTGGGCTAATACTGTGCAGTGAGGTTAGGTTTAGAAGATGATTGAGATAGCCTTTACGCTTTTAATACCCACAGACCCTTCCTAAGCTGCATAAAACCGTCTAATGATAGCCTAAATAAACTGCTAAAACGCGTCAGAGCTTCAAAGGGTTAATGAACAGTGTGATAATGGAACTACTAATGATGAGGCAACTATAACCCCTTCTGTACCGGCGACGTCTTTTTCAATATATTCTTGCTATATATTTAGACGACTTTGTGCAGCTTAAGAGGGATCTGTGGTAGTAAAAAGGGTTAAGCGAGATAGTTCCAAGTCTGTATATTTGCTGGAGGCCCTTTTGAAACTGAATAAAATCATCTAAGGGGTCACCTCGCTTTTTTTTTTTTATCTTTTTCTCCTTTTCTCTCTTTCCCTGGCTTGTATCCATTCGGCCCCATTCAGCCAACTGTTTTAAGACGTTTATCCCCATCCAAGTGTTGACTCCTTCCTGGCGAGCGATAGCGAGCCAGCATTGTATGGAGAAAACCGGCTTCGCCGGAGACATTTTTCTATCGAATCATGTACAAATTTAGCTTGCTGTCAAAACAAAAATATATACTGTATATGCTGGCTCGCTAGCTCGCCAGGAAAATATTGACACCTGGATGGGGGTAAACATCTTAAAACAGTAGGCTGAATGGGGCCGCATGGATACAAACCAAAGAGAGAGGGAGAGAAAGAGAAAAAAGCGAGGTGGGCTCCCTTAAGTGCCTGTGCAAAGGGAAGTCAAAAGCTGTGGCCTAATTATATTGAATAATCTATAAACTGAAGGTGGACTGTTATACTTGGTTGATATTATTATTATCTTGGAGGAAGAGGTCTTTCATCAATTCATTTAGGTCTTTTAGTGAAATATGTTTGACAAAGAGAATTCAACCAACTCACTAGCGGTGACATCCTATTAAGTTTAGTTTGGCTGTGACCACATGATCTTGTATTTTATAAGTAATTTATTCTTTATTCACTCTTCAGTACAAGCTACAACACTCAGGAACGTTGTTGTTGAGGGGGAGTGTATTTGCGAGTGTGTGTATTTATATGTATGAATGTTTATGAAACTGGGTGATATATAATAGGAATACATTATTTGGGAATGCAAACGTATCAGATATTTAGTTTAAGTTACTTTCACCCGCTGAATCCAATGCCACAAACATAATTCAAATCGGACCAATAGATTTAGGATTTCGTTTTGATTTGACCTCCATAAACGCCCGAAATGAGCACGTTTTCAACTTTAAAAGTCTTCTGTAGCCCAAACTAAGAGTCCTAATTAATTCTACTTGGTGCCATTCGATTCCGCTAGTCCAACAGCGTCCATACGTGGTTACCGTAAATTCCATTTTCGACCAGCCCTCTTCGATGGTTAGTGCCATTATTTGTTTCTATTACTGCATTTATCTTTTTAAGTGAATCCTTCTACCAATGCATATTGGAAAGTGGTTTTTGTTGTTTAATCATACCTAAAATAACTTCCTATACTTTAATGTCATATTTTTTCTGGTTACTATGACAATTTTATTCAGGTTAAGAAGGACGTATATCCATTCAATGATTACAATGCATCGGTTTAGCTATCATGAAGGCTTCACAAAATCGTACTTAAAGGGATGAGATATTTGTATCAATGGGGACAAAATGGCGGAGTGGTCTTTAGGGAGGGTGGGGAGGTGGGGGTAGTAGTAGTAGTAGTTATAACCCTTCAGCACCAATAATTTTTAACTTTGATTTTTTTGCGCTAAAATTAAATAATTTTATGCAGTTTAAGAAGGACTTAAGAGGACGTGTATTTTCGTCTAATGGCGAAAAATGTCCCGGGCTGGTCCTTCTAGAATTTACTTGGTGGGGTAGGGGGGAATTGGAGGTGGGGGTAGGGGGTAGGGGGGTAGGTGGAAAAGGGGGGTGTGGGTGGGGGGGGGGCAGGACAGGGGATGGGGTCAGTCTGTGCTGGAACTCAGTGGGGGTGAGACGTGTGCTCGTGTTCTTAAAAGGGGATTAGGGTGTATTTATTGGTTTATTCATGCAGACCCCATTTAGTTTTTCGGTAGAAAATTGTGCTGGCTGAAGGTTGGTTTCCTCATATGTGGCCAGGACATCTAAATAGCACGAAAGGTCTAAATATAGACAAAGAAATGGGGAGAAAGGTCTTAAACATGCAGAGAGACGATTGGCCCCCCATGCAACAAACAGATCCCTTTCAAACCCAACCTGTGGTGAGTACTTACTTGGTTGGTGTTAAGAAGATGCTAGATAATAAATACCAATTCCATACTGTATTCTTTATATACTATTTAAGTTTAATTTCTAAGCTATAACTATTAACCAGTGTGTGTGTGGTACCGGTACCCGGTGGAGGAGGGGGGAGGTGGGGGAGAGAAAGTGTGTGTGTGTGTGTGTGTTTGGGGGGGGGGGGGGGGGGTAGGAGAACCAGTGGGGAGGGTGGAGTGGGGGAGAGACGCCGCAATCCCCAAAGGGGTGGACACGAACGAACCGCCTCCATGCACCTCTGTCCCCAGTCATTCGACGCCCCTCCTCCCAACCCAGCACCGCCTTCATTCATATCCTCACTCCATCCTTCCATACCAAGTGATATTAGTGGGATCAAGAACGATAGGGAGCTTTAAGATAATATTAGATAGGCATATGGACGAGACTATGTAATTGGAAGGATATTATATTTTTCAATTCCATCCCAATAGAAATGATTCATAGATTACAAAAAGTCCAAATAAAACAGTTATGTTAATGTCTACAGGAGTTAGATAGATGCATTCGAGAGATAGATATATAGATAGAGAAAGAGAGTTGCAGAGGGGGAAGTGAGCGATAAACGAACTATTATGAGACGGACTTAATTGGTTCTGAAAAGACAAAGGAGACATTTTTATTGACTCTTTTTTTTTTCATGTTATTATTTGTGTGCTGGAAGGAAAAATATTGTTTTCAATTCCATCGCATTAGAAATGATTCATAGATTACAAAAAATCCAAATAAGACATAGTTATGTTAATGTATAAGGGAGTTAGAAAAGGGAGTTAGCATTAGAGAGATAAACAGATAGAAAGAGAGTGGCTAGGGGCGAGCGAGCGATAAAATACTAACATATGAGACGGACAAAGTCTTCAAAGTCAAAGACGGACGGTCTTCTGAAAGACAAAGGTGTACGTTACGTCCACATGTACGACGCCTATTTAACTATGATTCTGGCTAAAATTAGATGATTTATTGCAGTTTAAGAAGGACCTATGTTATTAAGAGGGACGTAGTATTTATTTACCCATTTTGAGTCTTCTATGGTACGATGCAAATTATGTAGTGGGTGGGGGGGGGGAGAGAGGGGGAGGTAGGGGATGGTTTTATTCTGGCTTATTCAGTTTAAGGAAGGATCTCTAGCATATTATAAAGGCTTCGACCTATCACAATCGACCTAAACAAATAATAATCACCGAATAACCAGAATGCTTGTCTTGAGATACCCCAGCACAACACAACGCGCGCGCACACACACACACACACACACATTTTTTTTTTTTTTTATTAAGGTGACAGTTACAAAGTGGTGTACAATCTATCTTATTCTAGTTACATTGTAGTTTTATCTTATTGTACCAGTACCTCCCTACAATCAACCTAGTTGTTCCCCAATTCGTCCCTCCGCCACGACCATTTCAAAGTCCATGTCTCTCACTCTTGTCCTCTGTAGCGGGGAGGACCTTGTACCCCTGAGACATAGGAGTGCAGACCTGAGAAGAGAGAAAGAGAGCCGGCATCTCATCCAAGTTATGACTTGGCTTCTATGCTGGCGCTTTTTCTCCGATATTTGTTCAGCTAATCTGGCATAGAAGACACTTGCAGAAGGTCCCATACCTCCCGACGATGAGAAGACCAGAGGAGTAAAGCTTCCTTGATCCCTGTTCAAAATTCTTTCTTCATAAGCGCGTTTTTTCTCACTTTCGTTTCTCAAGTATGCCGCCTTGTGTCCTCGCTCACGATATGTTTGTGCTCTTGGGTCGAAGATTCTGATGTCGAAAAAAGCCCGTTGTCCCCTCGTCCAAAAACCTCGAGCACTTACGTCCACTCTTGCTTCATTTGAAGTATTTGCAGTATTGTGGGCCAAGCGCTGTCCGTCCATAGACAGAAGTTCCGGTTCGATTCTGACATCATGGCACACCTCGTCCAGCATTTGTGCAGTGATGTCTCGTACTTCATCATGCCGGATACAGATGAATCCTCCTTTCTTACAAGTCATACAGTGGTCTGAGTTGTTTATTTCACCACATGCACATTTCAGCGGCAGGTTCGAAACTGGCCACCCATACCTCAAGGCTACGGCATCATTGAATTCTTGTTTATTTAAGCTGAAGCCTTTCTCCTTTATTGGTAATGATGTGAGCCAATTTGAAGCCCCCGTGTCTTGTGCCATCTCAACTCTCATTTTCAGTTCTTCCCTACATCTGGTCTTAATTTATTCTAGGCTATGTTTCTGTCTCTCTTCTCTGCTCTTTGTAATTTCCTGTCTTGCATTCCGTTGTTCCTCTTCGTCCACCTCATCATTTTCATTTTGCTCCCGTATTTTCTCTGTCAGAGACGTAGTAAGTTTAAGGGAATTTTGGTTCTCATGTAGTGCCGCCTCCACTGGGTTTATGATCCCCATACCTCCGAACCTTGGCGGAAGAGCTAATAGATCTCTTAGCTCTTGCGTGACGCCTTCCATCTCTGTTAGGGCCGGTATGAATGTTCCTCTGATTGCTTCTTCAAGCGGTTGGAGCATCTGTCCAATGCCAGGCACTGTTCTCATAAGAAAGGTCCATCTGTGCTTAACACCATATGTGAAGGCAGTATATGCAGCATGTGGTTCAGATTTCGCAATGTCTGCCAGGGTTTTCACTTCCTTTACCCACTCTGCTACCTTTTTTCGCACATAGTCTCTCTTGCATTCTTCTGTGCCTATTACTGCTCCCAAATGGCGTTGACCCTCCTTTGTAATCTTCACTCCTGTCCCATCAAAAGTCCGCACCGCTTCTTCATACTTGTTTTCTTTCACTATTAGTACAGATTTACTAGCATTCGGATGGTACCCAATGACTTCGCCTACCGATTGTACTCTCCGCCACCATTCTTTGAGATCCCCTATTTTTCCTGCACCTGTGAGGTCATCTGCATACGCCACTTGTTTCACTCGGGTTACCTCATGTTTTATTTTCTGCTGCAGAATTGATAGTGCCAGTGCGTACATTGCCATTGCCACTGGATCTCCTTGCGTTGTTCCTTCATTTGATTTGAGAATTTTCATTTCTTCCTTCTTTGTGCTTCCAACTATATACAGGTTAGCTGGCTCCTTATAAGTATTTTCTATGTACTTTGCGATGCTCGGGCATTTGATCTTGATGTTGTGAATAGCTGCCTCCCTATTAATGGTGTTAAAGGCATTTGTTGCATCTACTAGCAGTACCGCTTCACAATCTTCCTCATGATACACCTTCCCCATTGCATGTATTGCTGCTTCTCCTCCGGCTTGCTGTCCTGCACATACTTGTAAGTTGCCCACTGCTCTTTGCACATCTTTTCCAAATACAGACATGATTGCTTTTCCTATAATCCTTCTAAGAACTTCCCCAACGCCTACTGGCCTAACTCCTGGATTCTTATTTAAAGGTATCAGGCGACATGCTGTCAGAGCTTCTATGTTCACGCATGGTGATGATGCAAGTTTCTTTGCCAGCATTGCTATTGCTTCACAAAGGTCACCCGCGGCTGAACCAAACTTGTTTTGACTTAGGAAGATCCTCCAAGTCTTAGCATCTACTCCTGATGGACCTGCTCCTCCCTGTGTTTTCAGCACCTTTCTCCATATGAGGTCTCCAGTTATATTCTCATATATCACCGGGTCTGGAGGAACATATTCCCCGTCTAGTTTGGCCTCATCACTCGCTGGTTTTGCTTCTGGGTGTTTCTCCTTCAGCTGGTCCAAGATGCGTCGATTCACTTCGTGCACCCCACTTGAGGCTTCCCCAGTGACCATTCTGACTGCCTGTGCCGCTTTACCAATCCTCATGCTATTTCCCACTGATCGTGCCATATCATCTGGCTTCCTCTTTCTTTCTTCGTTGTTTTGTTTTCAGTCTTTGCTGGATTGCTCGTACTTGGCTAAGAATTTTGTCTAACTCCCCATTTTTCCACCACTCCATTCTCTGTTTCAGCGCTTTAATGTTCTCATTCAGTTTTCCCTTTGGTCTTTTTCTTTGAAGGAACAACTGAGGAATGAAAGAAGCTATCTTGATTGCCACGTGCGCCAAAGGGGCATCCTGAACATACTTTAGGATCATACGTCTGAGTTCCCCCAGCATGTCTTTTGCGGCTTCACAAATCGGTAGTTCAAACTTATTATGTTGCCATAACACACACACACACACACACACACACACACACACACACACACACACTAACATACATACAAACAGACTGTACACTTTAAAAAAACACATATCATTGGTCTTTCTTTTGGGGAGGGAGATGGGCGTATCTTTGTTTATTTCTGACCTCCATAATCTATATTTTATTAATTTCACCACAAAAACACATTAGGGAGAAAGGGGGTCCAGAAAAATGGTCTGTCTCCCCTGAAGCTGCATAAATAACATCGCCTATATGTAGCTAGAATAAATTACTACGCACGTCGTGGGTACTCAAAGGGTTAAACTGCATTTCTGGCGAAAAGTAGTAGCCTTACTTAGCCTCAGACGAATTTGGTTTTCGGACACTCGAGATAGGTAATGTAATGCTGTTCTACTCAACAGCTGAGCTTTGGAACTCTCTCCCATAATCAGTCTTTCCCTCTTCCTATTACTAATTGCTTCAAACTCCGTGTGTCCAGGCATTTTGGCTCGAACGGGACGTCCCTGCCTTGTCTCCCTCATATCACATAGGAAAAAAAAAAAAAAATCAAAGGTAAAAAGACGTCATGGTATTGAAGGGGTTAACTAGCTACCCCTCCCCACCCCCCTAACGACCCTACAGTAACGGAAATCGGCTAACCGACGCCATTTTGGTTCCTTCCAGCTATTATTAGGAAGGGCATGTGAAAGTCAGAGAGTTACTTGAAATAGTCTTTACCCCTTTGATGATCCTTCCTAAGCTGTATAAAATCGTCTAATGGTGGCCAGAATAAACGATCAAACACGTCAAGGGGATCAACAAAATTGCCGAATCTCAAACCGTTGAATGATATACAAAGAAATGCACGAATATATTTGAAAAAGTACGTTGCATCAAATGCCTTCGTTAATTATCGCTCAGCTCCAAAATCTTGACCTGGCATAGTTAACGAAATTATGGATCACTCTGGTTACTAGCCAATCAAGGGGGTGATGGAGGTCTAGGGAACCAACTAAAAACCTCCCCTTAAGCATTGGAAAGTGGATGATAACTAAAAGGATTAATTGGGTAGATGTCCTTCCTAACGTTACCGAAGTAAATCGTCTAATAGTCGCCAGAACAAAATTAATAGGGCGTCGCCGTTACTGTAGTGGGTTAACCCCTTCTGTACCGGCGACGTCTGCTATATTTTATTCTAGCAATATTTAGACAATTTTATATCGCTCGCCAGGAAAACTTTGACATCTAGGCCTAAAATGCGCGAAAGGTCTTGACTATATATTTACACGCCGCAATGTTGCATCTGTCCACTCTTCTACAATAATCAATGTTCTTCAGAGCTCTCTCAGTGTATAACCCCCAACCTTACAGAGAGTGGGTGTTACCCGCCTTTCAACACACTCCCGCCCTTATCTATCCTATCAACCCAAGATTGGATTTTTTTTCCCAGTGTTTCTTCTACTCAACGATGTTGGAGGTCTCTCTATCAATCTGTCTATCCAATCAATCTGTCTATCCATCATCCTATGAGACTTAATTAAACTGCTTCAAGCTCTGTGTGTACATACCTCGATTTTGGATCTCTGTCACTCTTTCAACTTTGTGGGGAGACATTTGTTACAGGCAGCTTTCCCTTGTGTCTCGTTTTACGTAGGAAAAACAAAATCATTATATCTTGTAAGTGTCACTAAGATTATCTATATCTCAAATTATTGCCAGGTATCCAACAACACAATAATAATTTGTACCAGGGCTCTGGTTACTCTTAGTTTACAATTTATACAATTTCTATATACCTGTTGTCTTGGATGGCGTCACTGATCAAATGTAATATTTTGAATGAGGTCCAACCAGTACCTGTGCCACATTTTATAGCACTTAACCTAACACAAAATCCACCAGTGTGGGCTCGCCCATTGGGACTGGATTCAGTGTTTTTTATACTCCAATGTCTCTCTCGCTCTGCTTTCTTTCTTTCATGTTTAACTTTTTCTTCCTTTCTTTCTCTGGGGCTAAACATGAGGGAGAAGGGGGGGGGGGGGCAGAAAAAACAACCCCCCTTTACTCACTTGAAGGGGTAATTGGTAATTGGCGAGCTATCGCACGCCAGAAAGAAATCGACACCTAGATGGGGGGAAAAACGTTTTAAAAATAGTGTCTGTAAGATTGACCAAATCAGTCGTGTCTCCGTTGTCATAACGTATTGCTCGCTGTGGGCAATCTGTCAGATGTTGAATAGGGTGTGTAAAGGTAGGACCATGTTTGTATATCTCACTCGATACTATAAATTGAAGCTTTGACAGTGCTGATACCAATTATTGACATCACATATTTGGCCGACTGTACATTATTATGTTCTCTCCACCAACCAACTTTACTCCTAAACTCGATTAATGAATTTAACAAACACATGTGGCAGTCCGGGGATTCGAACCTAGGATGCTCACACCGAAAATCAACACACTTATGCATTGCACCACGAAGACAGTTAAAGAAAGGTGGACAAGCCTACGATTTATTATGCAGTTTAGAATCCTGCATATTAATCTAAGCATGTACACACTTTCCAACTGCGCTATCATAGGCTATGCATAGGTGAAAGGAAATAGTAATTAATGGGGCACTTAACCCTAGGGAAGGCCTCTCGATAAACTGCTACTGAACCTGAATGAATTATTATTATCAAATATATATAAACTCACCCAGTTGTTATTATAAACCGTCAAAAAGAGGCGCCCAGTGAAAACGATAGCCGCTCTCTCCTACTGTGGGGTTTCCAGAACCAACCAAACCAAATTTGATACCAAGAAAGTGAGCAAATAATGTCCTTATTTTCGTCATTAATTTCAACTGAATCATTGTATTACTTATTATACCTTAATTGCGTCCTTAGTTATGTATATGTGTTATTAAGTATATATATATACTGTATGTAGCAGAGTCCTTCAGTTATAGATTTTGTTTGCAGTGTTGTTGTGTGTGCTGTTTTATATAGTTAGAACACTGCCGAATGTGTTATTAAGTACAGTATATATATGTAGCAGAGTCCTTGAGTTTTAGATTTTGTTTGCAGTGTTGTTGTGTGTGCTGTTTTATATAGTTAGAACACTGCCAAATGTGTTATAAAGTACAGTATGTATATGTAGCAGAGTCCCTGAGTTTTAGATTTTGTTTGCAGTGTTGTTGTGTGTGCTGTTTTATATAGTTAGAACACTGCCAAATGTGTTATTAAGTACAGTATATATATGTAGCAGAGTCCTTGAGTTTTAGATTTTGTTTGCAGTGTTGTTGTGTGTGCTGTTTTATATAGTTAGAACACTGCTGAATGTGTTATTAAGTACAGTATATATATGTAGCAGTCCTTCAGTTTTAGATTTTGTTTGCAGTGTTGTTGTGTGTTTTATAGAACACTGCCGAATGTGTTATTATGTACAGTATATATATGTAGCAGAGTCCTTCAGTTTTAGATTTTGTTTGCAGTGTTGTTGTGTGTGCTGTTTTATATAGTAATGTGTTATTAAGTACAGTATATATATATGTAGCAGAGTCCTTGAGTTTTAGATTTTGTTTGCAGTATTGTTGTGTGTGCTGTTTTATATAGTTAGAACACTGCCGAATGCCCGACAAAGCTCGGTGTCCATAAAAGTGTTGAGGCCGGTAAGACGGGATTTTTGGAGCGCGAGTGAAATATCCTGTAAATCAAGCGTTTTTGTAAGTTTAATAATATACAGTATTGTAAGTTTATCAATATACAGTATTGTAAGTTTATCAATATACAGTATTGTAAGTTATCAATATACAGTATTGTAAGTTTATCAATATACAGTATTGTAAGTTTATCAATATACAGTATCGTAAGTTTATCAATATACAGTATTGTAAGTTTATCAATATACAGTATTGTAAGTTTATCAATATACAGTATTGTAAGTTATCAATATACAGTATTGTAAGTTCATCAATATACAGTATTGTAAGTTTATCAATATACAGTATTGTAAGTTTATCAATATACAGTATTGTAAGTTTATCAATATACAGTATTGTAAGTTTATCAATATACAGTATTGCTACAAATGACATATAGAGAACTATCTATCTATATCTATCTATTGCTGGACGCCGCGATCCCCGAAGGGGTGGCCACGAACGAAACGCGTCATGCACCTCTGTCCCTAGCCAGTCGACGCCCCTCCTCCCAACCAGCACCGCTTTCACGTATATACTTCTTAACCACATCCTCTCATCTCTCTCCCGGGTACCTTTCCCGCTTTGTCCTTCCACCTGACTCTTGTACACTCTTAATTACATAAATACATAGAGCCAAATACAACATAATTTCTATCCATCAGAAACATACATAATACATTTTTTGTTTGCTATCCATCTTTACGGCTCCAACTTCCTTATGAAATTCGCAAGGGGTAAATCACTCCCACCATTCTTCGCAAAGGGGAGATTATCACTTGAGGAATTTGTTTCTGAACCCCTTTCCCCCTCATGTTTAGCCCCAATGCTTTTGAGATTTTTTGACGTTTGCCCCATTAGTTTGGCTATTTAAAGAACTTTCGCCCCATTTCTGTTAATTTTAACACCTTTTGTGCCATTTAGATGTCTATTTTTTCCTGGCGAGCGAAAGCGAGCCTGCAAATTAAGAGGAACCTTCAGCCCGAACATTTTTCTACGTAAACTTCTACACATTTATCTTGAAAGGGGGTCTAGGGTGGTGTAATTATTAGTTTGATGGAGGTCTAGGGAACAAACATAAAACCTCCCCTTAAGCTGACTAAAATCGTCTACTACTAGCCAACATAAAAGGAAGAATGGCGTCCACGTACCTTGAAAGGGTTAAGGAGGGTGGTTGGTTTTGTTCCCCCTTCTCCCCCCTTCTCCCTCATGTTTAGCCCAATTTGTTTTCAGATTTTAAGACGTTAGGTCCATTAGTCTAGCGATTTTAAGACCTTTCACCCCATTTCTTTGCCAATATTAGAACCGTTCGTGCCATTTAGGTGGTGATCTTTTCCTGAGCCTGTAAATTTATGTGGAGTCGACCTTCGGCAGGGAAATGTTTCTTTCGAAAAATGTGCAAATTTATCTTGAAAGGGGAATCTTGGGGATGTTTTTCAAGTTTGATGGCGGCCTAGCGAGGGAACTATGAAAAATATACAAGTAAATAAATAATAGACCAACAAATAAGCCCTACCCCCTTAAAAGAATAATAGACCAACAAATAAGCCCTACCCCCCTTAAAAGAATAATAGACCAACAAATAAGCCCTACCCCCTTAAAAGAATAATAGACCAACAAATAAGCCCTACCCCCCTTAAAAGAATAATAGACCAACAAATAAGCCCTACCCCCTTAAATAAATAATAGACCAACAAATAAGCCCTACCCCCCTTAAAAGAATAATAGACCAACAAATAAGCCCTACCCCCTTAAAAGAATAATAGACCAACAAATAAGCCCTACCCCCTTAAAAGAATAATAGACCAACAAATAAGCCCTACCCCCTTAAAAGAATAATAGACCAACAAATAAGCCCTACCCCCCTTAAAAGAATAATAGACCAACAAATAAGCCCTACCCCCCTTAAAAGAATAATAGACCAACAAATAAGCCCTACCCCTTAAAGAATAATAGACCAACACATAAGCCCTACCCCCCTTAAAAGAATAATAGACCAACAAATAAGCCCTACCCCCTTAAAAGAATAATAGACCAACAAATAAGGCCCTACCCCCCCTTAAAAGAATAATAGACCAACAAATAAGCCCTACCCCCTTAAAAGAATAATAGACCAACAAATAAGCCCTACCCCCCTTAAAAGAATAATAGACCAACAAATAAGCCCTACCCCCTTAAAAGAATAATAGACCAACAAATAAGCCCTATCCCTCTTAAAAGAATAATACAGTCAATCGTCCCCTTCAAATGTTAACCCCTTCAGTACCAGTGACGTACTTTTCATTATACTCTGGCAACTATTAGACGGCTATATTCAGCTTGGGAAGGATGTCTACCCGTTTAAAGACCCATTGTAGAGTACAGGCTACCTACATTAATTCATTTAGCTACCGTACCATACATCCTTCCTAAGCTTCATAAAATCGTCTAAATGCAGCGTAAATACAAATAAAAGACATCGCCGGTACATTAACCCTTTCACGCATTTGTGACGCAGAGGTTGCCAGATTAGCAATAAGAAAGAGTTCTCTCACTCTTATAATTACCTCTCCAAAATTAGTTTTCTGCCCACAGCTAACTCAAAGACAACTGCAGAGGTTGAAGTAACTAAACTAAAGGTTTATAAATACCCCTGATGGTAACAAAGGCTTTAAAGTATCCCCAATAGGCTCAACACAGCTAACTCAAAGACAACTGCAGAGGTTGAAGTAACTAAACTAAAGGTTTATAAATGCCCCTGATGGTAACAAAGGCTTTAAAGTATCCCCAATAGGCTCAACACAGCTAACTCAAAGACAACTGCAGAGGTTGAAGTAACTAAACTAAAGGTTTCTAAATACCCCTGATGGTAACAAAGGCTTTAAAGTATCCCCAATAGGCTCAACACGCTAACTCAAAGACAACTGCAGAGGTTGAAGTAACTAAACTAAAGGTTTATAAATACCCCTGATGGTAACAAAGGCTTTAAAGTATCCCCAATAGGCTCAACACAGCTAACTCAAAGACAACTGCAGAGGTTGAAGTAACTAAACTAAAGGTTTATAAATACCCCTGATGGTAACAAAGGCTTTAAAGTATCCCCAATAGGCTCAACACAGCTAACTCAAAGACAACTGCAGAGGTTGAAGTAACTAAACTAAAGGTTTCTATATACCCCTGATGGTAACAAAGGCTTTAAAGTACCGGTATCTCTAATAGGCTAAACATTGCGTCGTATGTCGGAGAGGGTTAAGGGGATAGGGTTTATACTTCTGGTCAGTTTATTGATATAGTTATTTTAGTTTCCTCGCTAGACCTCCATCATTCTTAAAAATGGACCCCCTAGACCCCCCTTCAAGATAAATTTGTAATTTTTTCGGTAGATAGATGTCCCGGCCGAAGGCCGATTCCTCCTAAAATTACAGGCTCGCTATCGCTCGCCAGGAAAACATCGACACATAAATGGCACTGAAGGTCCTAATATTGACAAAGAAATGGAGTGAAAGGTCTTAAAATCCCAAAATGAACAGAACGAACGTCATATAATCTCAAAACAAATGGGGCTAAACATACATGAGGAAGAAGGGGGACTATAAAAACGGCCCACCTGCCCTTAAGGTTTAGGCTATATTGGTTACAGTGTCAACATCAATAGTTAGGCCACACTTTCTTCATCAGTAACTGGCTCTTTATATTTTATTACAACTTTTACTTAAGAAGATTTTTTTTCTGGACCCCCTTTTCCCTCGTGTTTAGCCCCTATAGTTTTGAGATTTTAAGACGTTCGCCACATTAGCATGCCGACTTTAAGACTTTTCGCCCAATTTCTGTATTAATATCAAGGCCTTTTATGCCATTCATCTGTCGATTTTGTCCTTGCGAGCGATAGCGATCCTGCAATTTAGAAGACACCGGCCTTTGGACAAGACATTTTTCTACCAAACAAATGTACACATTTATATGGGAAGTGGTCTTAGGGGTGTTTTTTAAAGCTTGATAGAGGTCTAGGGAGGAAACTAAAACCCCCTTAACAGTCCCATTAACCCGGTACTATACCCTGTACCAAAAAGGTAGGCCACAAATCCTGAACCCTAACCTCTGTAACTCAAAATGGCTAGAGCAAATTGGCTGTAATTTTCCACACCTATTCACTGCCAGACCCTTCCCAATGGTAGAAATATTTGCTGGATTATTCTTTGCGTTTGTGAGTTACAGAGGTTAATGTTCAACTGTTTTGGATTACTTACTTGGAACAGTGTTTAGTATGGTGGCGCTAATGAGTCATGTCTCCGCTGTCTTTACGTTTGACTCGCTCTGTTATGTATTAATGTCTGTCAGATATTGAATAGGGTGGGCAAGTGTAGGAACATGTTTGTATATCTCACTGAAAACGAAGAAATCATGCGTAAATATTACTGAGACCAATTATTAATCAACAGATAATTGGTGCTGAGATATCACTTATTAGGCCGACTGTACTATTTCCTACGTCATAGCAGTGTAATGTCCCTCTCTTTCTCTCTAGGGTTCACACACATCAGTTAGGTTTCTGGCGGATTAATAATATTAGCTGAACCTTTAAGGTGGGTAGGGTTTATTTTTTAGTCTATGGATCCATATACTGAATATACCGGTATATATATACCGGTATATATATATATATTTTTATGTTTCCTCCCTAGACCTCCATCAAGCTTAAAAAATACACCCCCAAGACTCCCATTTGATATATATTTGTAAATTTTTCGGTAGAAAAATGTCCCGGCCGAAGTCCGGTTCCTCCTAAAATTACAGGCTCGCTTTCGCTCGCCAGGAAAAAGTTGACACCTAAAGGACACGATAGGTGTTGATATTGACTAGGAAATGGGGTAAAAGGTCTTAAATTTGCCAAACTAATGGAATAAACACCTTAAAATTTCATAACAAATGGGGCTAAGCACAAGTAAGAAGTGGGTCCAGAAAAGCCCTATATGCTCCTTTAAGTTATTGTAATCACTCCTGTCTGTCTGTTCGTGTGTTCGATAATTATCTCCAGAGTAATGAGTGTAATGTAGGCTAATTGTGGGGCACATTGACATAATTTGTTTGACTAAATGTATGTATTATATTGATTTATTAACATTGCAGAAGTGTTCATTGCATGTAATGTTTTGTATTGCATTTTATTGCAGAGGTGATCGTTTGGTTGTAATGTGTTTTATTGTTGTTTTTATTGTTTGTTGTTATTGATAGTGTTCGGAATACTGTTCCCGATTTGATTACACAATATTAATTCTCTATATTTCTTTACAGGTGTTCTGGTGAGCATTCGCTGTCAACGCTGGATAAGAGATCTAAAACAATGAACAAGGCCGGATCACTGAACAAGGCTTAATTAGTGAACAAAGCCAGATCAATGAACAAGGCCAGATCAACTAGTGTACAAAGTTAATACTATACACAAACCAAATCAATTAGTAAACAATACTAGAACAATGAACAATACTAGATCAAGTAGTGAAAAATACTAGATTATTTAGTGAACAATACTAGAACTATTTGTGGACAATACTAGCTTATTGAGCGAACAATACCAGAACAATTAGTGAAAAATACTAGAACATTGAACAATACCAGATCGTTTAATGAACAATACTCGATCATTAGGTAACAATGCCAGATCAATCAGTGAACAATACCAGAACAGTCAGTGAACAAGGCTGAATGAGTAAATAATTCCAGATAGTCGTTGAACAAGAATAGATCAGTCTACAAACCATTCCAGAAAGATCCAAATCGCTCTTGAATGACCAGAGAACAGTCCAGGATAAGCGAACACTCTCATCAATCCCCCTCATAGAATCAGCGAACGAGCCTGTCATCCTTCTCGGAAGATCAGCGAACAATCTTGAACCAGCAAATATGGTCCAAATCTAACCTGTAGGATCAGCGAACAGTCCTGAACCAGTATATATGGTCCAAATCCACCCTGGAAGATTAGCAAACAATCCTGAACCAGCAAATATGGTCCAAATCCAACCTGTAGAATCACCGAACAATGCTGGTTCAGAGATGAAGACTTGATCAGCGAACGTGGCCTGATCAGAGATGAAGGAATTGATCATCGGACGAGCCCTCTTAGAGAATGATTGGGCCCCACTATTGCTGGCAGTCCTCGCTGGTGGTGCGTTGACACCCCCATCAAGGGGTCGGTGGCAGTCGGACGTCTTGCTATCCTGGGATTTTTCCGTCGTTCCTGCAGGGCTGTGGGATATTCTGCACTTTCACACAAGGTTAGTTAATAGACTTTGTTATTATTATTATTATTATATTTGTTATTATTTTTTTATTTTTGTAGCATAGATTTTAGAAATACTTATACTAATAGGGTTGGAATATTTCGACAGATGTTCGAAAGTTTGTATTATATTTAACAAACTTAAAGGCAATCAATATTCCTCATAGCTAATGCTTCTCGATTCGGGTCGAAATATGTTCAAACTGAAGAGTTGAATAACGTCAATACAGTATACATTTCACCTCGGAGTTTTAAGTTCCCATTACTATTTGTACAATCTCTATTCAGAGTTTGACCTACTTCGACTTTGGTCTCAATGCACAATAACTACTAATCTTGTTTAACGGAAACTATGGCAAAGTGATATATCCTTTAGTACGTTAATAGATATTACGCACAATAGCATGCTTCCAACGAGGTGATATCTATAGTAAGAATATAGTTTCCGTATAACAAAAGGATTTCCAAATGGGGGAGGTTTGATTGCCAATCCTAAATATTTTATGTATGTATACTCAGGCACATTCCCCACTTTTCCTATTTTTTCTTCTTCTGGGGGTGACCGACTCAAGACAGAGCCCGAATAGGGACAACACAACAGAAAACAATGAACACACAAAAACAAAATACAAATTCACACACATCTAGGTCACCCAGGAGAAGACCCAGAGAACAGGGTCACCAAGGTCCCTCCTGCACTCCCACGGCCCCCCGGAGAGGTTCCGGTCTCAGCAGGCAGACATGCAGCGAAGCTGAAACCACAAGCCCGCCCACCACATTTCCAGGCGCACCCTTCATATATACCGGCTCCCCGGGCCAGGCGCCTGATGGACTATTATCTAGTCCAACTTGTGCTCGACCCCCTCTCCCAAATGACCACGTGTTCACTCATCTATTCACAAGCATTCTCCATTCATTCCTGTTTATTACCACTTCCCTTGCCTGATCTATAGTAATTCCTCTATCATCCAAAGCTTGTCTTATACAGTCTCTCCATCTCAATGGGGGTCTTCCTACCCCTCTATCTCCCCTTGTATCTGACTCACATATTCTCTTTGTAAACCTTTCATCTTCTATTCGTTCAACATGACCATATCAGCTCAGCACCCTTCTGTCCACTCTGGCAGACAAATGTTACTGCTGCCCCACTCTCCTATGTATCTCTTCATTCCTCAATCTGTCACTGAGTAAGTCCACACATACTCCTCAAGCAGCTCATCTCCATCACATCCAGCTTTCTTTGCTCCTTTGCCTTCAGAGCCCATGTCTCGGCCCCATGCATCACTGTTGGCACAACAATTCCTTGATATATTGCACTCTTTATTTTCATTCCGAGATTTTTCACCTTCCACATGCTTCCCATTGCTCCGAAAACTTTCCTTCCTTCACATACTCTCTGTTTTACTTCCATTTCCATACCTCCACTCCTGCTTATCGTTCCTTCTAGATATTTAAACACTCTACTTGTTCCAATATTTCCCCATCCAGCCTCACATCTAGATTCACTCTACGATCACCCTTATTACACACCATTACTTTACTTTTATTGATGTTCACCTTCAGTTTCCTCCTCCTACAAACCACACCAAACTCCTTGACTACCCGCTGCAGTTTCTCCTCAGAATATGCCACCAACACTGTGTCATCAGCAAACAGCAACTGATTCAACTCCCAATCTCTACCATTCTTTCCTACTAAACCCAATCCTCTTCCCATAGTTCTCATTTTCACCTTCCTCACCACACCATCCATAAATATATTAAACAGCCATGGTGACATTACACAACCCTGTCACAAACCTACATTTACCTCAATCCATTCACTCAACCCAGCTAAAACTCCACAATCACAAATCCTATAACTCTATCCTGCACAGATTGCAGGTATTTTCATTATTACCTAAAGGGTAAAGACTATGTTAATAAACCCTCTGATTTCCGTATACCCTTAATTACTAATTTGAATAAAATATAGTGCTAGCAAGAAAACAGAACAGAAATGCGTCATATTATTATGAGAGGGTTAATATATTTCGACTGCATGTTAACCCTTTCACGCATTTATGACGCAGAGGTTTGCCAGATTAGCAATAAGAAATAGAGTTCTCTCACTCTTATAATTACCTCTCCACAATTAGTGTTCTACCCACAGCTAACTAAACTAAAGGTTTCTAAATACCCCTGATGGTAACAAAGGCTTTAAAGTATCCCCAATAGGCTCAAAATCGCGTCATATGTCGGAGAGGGTTAAGGGGGTAGTACTCACTTTTTATGGACCCCCTTCTCCCTTATGTTTAGCATATTCCTTTTGAAATTTAAAGACGTTTGTTCCGTTAGTTTGGCGGTTTTGAGACCTTTAGCCTAATTTGTTGTCAATATTAAGATCTTTCGTGCCATTTAGGTGTCTATTTTTTCTGGCGAGCGATAGCGAGCCCATTTTAGAAGGAATCGGCCTTCGGCCGGGACATTTTTCTACCGAAAAATGTACACATTTATCTTGAAAGGGGGTCTAGGGGATGTTTGTTTAAGATTAAACGAGGACACTAAAAACTACATAAATATATAGATATATAGACCAAAAACCAAGCACTACCCCCTTAACCAAAATCGATAGTTCGCCCTTTGAGGATTATGACGCATATTGACAGTATATTTTGGCTATCATTTGACGATTTTATGCAGTTTAGGAAGGACCTTTAGGAATCTTATGTTCAAAGCCAACTTAATTATGCCTCCGACTCCCACAGATCCTTCCTAAGCTTAACGAAATTGTCTAACGATAGCCACAATATACTGCCTAAACGCATCATAATTCTCAAGGGGTTAAGCAATTGTGAGGGTTTATTTGTTTTAGTTTTCCTTTTACCTATCAACCTAGCTATTAATCTATCCATCCATCTATCTACTTTGTTTTAGTTTTCCTTCTATATCTATCTATCTATCTATCTATCTATCTATCTATCTATCTATCTATCTATCTATCTATATCATCTATCAACCCTATTTATCCATCCATCTATTTACTTTGTGTTAGATTTCCTTCTATATCTATCTATATCATCTATCACCTATCTATCCGATCCATCTATCTACCCATCTACAGTATATCTATTTAACCATCCTTCTTTGAAAATCCATTGTGTGAAGCCATTTCTGTGACCAGTACGATTTGTCTCCCATAACACAAATGTTGACTTAACCCCTTTTAGAAAAGCTGACGCATATATTTTCTGTTTTCTGGCCATCATTAAACTATTATATTTATATTTGGAAGGTTATATGGAAATCAAAGGATTAATTGAGATGGTGTTGTTTTTTTCTATGTGAGTGAGGGAGACAAATGGCAGAACTGACTTTGGTGAGTGCCTCCCCCAGAGTTGAAAGAGTGACAGTTCTCATTGGGGGTTACAAGGAGAAAATGTGGAGTGTGTATGAAGTACCCAGGAAAACAGTTCTATACACCATGTTAAATACCACACAAGTAAGACAGAGTTCAAAGTAAAACCAAACTCACTTCAACGCCCAGTCAAAACGCTACTCAGTGAGGACAGTAAAATTCAAAATTCTACCACTCCCCCCTCAACACCGCCCACCCTAACTACCCCTCTACTTTGCCTACCCAAGATTATCAGGAATCAGAAGTAAGCATAAAAGACCTAAATCATGCCGTCACCTCTGATGTGATATTAGACTGTGACACTAACATTGAACCTAAATCTTTTAGCAAAGTATCAGTCTATGTGAATGAAACACCTAAAAACTTTGAAAGGCTCAGTATTGTTACCCTCTCAGACACCTGTTGCATTAAAGGCATCCTTATCAATGGAGCCCTTCATGAAAGCAAAAACCTGGAATTTGAAACAATAATCATGAATTACACTGATTTCCCAATGCACCTGAAGAAAGGAATTAAACTCACAGACGCTGAGATATTACCATTCATTTTCACTGATGTAGCTGATAACACACAAACAACTATTCTTAACGCATATATCCACACAAATGAAATGGATAGACTAGAAAGAATTAAACACAATAGATTTTGAACATCACGAAGAGGCACTTATTCAACTACTAAATAAATATAGCAACACTGTAATGTTAGAAGGGGATTATATAGGCTTCTATGATGTACTAAAGCATAAGATAATACTTAAACATTCTGACACACGCCACATCTACTGTCCAGCCTATAGATTAGCACATGCTCAATGAGAGAATGTAGAATCAAGGGACGTTCAAGCCAAAATGCCTGGACACATGGAGTTTGAAGCAATTTAAGTCATAGGAAGAGGGATAGACTGATTCTGAGAGAGAGTTCCAGAGCTCAGCTGCTGAATAGAAGAACGATTGAGAATAACTTTTCACTCTTGGGCTTGGGAGTTGTATAAATTATATTATATATACATTGTGTTAGTTTGCTCCCTATACCTCTATCAAGCTTATAAAAACACCTGCCAATACCCCTCCGAAATAAATTTGTATAATTTTTCGGAAAACAAATGTGCCGGTCGAAGGCCGGTTCCTACTAAGGTATTGGCTCGCTATCAATCGCCAGGAAAATAATTGTACCTAAGTGACACGAAAGGTCTTAATAATTGACAAATACATGGGGTGAATTAATGGACTTAGTCGCCATACTGATGGGGCCAACGTCATAAAATCCCATAACTAATGAGGCTAAACATGAGGGAGAAGGGTGTCCATAAAGCCCCAAATACCAGCCCTTAACACCCTTTATCATGAAGGCTGTCCACGAATTATTGATTATGGTTGTACTGGAGGGCCAGTATAACATAAGAGTTAAGGGCACAGTGGCTGTTTGTTTGGTCTATTAATTAATTTATTTATTTTATAGTTAACTCGCTAAACCTCCCTCAAACATAGAAAAAACACCCCTTATATCCCCCCTCAAGATAAATTTGTACATTTTTCGGTAGAAAATGTCACTCTTATAATTACAGGCTCACTATCGCTCATCATGAAAAAATCGACACTTAAATGGCACAAAAGGTCTTATAATTGACAACGAAATGGAGCCAAAGGTGTTAAAATCGCTGAACTAATGGGCCGAACGTCATAACACTCCAAAACTAATGGGGCTAAACACGAGGGAGAAGGAGGAGAGAGTCGCTTTATCTGGACCTCCTCCCTCATGTTTAGCATATTAGCTTTGAGATTTTAAGACGTTTGTTCCATTAGTTTGGCAATTTTGAGACCTTTCACTCTATTTCTTAATCAATATTAAGACCTTTCGTGCCATTTACAGTAGGTGTCATTTTTTTTCCTGGCGATCGATAGCGAGCCTGTAATTTTAAGAGGAATCGGCCATAGACCGTGACAGTTTTATACCGAAAAATGAACAAATTAATCTTGAAAGAGGGTATAGGGAGTGTTTTTTTTAAGCTTGATGGAGGTATAGTGAGGAAACTCAAATACATTAATGAATAAATACATAAGCCAAAACACAAGCACTGCCTCCTTAACCACTAACCTCTGTTACTCATATACGACTGGAATAATTGGGCTAATATTTCTTCTACCATTTGGGAAGAGTCGGTCAGGGAATAGGTGTTGGAAATTTACAGCTCATTTGTTCTAGCCCATTTTGAGTTAGAGAGGTTAGGGGTTACAATTTCTGGCTTACCTGTTATCTATATTTTATTAATTTCACCACAACACCAAACACCTCCAATTAAATTAATGAAAGCATATATGTGATCCACCGGGATTCCAACCTGGGTTATCACACACAGATTTGTAAACCATTACACCACCAGGACGGTTAAAGGTTTATGCACACGCCTACGACTTATTATCCATTATCGAATACTGGATATTAATCTAATCATGTTCATATTCCCAACCGCGGACTACAGTACATTTTATAAGACTTGTAAGATTGTTTGAAAAGGGCATTTTAAGTATCCATACTAATAAATCCCTTAATTTACCCTTTCAGGATCATCACATTTTGTCTTTCATAAGACAATATTATTTAGCTTCAGAAGAGCTTGCAGAACTTGAGGGGAGATGATCGTTTATTTGCTTATTATTTATCTGTATTATTTTATAGTTTCCTCCTTAGACCTCCATCAACCTGTAAACAACACCCCCTAGACATTTTATAGTTTCCTCCTTAGACCTCCATCAACCTGTAAACAACACCCCCTAGACATTTTATAGTTTCCTCCTTAGACCTCCATCAACCTGTAAACAACAAGTTTCGGTAGAAAACTGTCCCGGTCGAAAGCCGGTTACTCTTAGAATTACAGGCTCGCTATCGCTCAACAGGAACAATAGACGCCTAAATGACACGAAAGGTCTTAAATTGACAAAGAAATGGGGTGTAAAGTCTTAAAATCACCAAACTAATGTGCGTCTTTAAATAAACAACAACAATGGGGCAAAAACGAGGTAGAAGGGGGCCAGATAACCAGCCCATCACTTTTATAGTATTTACCCCTTTTGATACCTAGATAGCCCTCCTAAATAAAAAACCTCTAATTATAGCCAGAATTAATTGCTTAGCCCCATTTGTTTTGAGATTTTAAGACGTTCACCTCATTAATTTGTCGATTTTAAGACCTTTCGCCTCATTTATTTGTAAATATTAAGACCTTTCGTAACATGTAGGTATTGAATTGTTCCTGGCGAGCGATAGCGAGCCTGTAATTTCAGGAGGATTTTCTGCCGAAAAATGTACACATTTTCTTGAAGGGTCGTCCAAGCGTTTTATTTTTAAGCTTGATGGAAGTCTAGCGAGGAAACTAATAAATACATAAATAAATAAATAGATAAATACATAATTATACCAAACATGCCCAGTAACCACCTATAAATGTATTGGTAGTGATACGCCCATCCAATATAAGGAAAGGTGCATATAATAACTAATGTTATATTACCTATACCAACTGTCTTGATAGCGTAATGCATAAGTGCACGGAATTTCGGTGTGAGTGTCCTAGGTTCGAGCCCTTGGAGTGCCACATGTATTTGTTGATTTCATTATTTGAGTTTAGAAGTGAATTTGGTTGGTGAAAAAATATAATATAATCTACACCGTTTAACACCTTTAGGATTATCACGCGTTCTGACAGTTTATTATGGCTATCAGTAGACGATTTTATGCAGTTTAGAAAAGTTATATGGAAGTCAGAGGGTTAAGTGAGATAGTGTTTACCCTTACAACTCCCACAGATCCTTCCTAAGTTGTATACAATCGTCTATTGATGGCCAGAATAAACTATGAACAATAGTGATAATCCTGGAGGGGTTAACTATACTGTATACTATAGCTTTATTATACCTTTGGTTGGTGACGCATGGATTACTATTATTATGGCTATCAATAGATCATTGTATTCACCTTAAGGGGAGATGGGTTTGCTTTCCGGTCACCCTTCTTCCTCATGTTTAGCCCCATTAGTTTTGAGACTATAAGCCTTAAGGACCATTAGTTTGACGATTTTAACATCTTTCATCAAATTTCGTTGTCAATTTTAAGACCTTTCGTGCCATCTAGGTGTCGATTTTATCCTGGCGAGCGATAGCGAGCCTGTAATTTCCAGAGGAACCGGCCTTCGGTCGGGACATTTTTCTACTAAAAAATTTACAAATTTATCTTGAAGTGGTGGGGATCTAGGATTTTTTTTTAAGCTTAATGGAGGTCTAGCGAGGAAACTAAAACAAATGAATAATTATATAATGTATAGACCAAACAAATAGCCACTAGCCCTTAAGGAATTGTGGGAGTCAGAGGGATGACCCATGATATTTTGTTTTTACCCCTTTGACTGCTAGAGAACTTTCCAAAACTGAAGAAAATCGTTAAATTACAAGCCAGAAGGAACTGTTGAAACGCTTGATAATCCTCAAGGGGTTAAGGGGAGATGGGCCCTCTTTCTGGCCCTCTTTCTTCCTTATAATTATCCCCATTAGTTTTGAGATTTTAATAAGTTTGCCCCATTAGCTTGTTGATTTTAAAACCTTTCGCCCAATTTCTTTGTCAATATTAAGACTTTTCGTACCCTTTAGGTGTCGCTATGGCGAGCGATAGCGAGCCTGTAATTGTGGAGGAATCTGTCTTCGGCTGGGACATTTTTCTACCGAAAAATATACAAATTCATATCGAAGGAGGATCTAATGGATGTTTTCTTAAGTTAGATGAAGGTATAGGGAGGTATCTAAAAACTAAATGAATATATAACTAGGCCCCCAAAATAACCACTGTCCCCTTAATGTATGGTTCTATTGTTACAGGTATGTCTGTCTGTCACTCAACTCGGTACACCAGAGAAACAACTTCAACAGAGGTACGTTTATAGTGTAAACCTGTACAGTTGCTGTCATTAAGGCCAGAGGGGTCTTTTTTCTGGCCGATTGTTTCATGTGTTTATTTTATTTTCTAGTTTTTCCCTAGACCTCCGTCAAACATATAACAACACCCGCCCAAGACCCTCCTTCAAGATAAATTTGTACATTTTTCGACAGAAAACTGTCCCGGCCGAAGGCTGGTTCCTCTTAGAATACAGGCTCGCTATTGCCAGCAAAAAATCGACACCTAAATGACACGAAAAGTCTAAATATTGAGTGAATGGGGCGAAAGGTCTTAAAATCCCAAAACTAATGGGACAAACATCTTAAAATCTGAAGACTAAAGGGCTAAGCATGAGGGAGAAAGGTGTCCAGAAAATCAGACCATCTCCCCTTAAGGTGATAAGTACTATTAGGCCGGTATTATAGAAGCATAGATTGAGTTCATTGATATAGTCAACAGGTAGGGACAAGGAGCACACAAAGATACTATTATATTATCTATATTTCCTGTACTAAAAATGCAAAAGGAGAGAGACCGAGTGTCTCTCTAATCGTGACGTAATCAATTATTAGACAACTGTATTTATATACATAATTCGGGCATGCAAATACCTATTCTAATTATGTGCTGATAGACGTATAAGTTGTTGTTGTTGTCGATCCCTAAGCTGCCTTGCCGAACAGCCCTAAATCCCTAAGGAAGGCCATGGCCACGATCAGACTTTCCGACAGGGCTCTCAAGGAGTGTTATAGATTATGTTGTTGGCGTGATTAAGTGATTGTGTAGAATGCAGTCTTTTATAATGTGTTTAATAGTATGGGGTGACGTGTTGCATCCTGGGCAGGTGTCGAAGACGGAGATATCCAGTCTCTTCTGATAGCTCAGAAGAGCTGGATGGTGCCCACATCTCAGCCTATCCAGGTGGACTCTGTCCTCGCATATGTGGTAACCCAGGTTCGAATCCTGGGTGGAGCACATGCTTTCATTAATTTCATTGGGTGGTGTTTGGTATGAGTGAAATTTATAAATTAGATTATACTAAAAAATAAAAAATAATAATAATAATAAAATAGAGGAAAATAAAATAAAAAGAATAGGAACAGTGGGGATTGGGCCTGAGCATATAGATAGATAAATAGATAGATTATACACGTGAATAAAAGGAGAGATGATGAAGAAATCAAGCTCACGGCATAGTATTGCATTAACCCCTTCTGTACCGGTGATATCCATTGCATTATGTTCTGGCAACTATTAGGCGATGTTATTCATCTTAGTAAGGACGGCAACCCATTTAAAAGCTACAGATTATCTCCTTCCATACTTTTAGCTACCACAGATATTTACTAAACTGCTCAAAATCGTCTAAATATAGCTTGAATACACTTGATAAGGGTCGCGGTATTTTATATAGTATAACTTTCATATTATTGGAGATTAATGGTCAGCCGTCAGATGCAGTATGAGAGGCGCGGGGAAAGAGAAATAAAGGAACAAGGTATGGTATGAGAGAGAAAGAGTGTGTGTGTGTGAGAGAGAGATAGATAGGAGTATGGAAGGGGCGTAGAGCGCAAAGAAGTAAAAGAGTTCGGTAGGGCGTGAGAGAGAGAGAGAGATAAGAGAATGGAGGGAGTGGATAGCGGAAGGAAGTAGGCTAAAAGGGTACGGTAGGGTATGTGTGTGTGTGTGTGAGAGAGAGAGATAAGAGAATGGAGGGAGCGGATAGCGGAAGGAAGTAGGTAGTAGGGGTAGGCAGCCCCGCCCAGGGAGTACACCGCAAGATTTCGGGAGACTCGAGGAATGCCTGATTCCATTTTCTCTCCCAGGCCTGGTAGCTGGATACATATTTCTGCTCACACATCAGGGGTATCAGCGAAAAACCCTCTTTATATAACATACATCCAACTTCACGACATTGCCCTACATTGCTAATCCTCTATCCATAAAACACTCTTCCACTACATATCATACTGTAACACCATACACCTTCCCAATAAATAGGCAGTACAATTGTTAAAGCAAACCTGGTGGTCCCTCGGATATCCACCCCCGGCAGGGTTGGTCATTGACGCAGGGCCCTCCCGGTCGTCATCATGCGACTGTGTCAAGAGCATTGCAACGTCCCAAAGCTCGTCGCGCCGCTTTTCTTTAGCAATAAGGGGACTTCACTCAACATCAATTCTGTACACCAAGCAGAATCCCCTACTCCTTTTTGACAGAGACTCAAGTAATATCCACATCTGACACGTCTAATTTAATTTTCCAGGTATCAACTGCTCCAAAATTTCAGACCTAAAGGAGGTGTATTTTGCTTCGCAAAATCTGAAATTGCCCTGGAGGAGTTACCAGTTTCAATTGTCCCTATTTTGATTATCTATATACAAATTAATTTCTGCTGGAATTTAAATACATATGTTTCTACCGTTCCCCAAATACTCCTCCAGAGCAAAGTCTTTTTGATTCTCTGTCCTCACACTCAGTGGAAACTTCTTCTGAAATCACTGTGTTGGGCGATTTAATCCATAATGTTGAATGCTCACTTATTCAGCCAGGACTGATGATGCTGGTCTTGAATGTGAGCTATTTGCAGACTCATTTAATCTCACTCAACTAGTCAACCAACCCCCCGTGTACCAGATAATCCTAATCATAATTCCCACCTACTGGACTTATTTTTATCAACCAATTCAGAAAATTATGATGTTACAGTGAGGTCCCCGCTTGGATCTTCTGATCACTGTCTGATTCAGGCCACCTGTCTATCACCTACCACACCTTCCCACTCTGAACCTGTTTTGGGTGACTAAATGGCATTACAATAGGGCAGACTGGGAGGGTCTTCAAGGTTTCTTTATTGATATTCCCTGGACCTCTTTCTTTTCTAATGATGCACACTCCACCTTGAGCCACATACAAGATTTTGTAAAAATTGGAATGGAAACTTTTATTGCTCATCAAAAGTACAGTAAAAGATCTAATTCACCTAAATGGTTTGACTATAATTGTGCTAGAGTAACTGAACAAAAAGCAATAGCCTACAATGCATACACAAGTCAAAAAAAACTCATGAAGCCTTTAAATTACTTAGAAACATCAGAAATCATGCCAAAACTGTATTAAACCTAACTAAATCAAACTTTCTCCACAACAGCAATAAACTTCTAAATAATCCAAATGATAACAAAATATTTTGTCTCTTAACTCATTTAAATCCAACTTCACTACTGCTTCATCCATTCCACCATTAAATCCGACTGGCAATCTTGTAAGTGACCCACGAGGTAAAGCTAACCCTTGCGGATATTTTCTCCACCAACTCAACCTTAGATGAAATAAATCAAGATGTCCCTGTACTTAATTTTAATTCGCCTGAAATCACTTAAGAAAAGACATGTCCAAACTATTTTGCAGAATCTCTCAGATAAGGCTCCTGGTCCAGATGAAATTCCTCCAATAGTACTTAAGAATTGCTCCTTGGTGCTCGCTCCTGTATTGGCAAAATTTTTCCGTCTGTGTACTCATACCTCATGCTTCCCAGTACCCTGGAAAGAAGCAAACATCCATCCAGTTCCTAAAAAAGGTGCCTCTTCAGATCCATCAAACTAAGACCAATAGCTATAACTTCCACACTTGTTAAAGTCTTTGAAATTATATTAATAATCACATAATTAAGCATCTTGAGAATAAATAATTAATCAGTGATAGGCAATATGGTTTTAGACGATGTCGATCAACTGCAGACATGCTTTGCCTTCTTACGCATCAAATCAACCAAGCTACAGACCAACATGGTGAAACACATACAATAGCACTGGATATATCAAAGGCATTTGATAGAGTCTGGCATCAATCCTTATTGTCGAAGATGTCACACTACGGCCTTGCATCATTAGTTCCACTAATTTCTTCTTATCTTCATAACAGAAAAATACGTGTAATGGTAGATGGCCTTTATTCTCAATTTCCCCAGGGATCAGTTTTGGCCCCAATTCTGTTCCTCATTCATATCAATGATCTCATATCTACCACTCATAATCCAATACATTCCTACGCAGATGACTCAACACTCCACAGTTCCTTCACATTTACCAATTCTTTCACCCAACCCGATCTTATAAATTCAAAAATAAACACTGCAATTTCTCTGAACCAGGACCTTTCTAGAATTAATGGATGGGGACAAAAGAATCTAGTTCCCTTTAATGCACAGAAAACCAAATACATTCAATTTTCTAACCGACAGAATCTCACTGACTCCCATATATTTTTTAATGATGTAAATATTCCCTAGTATGACATTGTTGTTGTAACATTAACTACTAACTTGAGCTGGACACATTATGTTAGAGCATTGCTAAGAATGCCTCTAAAAAACTGGACTCCTGTACAGGTTCGAGAATTCTTCACTGACGAGCATTTGCCGAGATATATAAAAGCATGTGCGTCTCAGATGGATTACTGTTCACCTCGTGGGGTGGAAGTGGAGTGGTTGCATTGAGGCAGTTGGACAAAATTCAAAATAAAGCTATTAGATTAATCAATAACCCCGCAATCACACAGGACCTTCCTACATTATCCATACGAAGAAACGTTGCTCCCTTGCATTATTCTACAGATATTTTCACAGCATTGTTTTCTGAGAACTTGCTTCAATTGTGCCGACACTCTTCCCCGTAGAACTTGGCAGCTGAGAGCGCCCATGAATTTACACTTTCTCCTCCACAATGCAGAACTTCTGCTTATCAGAATTCATTTATCCCCAGAGCTACTACTCTTTGGAATTCACTTCCCTCGAATTGCTTTCCACAAACTTACAATCTACAAATGTTTAAAACCAGTTGTTACAAACATTTTATGAATGGAGGATGCCTTTAGGCACATGGACCTTTTTGTTTTATCTGTGTTTTTCCTTCCTCCATTCATTGTCTCTTAAAAAAAAAAAAAAAAAAAAAAAAAAAAGGGTATGGTAGGGTAATGCCCCTTTCCCACTTATATATGTGTGTGTGTGTGTGTGAGAGAGAGAGAGAGAGTGAAAGTTATAGTGGTATAAGGGTCAGGGCGGGTGTGTAATTATAGTGTACTGGTTTGACTTGATTCTTTAATGAAATAGCATAAATACAATCGATTACGTAAAACATCGTCTCAAAAAGGCAAGGTTGATTATACATGCCTTTATCCTACTCCTATTTTACATACGTATAAACACAAAAATATTAACCCCTTCTTGACTTCATTCTGGCTACTATTAGACGATTGTTGTGCAGTTTATATAGGGTTTCCAGCAATTAACAGGTTCGAAGTATCTCTCTTAACCCTTCTTACTATCAGAGATCCTTCTTAAACTGCACAACACCGTCTAAACATTGCTACCATCAAATCCAAAAGAAGCCGCCGGTATTGAAGGGGTTAAATATGAATCATAGGATCATCTTGGGTAGCCTACCTGTGATGGGGGAGACAGAAGGTTGGGGAGAGAGGGAGGGAAAGGGGTGGGGGAGGGTAGTGGGGGAGGAAGAAACAACGGAGAAGATAGGGGATGGGGAGACTGTTGGGGGAGGGGGGAGGAAGGAAACAACGGAGAAGATAGGGGAGGGAGGGAGGGAAAGGGGGGGGGGGGAGAAGGATGGAGACAACAGAGAAGATGGAGAGAGGGGTGTGGGGGGGTGGAGGATGAGCAACGGAGAAAATAGGGGATGGGGAGAATGTGGGGGGAGGGGGAGGAAGGAAACAACGGAGAAGATAGGTGAGGGGAGGAAAGGGGGGGTGGGGGGTGGAGAAGGATGGAGACAGACAGATATGGGAGAGAGGTGTGGTGGGGGGGGGGTGGAGGAAGCAACGGAGAAAATAGGGGGGGGGAGAAGGAAGGAAGAAAGAGAGGGAGGGGGTGGGGGAGAAGGAAGGAAGAGAAAACATCATCCCCTTCGATCTGTACCGGCAAAGTCTTTATAATCCTTTTCTTAATATATTTAGACGCTTTTGTGCAGTTTCAGAAGGATCTGTTAGTAAAAGTGTTAAGTGAGACGGTTCGAAGCATGATCATTGCTGGAGACCCTTTTTATACAGAATAAAATCGTCTAATAGTAGCCAGAATAAAACCACAAAGACGTCGCCGGTTAAGAAGGAGTCTGAAATACCACGACGATGATGGAGAGGGAGGAAACAATGGAGAACTATTGACTATTATTCATTAAGGTATTATTCATTGTTTTTTGGTAGATATATTTAGCTGTTAATTTAGTTTTTAGCTTCCTCGCTAGACCTCCACCAAGCTTAGAAAAACACCTCTTAGACCCCCTTTCAAGATAAATTTGTACATTTATCGATAGAAAAAGTTTCCGGCCAGAGGCCGGTTCCTTCTAAAATTAGAGGCTCGCTTTCGCTCGCCAGGATAAAATCGACACCTAAAGGGCACGAAAGGTCTTAACATTGACGAAGAAATGGGACGAACGGTCTCAAAATCGCCAAACTAACGGAACGAACGTCTTAAAACCTCAAACTAATATGCTAAACATGAGGGAGAAGGGGGTCCAGAAAAAGCGAGTAGTATCCCCTTAAGCTGGCTATAACTTGGCGTCCTTCCATCATAATTAATTAGCTAGTACAATGTTTTTGTACTCAAATATACTTTTGGCCCTGTCACTCTTTCAACTCTGGGGGAGGCACTCGTCACAGGCAGTTTTGCCTTTTGTCTCCCTCATCCCCATAAATATATACACAATATTGGCAATATTACGATGCAGACATAGTTTCCAATTGTGCCATTACTTATCGGTAAGTCGGCTCCTAAGTACTAAAATATTAGCCACGTTAAAAAATATAGAATAGGGGGGAGGGGGGGGGGGGGGGCACGTGGCTGGTGGACAGCTGATCGGGTTTGGTTGGCTGACGTACGATCATTATTTCCTTTCAATACCTTTCTAGAAAATAATTTGTCCATGTTATTCATAAGTAGACGTTTGTGATATTACCTATCGCATCATTTTCCGTGCATTACATTTCGCCTGGATGTTTCCTTATATAGAGAGAGCCGATGTATATTTGTTTTGTGAAGATTGCTTCGTGTTTGTGTCATAATGATTCATTCACCTGGTCCCGGGACCCACAATTAAAAGCTGAGCTATAAGTTCCATTGATTTAAAATACGTAAGCATTTGTTTATCGAGGAAGGATCTTTTATTCAGAGCGGTATTATACGCTATTATAAAAAGAACAATTATATACGTCCTTTTAAAAATAAAGCTGAAGACGATCATTTGCACTAGTCGTGTATGTGTGACGGGAGTAAATACGTTTGATATATGTGCTATTTATGACAGAGACGAGTTACATCACAATATTGTGTTATTATTCTAACACATTATTGACCTCCATCACTTCCCTGGCTCCATTCTCTTTCAGTCCTTCTCTCGGCGCGGTCGCCGCTGTGACTTAAACTAGTGTAGTGTTTTGTGAGTGTGTGTATTCGCGTATTGAGGGACAAGCCTTTACAATGGTACCTCAGCGCTACTTTCTAGTCTTCCTATGTTCTGAAGAGTGTAGAGAGGGGAGAAGGGGTGTTGGAGTGGCTTTGTTATTTGTCTGTATACGTCGGCGAGGTACGGTATCCCCCAACTGGGTGCAAGCTGGACACGAGCGGACAACATGGCGGTGATGGCAACACAAGTGGAGATAGAAAAGTATGTTGATTTATTATTATAATCTTACTATACTAATATAATGACTTTCAAACGATAGACCATTTCATATAGCTAAGGTTAGTGCTTTTTCCGGCAATTTTCGATGAGCAAGTTTTTGTTATCGTACTATTTTGAGGCACTTTTACATTGAAATCGGAAACTAGAGTGTAGGTAGATTGTTAACCCTCTCCGACATATGACGCTATGTTGAGCCTTTTGGGGATACTTTATACCCTTTGTTACCTTCTGCCGTTTTTAGAAACCTTTAGCTTAGTTACTTCAACCTCTGCAGTTGTCTTTGAGTTAGCTGTGGGCAGAAAAATAATTTTGGAGAGGTAATTATAAGAGTGAGAGAACTCTATTTCTTATTGCTAATCTGACAACCTCTGCGTCATATGTGCGTGAAAGGGTTAAGTGGTTGATTGCTGATACAACTTAAATCTTGAAGCCACCAGACTACAATTGACCGTAAAAAATTGACGGAAAAATAACTCGTGTGACACCCGGCTTAACTGTATGTTGATCATTACTCAGCCGTGAAGCATACAGTTTATTTTTGTTAAGGGAGCCCACCTCGCTCTTTTTCTTTCTCTCCCTCTCTCTTTGGCTTGTATCCATTCGGTCCCATTCAGCCTACTGTTTTAAGACGTTTACCCCATCCAGGTGTACATATTTTCCTGGCGAGCGGTAGCGAGCCAGCATATATATATTTTTGTTTTGACAGTAAGCTAAATTTGTACATTTTTCAATAGAAAAAATTTCCGGCGAAGCCGGATTTCTCCATACAATGCTGGCTCGCTATCGCTCGCCAGGAAGAAATCGACACCTGGATAGGGATAAACGTCTTAAAACAGTTGGCTGAATGGGGCCGAATGGATACAAGCCAGGGAAAGAGAGAAAAGGAGAGAAAGATAAAAAAAAAAGCCGGTGACCCCCCTTTAGGTCCCGCAGAGGGTTGCTACTGGACAACATAGTTTGTTTGGGTTGTGCGGGGATGTAAGGGTAGGGTGTGTTCGTACCAAGGCTGCAACCAGACATAATATGGCGCAAAATGTCTGTTTTGAAATTAATTAAATTAAATTAACACAATCGTCCCTGTATTATCTTGATATACACCATACAATTACGCCCTTTTTACTAAACTACCTTGTTCATTTGTGTCTTGTTATATATTTGACTGCTGTTCCCACAATGGGCTAATGGGCTATTCATCGGGGATGCGGGGGCGACAGCCCCCACTATTCAATCATACTAGTTAAGTTACATTGGGTTAGGTTAAGTTTATTTACAGTAAATATTTATATGGCTTCACTTTTTGGGCAATTTTTGCATGTATTCATTATTTTTCTAGTTTCCTCCCTAGACCTTCATCAAATTAAAAAAAAATCCATTAGATCCCACTTCTACATTAATTTGTACATTTTTCAATAGAAAAAATTGCCGGCCGAAGGCCGGTTCTTCCAACATTACAGGCTCCTAAATAGCACGAAACTTCTAAATATTGAAGAAATGGGGCGAAAGGTCATAAAATCGACTAACTAATGGGGCAAACATCTTAACCTCTGAAAACTAATGGGGCTAATCATGAGGGAGAAAGTGATCCAGAAAACCGGGCCATCCCCCCTTAATGTTTGAAAACAATATCAAATTAGACGTGAACGTAACTGCAAGTGTAATGCATACACAGCGATGATACTCCCGCTTCTTCTGTGTGTTCCCTCAAATATATACCGTGAGTGTGGATGTGGGGAGGGAGGGAGGGAGGGAGGTGTCTGATGTGTTCCCTCAAATATATACCGTGAGTGTGGATGTGGGGAGGGAGGGAGGGAGGGAGGTGTCTGATGTGTTCCTCAACATATACCGTGAGTGTGGAGTGGGGAGTGAGGTGAGGGAGGTGTCTGGTGTGTTCCCTCAAAATATATACCGTGATGTGTGGATGTGGGGAGGGAGGGAGGGAGGTGTCTGATGTGTTACCAGAATTATATATCTTGAGTGGGGAGGTGGGGAGGGAGGGAGGGAGGGAGGTGTCTGATGTGTTCCCTCAATATATATCCGTGAGTGTGGGTGTGGGGAGGGAGGTAGGGAGGGAGGGAGGTGTCTGGATGTGTTTCCCTCAAAAATATATACCGTGAGTGTGGATTTGGGAAGGGAGGGAGGGAGGGAGGTGTCTGGTGTGTTCCCCTCAAATATATACCGTGAGTGTGGATGTTGGGGCGGGAGGGAGGAGGGAGGGGAGGTGTCTGGATGTGTTCCCTCAAATATATACCGTGAGTGTGGATGTGGGGAGGGAGGGAGGGAGGGAGGTGTCTGCTGTTTGTGTGGAAGTTGTTTACCCGGGGAGATGGGCAGTTTTGTCTTTTTTCCCTTCATGTTTAGATAAGTGGAGAGAGAGAGACGAGAGACATATATATATATATATATATATATATATATATATATATATATATATATATATATATATACAGACAGCATAATTATATACTGTATAAATATATTATATATATTAATATATATATATATAATATATATATATAGTTATAAGAGGATATAGAGAGAGAGAGCCAGATGAGAGAGAAGGAGAGGGGGGGTGGATATTTTGAATCGTGCTCTTTCTCTTCAACCCTTTCACTACTTCGACCTTTTCAGGACATGGAAACAGGCAAACAGTTGTAGTGTGAGGTGACCATTGTAGTTAGGAGAGGAGAGAGAGAGAAGAGAGAAGAGATTTACATAGCTTTACATAGATTTACATAGATACACTGAGCACACAGATCTTACGATTCCTACAAGGTGGCCAGGACGTAATCCTAGTAGAGATAGCAACCACAAGAGTTTCGGAAAGTGGAAGGAAAGGATAGCAAAGATGAAGGCTTCTCCTCGCCCACCCTCCGCTCCCTCCGGCAATATGCCGTACATGAAAATAGTTAGAAGTGGAATAACCGTGCAGGGCTTGGACTCGCCTGAAGGAAGTTATAGTATAGGTTAGAAAACGTTTTTCATTTCCGCCAGGTTCTCTTATCAGTGAGCAGCTTCTAGGCAGACCCAACTTATTCTGTTGATATGTGTCTAAACCTTTTTTTAAATGTGTATATCGAGTCACTGTCAATAACTTCATTAAGGGAGCTTATTCGCACTCATTAATAATACTGTGGGTGAAGAAATTTTTAGTTATGTCTAGGTTTCGCTTTCCTTTGCCTGTTAGTTTTAAATTTGTTGTCCTCTTGTGGAACCTTCTTTGGTTATCTTAAATAGATTATTAGAATTTACGTGTACTAAAGCCTTTTTAGTATCTTAAACCACATATCAAGCTGTCCCCTTATTCTCCGTTTCTTAAGCGAAAAACAGGTCGAGTTCTCTTAACTCTCTCATTGTTTGGCTTATTATAAGGGAGGGATTGCCTTAGTTGCTCTAAGCTGAACGGATTCTAGTGTTTCTCTATGTCTTTTTTTAAGTAGGGAGGAACCAAAACTGCACAGCATACTCCAGATGTGGCCCTCACAATACTTTTTTATATAGTGGTACAACTTATGTCTTTACTATGGACAATGAAAATTTCTTTTAATGAAACCTAGCGGCTCGTATTTGCTTTGTTAGATGCTGCGGTGCATTGGCTTGTAGATTTTAGATTTTCATTGATACGCACTCCTAGGTCTTTTATCTGTGATACGCTCTTTATCTTTTCTCCATTCATATGGTATTCGTATTTGTTGTTTCGGGAGCCTCTTTGTAGTATCAGCATTTGTTTACGTTAAAGGGCATCTGCCAATTTTCTGACCACTCTGATATCTTGTTTAAATCTGATTGCAGGCTACTTCTATCGCTTTCTGATATTATTGCATTTCCTATTTTAGTGTCATCGGCGAATTTGGAAATTATGTTATTAATGCCGTTGTCTAAATCATTAATATTTCTTATGAATATAATGGGCCCAGAACTGAACCCGGGGGGACTCCACTAGTCACGGGAGTCCATTCTGATCCCACTCCATTAATAATTACTCTTGTTTTCTTTCGCTTAACCAATGCCTTATCCAATTAAGTGTGTTGCCTTGTATTCCTAGATTCTCGACCTTCTGAAGTAATTTATTATGAGGGACCTTGTCGAAGGCCTTCTGGAAGTCCAAGTACACTATATCAAGACTTTTGGTAAAATCATTAATCTTAAATAGGTTGTCATAAAATTCGATAAGGTTCGTTAGGCATGATTTTTTTGCTCTGAAGCCGTGTTGACTATTATTAATAAGATTATTATTCTCTATGAAAAGTACAAGTTCGTCTCTTATAATTGATTCTAATAGTTTTACAACAACGGAAGTTAAGAACATAAGAAAATGGGAGTCTGCAGAAAGCCGATTGGCCTAAGCAAGGCAGATCCCTGTAAGCTAATGGGTCTGTAATTCCCTGGTTGTTTTTT